>LR990636.1:2017577-2500077 GCA_905147815.2 Phalera bucephala
AGAATGAATGCCAGAGGAAAGAATGACAAAACAGATATACAATGTGAAAGTGGAAGGATGCAGGTACCGGGGAAGACCTAGACTATCTTACCACGACCAAATAAACCGAGTCTTACCTGATGGAAAAGTCAAGTCTCCGTAACCGGCGAGCGTGTATGAGACGAACTATGAAAGTCGAGGAAGCCAGAGAGGTATGTAAGGAAAGAACCTGTTGGAACTCTGTACTCTCTGCCTACCCCGCAAGGGATCTGGCGTGAGGTTATAGATAGATAGATAGAAATAAAACAAATATAATAAAAAATCATCGAGCCAGATCCCCTGCGGGGCAGGTATACAAGCTGTAACATAATAAACGCAAGACCTGAAAGTAGTTTGTTCTAAATCGATAACTGAATTGATTCCAACAATTTTTAATGTATCTTACTTTTTTTTTTAAAATTTGCAAAAAATGCTTTTACTCCTTAAGTGCGCTATAAAAAACTAAGTTTATTCCTGATTCATAGCAATAAGGAGATTACAAATGCATGTTTCATTGTTAATTGGGGTATAAAAGTGCTTAAAAAGGGGTAAAAATCCTTGATTATGCAGACGCCAGTTATGTCGATCTTACTGAGAGCCAACTTAATAAACTTGAGCGGCTTCAAAATTTTTGCATAAGATTCATATTTGGTTTGCGAAAATATGATCATATTTCAGAATTCCGTGCTAAGCTCAAGTGGCTACCAATTCGTCTTCGCCAGAATACTCACTTGTTATCGCTTTTATACAACATCCTGTTCAATCCAGCATCTCCATCCTATCTCAAAGAACGATTTGAGTTTCTTCACGAAACACATTCAAGATTCCTAAGGTCATCGGAAAATCTCAGACTAAAAACACCGATGCATTCCACAAATTTCTATGATAAATCTTTTTCAGTTCAAGCTGTCCGCTTGTGGAATGCATTACCTGAGTCAATTAGACGTGCACAGACATTTGCTACTTTTAAAATGATGGTTAAGAACCACTTCCTCTCTGTTGCCAATAGTGAGACGCCGTTATAACCTCTAACCTTTTGTATTTACCTATCCTTATTTATACGTTACGTTTATTTCTATTGCACTATGTATAAATTTAATATATTTCTTACTATATATGTATGTCATATTTTGTATATGTATAGTTACTTTATTCGAATAAATGTACGCCACCAACTGCCCTTTATTTTTGTTGTATTTCTTTCGACTTGGTTGTCTGGAAGAAATTGCTATTAGCAATAAGACCGCCAGTTGTGCTTGTTATTTTACAACAACTACTTTGTTTTGTTATAATGTATTTGGTGTGCACAATAAAGAGTATTCTATCTATCTATCTATCTAAAAATCTTTAAATTTGGAAATTTGGTTTCCGTTTTGAATTTATGAAGCAATTCTCTAATCGGGGTGTCTGAGGTCTTGCGTTTATTATGTTACACCTTGTATACATACATGAAACTTGGTAAATCAACAAGTTTTATTTATTAATAACAAATCAATGATCATATGCAAGTCATTTGGTATTGTTAAATGGAAACTTATAAGTCCTCATCAGAACAACGAACATTCTATATTATACCGTGTGGTATACCACACGGTAATGGTTCCACTTTGAAAGGTTACAACATCATAATTATGTAGCTACTCATATAATTGAAAAACAAATTGAAATAAAAACATTTTTCTTTCATTCATTAGTATATAAATTCCCACCACAGATGATATCAGCGCACATCCTTCTCTACAAGAATGGGCCGACTTAGTATTCTAATTTTCTCAATCATCAGCAATTCTGTAAAAGAAGATTCATATTAAATATATGATTTTTAGATGCAATATTAGTGCTTTCTAATATAGGCAACACATAATTTGATAAACAATTAAGACTCACTAATAGAAGATGCATTATAATAACCCTACATTTCACTTGTAATGAAAAATGATAATGCAAAGTAGCCTAGTAGCCTATTATGTTATTTTAGGTCATCATCATCTACCTATGCCCTACAATAAAATCAATGATACAAATATATGATTCACTACAAAATCAATAATGTAGCACATCACATATTATTTGTTTATGTAAAATACCAAAAGTCACACTTATTTTAGTAGATACATACCTGTTTTGTATGATCACAGTTTTAATTGGGCCTTCTAACGCATTTAATTGGTAGATTAGCTATTCCCACATTTCTTCTTGAGAAGAAGAATTGATGTACCCAGAATCCACCTGCGGATGGGTAAATATGCTAATTGGGCTGTAGACGCTTTCGTCTGGTTCATTGTGACTACAAACTAAAACAAAACACCATATTTTTAAGATAAATGTATACACTATTGTTGAAATTGAAATGCTCACTGTAATAGATGAGCCACCATAATTTTCCGATGTCACCGATTGTGAGTAATAATTTATTATTACGACGACGACGCGATGATCATAAAATATCATTAAAATTGCAATAAAATTATTTGAAAATGTTTATTTGCATTGAATCTCCCTAGCAAGCTTTTAACATGTTTTCATTTAACATGTTTTCAATAACACGCAAGCGCGGAGCGTGTTATTTTGACAGTTCGAAACATGGCGTGTGACGAGCCTTGTCTGGTTTTCAAATCTGACAGTGGCATACAAAATTCCATTCCACGCCAATAACACGTCTTGTTTCGTGTTTAAATGGTCATAGCGAATAAGGGCCCAGGTGGTACTCTTTTTCAAGAAAGGTGATATCACTTTATTAAAGAACTATTGGCCCATCACACTGCTGAGCCATGTTTATAAGTTGTTTTCGAGAGTCATCACGAATCATCTCGAACGCAGGCTTGATGATTTCCAGCCTCCCGAACAAGCCGGTTTCCGGAAAGGCTTTAGTACCATAGACCACATACATATGCTGCTGCAGATTATACAGAAGATCGAGGAGTATAATCGGCCACTATGCTTGGCGTTTGTGGACTATGAGAAAGCCTTCGATTCGATCGAGACTTGGGCGGTTCTTAGTTTTCTCCAGCGATGCCGCATTGACTATCGGTACATCGAAGTGTTAAAGTGCTTGTATAATAACGCCACCATGTCAGTCCGAGTACAAGGGCATTGCACGAAGGCGATCTCCATAAAAAGAGGAGTAAGACAGGGGGACGTCATTTCTCCGAAACTGTTTACGACCACCATAGAGGACGCCTTCAAGCTCTTGGAATGGCGAGGACTTGGCATCAACATCAATGGAGAATACATCACTCACCTTCGATTTGCCGACGACATTGTGGTCATGGCGGAGTCGCTGGAAGATCTAGGACGAATGCTCGGTGACCTCAACAGAGTATCTCAACAAGTGGGTCTTAAAATGAACATTGACAAAACGAAAATAATGTTTAACGTCCATGTCGTACCCACCGCACTCACCGTTGGGAACTCTACTCTTGAAGTTGTTGACGAATACATTTACCTGAGACAGGTAGTCCGGTTAGGTAGGTCCAACTTTGAGAGAGAGGTCAATCGACGAATCCAACTCGGCTGGGCAGCGTTCGGGAAACTGCGCAACATTTTCTCATCCAAAATACCTCAGTGCCTAAAGACTAAAGTTTTTAGTCAATGTGTGTTACCAGTGATGATATATGGATCAGAGACGTGGTCTCTTACTATAGGTCTCATAAAAAAGCTCAGAGTTGCTCAGCGAGCTATGGAGAGAGCTATGCTCGGCGTTTCTCTACGTGATCGAATCAGGAATGAGGAGATTCGTAGAAGAACCAACGTCACCGACATAGCCCTTAAGATTAGCAAGCTGAAGTGGCAATGGGCGGGCCACATAGCGCGAAGATCGGATGGGCGTTGGGGCAGAAAGATTTTAGAGTGGAGACCACGTATTGGCAAGCGCAGCGTGGGACGACCACCTGCCAGATGGACCGACGATCTTGTGAAAATCGCAGGAAGTCGTTGGATGCAGGTGGCATCGGACCGGTTACGCTGGAAAGCGATTGGGGAGGCCTATGTTCAGCAGTGGACAAGTATAGGCTGAGATGATGATGATGATGATGATATGTATAATGATATGATATGTCTGTAAGGTATATATTCTATGGGGCTGTAAGTTGCAGATAATTATTTTTGTGAAACTTCAGTTGCCTGAAATAAATGATTTATTGATTTATTTAAATACGTTACGATATCATCACGCCAGAAACCCAATTCTCGTATTTAAGTGCTCAAAATGCAGTCTTGGTTTAATCTCAATGTCATAAATGGTATTCTCGTAAAATATCGACATCGACTGAATCGAGATTGGACCAAAAGTTTAAGAAACTGTAAATGATATTTCGATAAAATATTGAACAACATTTTTACAAAACAAACGTCAAATTAAAGATATCAGTTACATATTTCTTACTTAGCAACATAGCCTAGTGGTTAGACCGTTGGACTGCTAAGTCAGAGGTCTCGGGTTCAAAACCAGGCACGCACCTCTTGTCTTTTCGAAAACGTGTGCGTGTTGAAAATAACTATCACTTGCTTTAACGGTGAAGGAAAACATCGTGAGGAAACCTGCATGCCCTAAGAGTTTCTCGAAGCTGTGTGAAGTTCGCCAACCCGCACTGGACCAGCGTGGTTGACGATGGCCTAAACCCTCTCAGTTTGAGACGAGGCCCGTGCCTAACGGTGGGACAGTTTCTTAACAGAGCTTATATTATAAATAAACATGTTTATAGATACTGGTGTAAGTGTTACTTGGTTTATTTTATGGCCTAAAAACTTAAGCTGTTTAACGGCTAATTTTCTGATTATACCAAATATATTTGATGATACCTAACAACATTTTAATGGTATATAATATAAGGGAAAAGCCCGCTGAATTTTAATCTCAAATGATTTTGCTTGTCATTACGTGTGTTTCAAGACTATAATTAAGCGTGTTCACATGGTACCTAACTCGCCAAACTATTCAACTCACGTGGGTCAAAGTGACCTTGTCTTGGTGATTATTCATTTTAAATATTAGATTCATCAGAAGACTTCGTATTCAGCAAAAAAGTCTAAGCACATACATTTAATGAAATTTTGGTGGGATCATTAAGTTTCTTTATATATTTGCCTCGTTGGTCTAGTGGCAAAGCGCATCGCTTTGTCACAAGACCAATCACAAAGCGATGCAGTTCAAATCCTAGGTCGGACAAGTGTAGTTATTCTAACGAAAACTTCCCAGTACCAGTCCGGAGTCTGGAATTGTCCCCGGTATATGGCAATCGGCTCGCTCCCTATAACATGGGTTCTAACATCGTTGGCGAAACGTGGGTGTACTCAGTACACCCCTGCCACTCCCGCTTGGGGAACAAAGGCAGTTCTTTTAATAGGTAATAAAAATATTCCAAACACATATTCTGTTAACTTTGCCTGACGTTATTTGCTATGCCAATATTTTTTTTGTGATTTTGTGTAATACAATAGGTGGCTAGTGCGTTAAGTTACGGACACGACCAAAATTTAAACAATGTGATCCAAGCAGCTCCTCATTCGGCAACTCCTAAATATAGTTGGTAAAATACTCTGTTATTAAAATACAATTTTGTAAAAAAATGGATTAGAGACGTGGTCTCTTACAATAGGTCTCATAAAAATCTATGAGAGCTATGGAGAGAGCTCTGCTCGGCGTTTCTCTACGTGATCGAATCAAGAATGAGGAGATTCGTAGAAGAACCAAGGTCACCGATATAGCCCTTAAGATTAGCACGCTGAAGTGGCAATGGGCGGGCCACATAGCGCGAAGATCGAACGGGCGTTGGGGCAGAAAGATTTTAGAGTGGAGACCACGTATTGGCAAGCGCAGCGTGAGACGACGGCCTGCCAGATGGACCGACGATCTTGTGAAAATCGCAGGAAGTCGTTGGATGCATGTGGCATCGGACTGGTTACGCTGGAAAGTGATTGGGGAAGCCTATGTTCAGCATTGGACAAGTATAGGCTGAGATGATAAACATGAAAAAAAAAGAATGATAAATACAAAGGCCAGTCCAATTAATTTAAAAGACTAGCCCGCAGAGTTTCTCCCCGCAACTTCTCAGTGTGAGGCGGCGTTTCGATCAGGTGGTAATTGTAAAAAATGTAATAATTTTTGACGTTTGTAAGCGCTCTCGTAGGTCTATACAAATAAAATGTTTTGGCTTTGACTTCAAGAATAATGCCACACGTGTTCGAGCACAATTAACAATAATAGAAGCAAAGCAGTTGTCCCCGACTTCAGGGTAGCTTATTAGAAATTTCGACACCTCAAAGATTTAGTCTATTATAAAAACAATTACTACTGTTATATTTGCTAAATATTCGTCTAAATATTTATCATTCTCTTCGTATTAAAGTATGTATGTTGCGTTATAAAGAATGTATTGTAATGTATGGGTATTAATGTAAACCAACCAAATTGGTCTAATTTCTATGTAATAGGAAGTTTTTCGTTATAATGAATGAGTTTATAAAGAATTTATACCGTATGCATATCCTAGACTATCTTACCATGAGCAAATAGACCGTGTCTTATCTGAAGGGCAAGTCAAGAGTCTCCGTAACCGGCGAGTGTGTATGAGACGAACTATGAGAGTGGAGGAAGCCAGAGAAGTATGTAAGGAAAGAACCTCTTGGAACTCCGTACTCTCTGCCTACCCCGCGAGGGAGCTGCCGTGATGATATAGATAGATGTATACCGTATGTAATTATTACTAGTTGTGCCCCGCGGTTTCACCCGCCGTTTATCACGAAGTTAAACCTTTACGGTCTCTACGCAAAGCCTGCCCGCGCCCTTACTTTGTTTTCCCCTGGCCTTCGTTCTGAATATTTTTGCTCTGCTCCTAAGAGTCATAGCGTGATGGTAATCAGATTATTTTTTAATCATGTAAACTTTTATAGTATTTATGATCGTCAGAAAAGAAACAAAGACTCTACCACCACTTCGGAATGTCATGCCTGTGGAGAAGGGCAAGAAACTACAGTTACTCTTTTAAAATTAAATTTTTACAATTTTTTTTATTTCCACTTTGATGTGATGTATGGGAAAGCAATATAAGTATTATCATACGTGAAGCAAAAACTTTGTACCCCTTTTTACGAAAATTGCGCGGACGGAGGAGTATGAAATTTCCCACACTTATAGTTTATATCGAGAAGGAGTGCAGAATGCTAGTATTTTTTTTTTTAATTATGCGTAAAACATACTTTAAATCAATAAAAACACATTACACACACTACCATGTATTTGACACAATACACTTCAAATTGAGAATAGATTAATATTATTTGTCTATAGTCTTACTGAATGTCAAACATCACCAGCAAACGATGAAAGAGTTTTTACAAAAAACATCGTTTACAGAGAAGTTTTGTATCATTAATTAAATTATCGAAATATGTATGTCAAGTTCAATGGAATGATTCAATAAAAAAAGTATTCTTTATTTTAATAATTTTTTGTTTTTTTTTTTTTATTTAAATTTAAATTTCATTTAATTTGTTTGAAAAAAATAGGCAAATTAACAGTGTAGCCTTGGCGAAATCTGTGATTATAGAGGTATAGTCTTTGACAACAGAACCTTAATAATGTTCAAGCTTATAATTTAAATTAATTATGGTCGAATTTCGACCAATGCGCGACCACTAGTATATTTAAATAAGAGAGGATTTTGTAGTACACTCCATTTATTTACAAGTGACAGATCAAAGACCGACAGTTCGCACAATTACCGAAAAGGTGACAAGCGACGAGGTCGCATACTTAACATCTCTCCCCCGTAGCTTGGCACACACGAAAGTCCTAAACAACTATTTAAATTTATTGTAATCTACTCTGGAAACTTTACTTAGCTCCATACCGGACGGAGTGGTTGATGGCGGCGATTCCGCTTTGGCGTGATAACTTCCCCACAACAGCTGACGAGTTGCCCGAAGCAGATCTCATTCCAGAATGACTAACGTCCTCGACACTGATTGCGCAGCGTCTGTCCGTATTAGCTAGCGTACTTTTACATGTTACTAACTGGTTCTTATCCTTTTTTCTCACCATTTCAGGAAATTTAACGTCATGAACAAGATAAGTCACCTTGCCGATTCTTCTGACTATAGTACCTTTACGCCAAGAAAACATTTTGTTGCCTAAAAATTTCTTGTACATAACAGAATCGCCTTTAATAAAACTTTGTTTAATTTTACACTCATTTCATTTTATTATACTGCTCAATCTGTAAGGACTGTTTATTTTCCACGTTAATAAACAGATCTGAGGACGAGGACGGTAACGCCGGATTTAGCGGATCAAAACGTGATCTAAGTTTGCGCCCGTAGACCAACTGAGCCGGTGAAATCCCAGTAGTATGTATGTCCCAGAATTTCGATAGTCAAAGAGAAATTTTTAAAGCAGATTTTTACTACATTTAGCATCTTTACTACGTAGTAGACTAGAATGAATACCTTTCTTCACGATTTTGACATAAGTCTCAGCTTGTCCCTTGCTGGCAGGGTGATAAGCAGGAGATGTCAGGTGCGTAATTCCATTCAAGGAACAGAAATTCATAAATTCCCGTGATGCAAACACCGTGCTATTGTCTCTCACAATCGTATGAGGTAACCCAAAACGAGACATAAATTTACACAAGCAATCAATCACAGCTGCTGAACCTGCGCTATTGCTCATAGTGGATTCTTCAACCCATTTAGTATAAGCATCGACGACCACTAAATACATGCTATTTAATATGGGACCTAAAAAATCCATATGAATTCTATAAAAAGGCTGTTGTGGATACTTCAACGGTGAGAGGGGCGCGAGCCGGACTTAGTCGCAGCTGAATGCATATCTGACAAGTACCTATCATTTCCTCTATGGCCTTATCAATACCGAGAAACCAAAACCTAGAACGCGCCTCAGCCTTCATTTTGACAATACCCAAATGTGACTGATGAATTTCAGCTAGGATTTTAGATTGCAAGCCTGGGGGTATAATAACTTTATGCCCCCTCATTAAACACCCGTTGTCATAGGCCAATTGCAATCTGCAATTAAAATAATGCTCCAAATCTACGTCTGTCATTTTCCTTGGCCAACATTTAACAACATACCTAATAACTCTGCTTAGAACACAGTCCTTGTTGGTTTCTAAACACAGTTGACTGCGTGTCACTGGAAATCCCCTCTTTATAAAGTTGACATAAGTAGCACGGCCGTCTGTACAAAGAGCTTCCTCGGTCGATCGATCGGAAGCATGAGCAGGCACACTGGCTCGCCATAAGAAGTCAGCGCTGTTATCACTGCTTCGTATATACTCAATAGTATAGTTGTAACCACTTAAAAACATCGCGTACCTTTGCAGTCTGTTCGCCGATACTTCCGGTATACCCCTGAGCGGTCCAAAAATCGTTAGCAATGGCTTATGATCTGTTCGCAAAACAAATGGGACCGAACGACCATATAGGTACTGATGGAAACGTTTTACCTCAAAAATTTTCGCGGTACCGTCCTTCTGAATTTGGGAGTAATTCTTTTCCGATTGGTTGAGTGTACGCGAAGCAAAAGATACAGGCCTCTCGTTTCCATCAGATTCCACCTGAGACAGATTGGCTCCTAAACCGCTAGGAGAGGCATCGACTGTCAAAGTTATTTTAAAATTGGGAATAAAATGCGTTAACACTTGTTCCGAAGCTAAAATGTTCTTAATACTAACAAAAGCCTTTACACTTTGAATCCCATACGAATTTCACGCCAACGCAACAATTCATAAAGTGGTCTCAAAATAAGATGAAACATTAGGTATTCTAAAGTCCTATAATAATTAATCAACCCTAAGAAACATTGTAATTGGCCAACATTAGACGGAATCGGCGCGTTCATAATATCCTTAACCTTGTCCGGCGATTTATGCAAACCTTTCCTATCAATATCATACCCTAAATAACTAATCCTATCTTTAAAAAATTCACATCATTCCTTTTGAGAACACTATGCAATCTCTGTAGATGTAGTGCCCTGTTAGGACCCGTTATTAATATATCATCGAGGAGACACAGAACTCGTCTTATACCAGCCAGAAGTTCATCCATGGCGCGCTGAAAAATAGCTGGCGCGCTGTCCAAACCGAACACTAACCGTTTGTATTTATAAAGGCCACGGTGCGTATTAATACACGTAAAGTTTTGAGACTCGGCGTCCAGTTTAAATTGTTTATAAGCCATGCAAAGATCCAACTTACTGAACTGCTGCCCTGAATGGAGCCTAGTAAACAATTCGTGAATCGTAGGTAACGGATATTGATTTATGATCAGTTGCTAATTAATAATAACAGAGTAGTCGGCGCAAATCCTAATCGACCCGTTACGTTTTAGCACGGCTACGATTGGTGACGCATACTCCGAGTGTTCTATGGGCTCTAACACATCTAAATTGACCAATCTATCTAATTCCTTGTCAACTCGATCTTTCAATGCGAACGCTAGCGGTCTCGCATTGAAGAAAACCGGTTTAGAATCACTTTTAAGTTGAATCTTAACATCGTACTTATTAAATAACCCTAACTTATCACAGAAAACATTAGGAAACTGTGCTTGCAACTGCCGCTCTACATGGTCATTGCTCAAGCAGTAATTAACCGGCGACAATCCTAAACCGAACTTTGACAAAAAATTGCGTCCTAATATAGGCGGTCCGCCGCCGCATAGTATGCGTGTTCTACGCGTAAGTCATTGGTAGCCGAATAATACCGAGACACTGCATCTGCACCCCAGTATACGACTTCAATTTCTTAGAAGCTTGTGACAATAGCACGTCAGCAAAATGTTTCCTATACGTCTCGTCGGAAATGGCAGTGATGCTGGCGCCGCAATCAAACTCAAACTCTATCTCTCTGCCGAGTACAGAAACAACGCCAGTCAGGGGCTCGCCACGCTCGGAACGTACGTGGTAATAACATAACTCACCGTTACCGTCATCTCCCTCGTTCACGGCTGTACCAGTCGTAACAAAATTTAATTTCTTACACATTTTACGCAAATGCCCCTTTATGTTACACTTGGTACATCTATATCTAAAGAAACGACATTTGGCTGTCTGTGGTTCGTGCTTCCACAAGCTGCGCACTGCTCTCGAATCTGCTGCACACTCTTTTTAGCCTGCGGTGACACCTTGAAAAGCTGCTCGTGTTGCAGCACCGCGCCGTCTACCACCACAGCACCTGCACGCGCACAGCGGATGCTCTCCGCTATCTCGACAGTTTTCTTGAGTGTCAAATCACTGCTATCTTGCGTGAACAATTTCTCCCGTTCGGAACGCGGCAGCATACCCATCACAAACCGATCTCGCAACGCGTCCTCTACATTGGAGAAACTGCAATGAGCAGTCATCCCTCGAAGACGAGCTGCCCATTGAGCAAAGGTTTCCGAAGGCGCTTGAGCAGCCGCATAGAAGTGGTATCTCTCGCTGAAGGTACAACGCTTAACCGAAAAGTGACCGTCTAACAGCGACAGAATATCTTCAAACGGCACATCAACGCTAGGTCCGATGCCAACTTTTTTTTTTTTTTTTTAAACGTAGCCCCACACTAGGATTTATTCCTGTGTCGTGGGTGCGTTTACAAACATGAAAATTCACAAACAAATACCCAGACCGGAACAAATAATTGTGGATCACACAAAGATTTGTCCCGTGCGGGAATCGAACCCGCGACTATTCGACACAGTGGGCGGAGCAGCTCAAGCTCTTAACCACTGCGCTAAATCGTCCGTCAGTCTGAATGTGCCATCATCGCTGAGTGTACTTAAAAGTATCGCCCGTCTCTTGAAGCCCGATGCGTCCTTTGAACCATCAATATCGTTGGCATTTAGCCATTCTATTGTTCATGGGAATGGCTACATGGTTCCCTCATTTACAAAAAAGGAATCCAAAAAAGTCATTATTCTAAATTAATGACGTTTGTGGGCGCAATTGTGTTGGCTTATACAAATAATTGAATTTTGACGTTGACTTTAATAGAAGAAAGAAAGGGGATTATTATTATTACGAGCCATTTGTGTCCCACTGCTGGGCAAAGGCCTTCCTTCACTTTGTTTTACTCCTCTCTGTTCGTTGCCATGTCAGGCCATTCTTTCAAAAAGTTGTCCAGTTCGTCCCGCCATCTCCGCCTGGGTCTACCGCGTTGCCTTTTTGTATTTCGTGAGGACCAGTCACTTATTATTTTGGCCCATTCGTTATTTTTCATGCGGCAGATATGGCCGGCCCAGTCCCATTTTAACTGGGCAGCTTTTTGACATACGTCGTCAAGTTGCGTCATGTCATGTCATGTCCCTCAATCCAATCTCACAAGATTGGATTGAGGATATGATATTCAAAAATTCTTAAAAAATCAGCTCGTTCCATCCAGTGCAGGCATAAACTTTACCCCTCTTACTTTACCATCGTACCATTTACTCTGTTCCCTGCACTCACTCTTCTTTCTATGTCAGCGGTGTATTTTCCATCCTTACTGAAGGCGCATCCAAGATATACAAACTCATTCACTTGTTCCATCACATCGTTACCAACCACAATCCTTGCATTCGTTCTGGTTCCTTCACGTTCAAAAACCATAATCTTTGTTTTCTTTACATTCAAATGTAAGCCATTGTGCATGCAGTCGTCTTTCATAACTGTGACTAGTGTTTAAAGATCAGTGGCTGTTGGCGCTATTAAAACCGCGTCATCTGCATATAGTAGATGGTTTACCACTAGGTCATCATCATGTAGGTTCTTTGTAATCATTTTTTATTACCACTGAACAGTAGGCATTGACGGTCGTCGAGTCTTCTTATCGCCCATACCCCAATGCTTAAAAACGAAAGTTTTTAATCAGTGCGTCCTACCTGTAATGACATACGGAGCCGAAACGTGGCCACTCACTGTGCGGCTTGTCCACCAGTTCAAGGTCGCTCAACGAGCTATGGAAAGAGCTATGCTCGGAGTTTCTCTTAGGGATCGAATCCGGAACGAAGTTATTCGTCAGAGAACCAAGGTTACCGACATAGCTCAGCGAATTAGCAAGCTGAAGTGGCAGTGGGCAGGTCACATATGCCGCAGAACCGATGGCCGTTGGGGCAGACTGGTTCTTGAGTGGAGACCGCGTGTCGGCAAACGTAGTGTAGGGCGCCCTGTAGCTAGGTGGGGCGACGATATTCGTAAGGCAGCGGGCAGGGATTGGAGAAGGAGAGCTGAAGATCGAGCTCAGTGGCGTGCCATGGGAGAGGCCTACGTCCAGCAGTGGACTGACACGGGCTGATGATGACTAGGCATTGGATACATTAGCTCAGCTATCGTTCAAGGACGACAAAAATTACACCGTGTATAACAAATTAGGATCTTGTCACAATTCGCCGGTTGCTGCTTCTAAAAGTAGCATGTGTGATTTGGCCCTAACTCCAAGAAATATAGTACACAATATAATTGTCACATCTTTTCCTCTTGCCACAGGTCATGTGTATTATGCTTGTGCTAAAAATACACGGATTCCTATTATGTTTCTTGCTCAATATACCGACTCGTTTCCGGCGCTTTTGCATGACAATACCATGTCTGTAGGGATTGACGTCAGCGACTATCTGAGACGATCAATCGTTGGTGATCATTATTAATTATTTTTAATTATATCGTTTTACTGCGCGGAAAAGGTTGATCATGCTCCACTTTAACAACCCCTATATTAAACTAGCCTCAGAAATCTACCTATCTGTATTATCACACAGGCAGTTAAAAGTTCCAACAGGTTCTTACCTTAAAGACCTTAAGGTTCTTTTCTTACATACCTCTCTGGCTTCCTCTACTTTCATAGTTCGTCTCATACACGCTCGCCGGTTATGGAAACTCTTGACTTGCCCTTCAGATAAGACACGGTCAATTTGGTCATGATAAGATAGTCTAGGTCTTCCCCGGTACCTACATCCTTCCACTTCCGCATTGTATACCTGTTTTGTCATTCTTTTGTCCATTGACCGTATTTTTTTAATTTTCCTGTTTCTTCGCCCAGCTGATTACGTTGTGAATTCTCAACTTTAACGATCCCATTTCATATTATCAGTCTAAATTATTCTTTCATACCCCACAACAAAGTGTAGAAGGAAAAGTTAAAAGGAGTTTCTTGCCTGTCTACTTCACATAATGACTTTCCGAAGTGGAGGTTTAAATGAATAAAAGTATTCTGATTTTTATTCTGATTCAAATTTGTTCTGGCCTTCCACGATTGCCGTATCCATTCCGTTATATCCCTTCCAATGTATAGTAGTTTTAAATGAAATCATTAATTTCTTTTTCAATGCACTAAGTCACGTGGACGCAAACATGGTCAAATACGAGTACTACTAAACACATATCAAGTGTATTTTTTCTATTAAACACTGGTCAGAAATTGACCCATATCTTATCTGTTGGAAAGTGACTATGGAGCCGAAGATGTGGCTCGTTGACTCAGTAATAGCTTATTCGCTCTGAAATAAGCCGAGCAGACGGAAGTTAGACCAGAGTTCTGAATCGCAGTTTTAAAATCTGTTTGAGCTTCTATTGTATGTCAAATTTAACTTAAAACTACTGAACTGATTTTAATGGTTGAACTCCCATTAAACACTTTCACTTCTTAATGTATGTAAATGATATTTTTGTGCGACATTTTCGAAGACCGGATTTGTGGCAGAGCGTCCTTGAACGCTTGCCTTTTCACATTCGAACTGGTTTTCTTTTTAAATTAACGGAAATGAGCTAAAACTGTACAACTTTTGTAAATAAATTAATGAAATGTCAAAAGGTCAGCGTGCATGAGACGAATTATAATTGTGGAGGAAAGAAAGGTCAGAAATAACAAAACTTGTTGGACCTCTGTACTTACATGCAAGGTTTTGATGTGATAATAAAAATAGATTAAAGTTAATCAGTACGTATAAAGTGACATGACCAACTTGTGTTAATTTTGGTTAAGTATTGACTGCTAATGATGAGCAATTAGTTCTAACAAGGTCTCCAGGGTTAAAACCCCGACTCGGATCTCTGTTATTCGAAATCCATGTGCGATTATCAATTACGAAAGGCGAAAAAACAAGTTTTTGAAAATAATAAGGCTCACCGCTTCTCAGATTAAGTCCAAAAATAACTGTCAAGAGGAGTCGAGAGGACTATACTAACCTCCTGATATATAAGTGGTGTGACAGATGTTTTTTCTTATTTATCTTTTCTTTCTTTTCAGATACCAGCTGTTCCACAGCTAAGCAGTATCCAACAATGAAGGTCTGGGGTGCACACGGAGAATTCTGCGCTCGACATCAATGGGAGGTCATTGTAGCAACTCTAGCCTTACTTGCATGTGCTGCGAGCGTCGAACGAAATGGCCCTGGAAGTGGGTCAGAGCGCTGTGCCGGCTGGGCTAGGGCCTGCCCAGGCCTAGAAGCTGAGTACCAAGCCGCCGATGCAGTAATAATGACTTTCGTCCGCTGCGCTGCCCTCTTATACGCCTACTATCAAATATCCAACCTCCACAAAATAGCCTCAAAGTATTTGCTGATCATTGCGGGCGTTTTCTCCACTTTTGCAAGCTTCATTTTTACTTCAGCGGTCGCTAGTTTGTTCTGGAGCGAGTTAGCGAGTATTAAAGATGCGCCGTTCCTGTTTTTACTTGTTGCCGATGTGGCTAGAGGAGCCAGGATGGCAAAAGCTGGTTGGTCGGCTGGTGAAGACCAAGAAAAGAGAGTTGGTAGAGCATTGGCTTTGTTGGGCCCAACAGCAACTTTGGACACACTGTTGGCTGTATTATTGGTTGGTGTTGGCGCGTTGTCTGGGTTCCCAAGGTTAGAGCATATGTGTACGTTCGCGTGTCTAGCTTTGCTAGTGGATTACTTGGTGTTTGTGACTTTCTACCCGGCTTGTTTGTCGTTGGTAGCAGACTTCGCGTCCGGAAGAAAGGAAATGGTGCCGGATAGTCCGTTTTCCGAAGCTGATTTAAAGCCGAATCCTGTGGTGCAGAGAGTGAAAATGATCATGGCAGCTGGGCTTCTATGCGTTCATTTGACCAGCAGATGGCCATGGAGTTCTGATAATGGAATATTAGAAGGACCGACAGATAATATGACGCCTGTACCTCACGAGAATGTTTTTCTCCATTCCTACGTCAAATGGTTTTCAGTCAGTGCTGATTACATTGTCATAGCAACTCTGCTTTGCGCCTTGATCATCAAATTCGTGTTTTTTGAGGAGCAAAGGAACTGGGTTATTGATATGAACGATATGACAGTTAAAGAAGTTGTGCAAAATAATCGTAAGCCAAAATTTTCTGTAGGTGATGATTTTAATTCAGAAATGGCTACGCAAACTGAAGATGTTAGTCCTGAAAATATAGAATGGCCTACGCTGTCTCCTAGCTCCTCAGCTGCAAAGCTCAACGCTAAAAAGCGGCCTATGGCAGAATGTCTAGAAATCTATCGGTCAGAAGGAGCCTGTGCTACTTTAAGTGACGAAGAAGTGATAATGTTAGTAGAACAATCTCATATACCGCTGCACCGACTGGAAGTAGTATTAGGAGATCCTCTCCGCGGTGTCCGACTTCGCAGAAAAGTTGTCGCATTGAGATACCAAACCGAAACAGCAATAAAACAACTGCCATATTTAAACTACGATTATTCGAAAGTGTTGAATGCCTGTTGTGAAAACGTGATTGGTTATGTAGGTGTTCCTGTAGGATACGCGGGTCCTTTAGTCGTCGATGGGAAAGCTTATATGATCCCTATGGCGACTACCGAAGGTGCTTTGGTAGCTTCTACGAACCGAGGAGCTAAGGCAATAGGCACAAGGGGCGTAATAAGCGTGGTTGAGGATGTTGGCATGACCAGAGCCCCTGCTGTGAAACTCCCAAATGTAGTCAGAGCTCACGAATGTAGACAATGGATAGATAATAAAGATAACTACGCCTTGATAAAGGAAGCGTTTGATTCTACATCGCGTTTCGCTCGTCTCCAAGAGATCCACATTGGTGTTGATGGAGCAACGTTATACTTAAGATTTAGAGCGACTACGGGCGATGCTATGGGAATGAATATGGTGTCTAAAGGAGCTGAAAACGCACTTAAATTACTGAAGAATTATTTCCCAGATATGGAAGTTATCAGTCTTTCTGGAAACTACTGTTCAGACAAAAAGGCAGCAGCAATCAACTGGGTTAAGGGCAGAGGAAAGAGGGTTGTTTGCGAAACGACTATATCAGCTGAAAGTTTGAGAACTATATTCAAAACTGATGCCAAAACATTAGCTAGATGTAACAAGATTAAAAATTTGTCTGGTTCCGCTTTAGCGGGGTCAATAGGAGGGAATAATGCTCACGCAGCCAATATGGTAACAGCTATATTTATAGCAACAGGTCAAGATCCAGCGCAGAACGTTACTTCCAGTAATTGTTCCACAAGTATGGAGACTTGCGGGGAGAATCGGGAAGACTTATACGTGACTTGTACCATGCCTTCTTTGGAAGTTGGTACTGTGGGAGGTGGGACGGTTTTGACTGCACAAGGGGCGTGTTTAGAGATACTAGGGGTGAAAGGGGCAGGATTACGTCCAGCTGAAAACTCTGCGCGGCTTGCATCCTTAATTTGCGCAACAGTTTTAGCTGGTGAATTGAGCTTAATGGCTGCATTAGTTAACTCAGATCTGGTTAAGTCACATATGAGACACAATAGGTCGACAGTTAACGTTCAAAGCGCAAATGGTGAGTGTATAGGTTTAAAAGTGCCGAAGTTATAACATATAGTTATTAAGTTTTAAGATGACAGTTTGTAAAGGGATACAGACGGAGCGATACTTTGTGAGGTAATTGAATAGTATTGTTTATTTAATAAGTTGACATTTAACTCGAATAGTTTAAGGTAAAAGGACAGATGTGTTTGTGACCCACGATATAAATATAGAGATGGCATTATTAGATTTTCATTTAGAGATATAATCAAGCGTGTCACTGTACGGGGTGGCGCGGAATGCAAAGGACGTTACACCCTGCTAATTTCTGTGTTTACCATCTAGCTGAGAATCACAAACACAATTAGTTTATGAAATGAAATGGTTTATTTTTGGTTTTAAGTTGCCCTCGTTTCGGATCCTACAAAAAAATAAACCGCGATAAAATCTCAAAAATTGTTGAATTTTATGGGTAATATTTGCATAAATTTAAGAATTCAACTGTTTTAAATAAATCTAGGGTGATTATACACTGTCGCAAATTTTAGGGTGTCCAATATCTACAACATGATTTATTTTATGGAGTGACCCGGAATTGAGGTATAATACATATCGTTCTTGTTAAACACGAGTGTAACCTAAACTAAATTAAATAAGGTCACATTTGTGATCAATCAATCAATCACCCTATCGCAGTCCACTGCTGGACATAGGCCTCTCCTAACACGCGCCATTGCACACGGTCCTCCGCCTTCCGCATCCTGTCTGACCCAGCGACCTTTTTGAGGTCGTCGGTCCATCTAGCTGGGGGCCGTCCTACCTTACGCTTACCAAAAATAAATAAATAATACTAACGATGTTATCTATACTATATACAACGTGTAACATAATAAACGCAAGACCTGAAAGTAGTTTGTTCTAAATCGGTAACTGAATTGATTCCAACAATTTTTTAAGTATCTTAATTTTTTTTTAAGTTGCAAAAAAGTGCTTTTCCTCCTTCAGTGCCCTATCAAAAAATAAATTTATTCTTGATTCATAGCAATAAGGAGATTTCAAATCCATTTCTAGAACATATTTCTCAAAACAGACACATACAAGTTTCATTGTTAATTGGGGTATAAAAGTGCTTCATAAAAGGGGTAAATAACCTTAAATTTGGAAATTTATGAAGCAATTCTGTAATCAGAGTGTCTGAGGTATTGCGTTTAATATGTTACATCTTGTATATAATAATACTAGCAGCTTCCCGCGACTTCGCACCCGGTCGACAACAGCGCCACCTACCGGGTCTATGTTATACAGCCTATGTTACTTCTGGATAAGGTAGCTTTCTAATGGTGAAAGAATTTTTTAAATCGGTTCAGTAGTGTTTGAAATTTTTCGTTACAAACATACAAAATACAAATCTTTCCTCTTTTAACATTAGTGTAGATAAAGAGGAATGATTTGTTTGTTTGTAATCGATAAACTCTAAACTACTATACCGATGTTTATAATTCTTTCGCCATTAGAAACTAGTTTACCCAGAAGTAACATAGGTAATATTGTACTTCACCAATAATAATTTATAAAGTTAAATACATATGCAGACGAAGTCGCGGACGACCGCTAGTCTTATTTCCTACTAATATTATGTGTGTGTGTGTGTGTGTGTGAGTGATGTACGCCGTTGGCCGCGAGGCCTTTACAGCTTCACCGGACTTAAGGGCGAGCGTGCAACCACTACGCTCGAGCCAGAAGGGCAAAATATTTATGTTGTGTGTTTTCTCTACGAAGTTTTGACCGAAGCCGAAGGTATCTAGCAAGCACCGAAACTATCTATTACGATTTACGACTTACGAATGCGCGAGAGCGAATCGGACGCGCGGGGGGCACAGGTCACCTTGTGTTGCGCCGGCCGCCCGCCATTCCCAGTAAAGTTCGTTCGTGCCAGTTCGTAAGCCAAAAGGCGCAGCTGGCAATACATAATGGAGTGCTTGTCCCAACGCTGTTATATGGCAACGAGAGCTAGGTATGTAAGAAGGAGAATGAAAGTAGGATAAATGCGGTGGAAATGCGAGCTCTGCGGAGTGAAGCTGACCGACCGTATTCGCAACAGCATAGTAAGAAAGCGAATAGGTATGAAAGATAGTATCGGTGTAAAGATGAGAAAGGGTACGCTCCGTTCGGGCATATAGAAAGAATGTCCGAAGAAAGAATGACAAAACTGATATACAATGCGAAAGTGGAAGGATGTAGGTACCGGGGAAGACAGGAGTCTCCGTAACCGGCGAGCGTGTATGAGACAAACTATGAGAGTAGAGGAAGCTAGAGAGGTATGTAAGGAAAGAACCTGTTGGAACTCTGTACTCTCTGCCTACCCCGTAAGGGATCTGGCGTGATGATATAGATAGATAGACAAGTTCGTAAATACAGTCAAGAATTTAAAAAAAATTGCCAATCATGAACCAGATTTCTTAAGATTTGGCGGGAAATCGAAGGGCGATGTCGTCAATATGTTTTCATATCCAAAACTTGTGTTATTTCGAATCATAACGTGTAATGTTGATGGAATATTAACCATTACGTATTCTTATATGTGCATGGGTGAAGGTAATTGTAACAAAGTGACAAAACGTGCCTTTTGGATTTCCCTCAAAACGGCCGTAGCAATTGGTATGTAAAGTAACCATCGCTTTACTATCCAGGGTGGGGCACTTTATCAATTTCATATTCGTCTTTGTCATCAAATTCATCGGGGAATCGAATTAATTTAAACAAACACGATTATATATCTCACTGGACACTGGCAACATACACTTATAATTGTGTGAAGCCATAACTTGAAGAAGAAGAAACCTTCGGTCACTATCACTTGGATAGTTCTTAGCTAAAGTTGGACCCGGTAGATGGCGCTGTTGTCGACCGGTGCAAACCCGTGGGCAACTGCTAGTAGAATTATAGACATTAAAATCTACTTCGCATCGTTAGTGTCGCTCCGTCTATAATCTTTTAGGGTCTCTTTCGCTACCCTCGAGAAAAGTGTTGGTTAGTTACTTCTTGAGTAGCGTTACTCGGCTATTAAAACTGGCTATTTAGACCGCCGGATAGGGCTACTCAGAGATGTTGAAATTCCTACATAGACTTGCAACTTTAATTGTCGATTAGACTACATTAAACTTTGCTTGAAGTTGGTGAAAAAGTCCCTTAGTTTAATTTAGGTAAATAGCACGAGGCTTAAATATATTTTGGTAATATTTACACAATAATAATAGATATATCTCGTTGGTATAATCGGTACGGTGCGGCTGTCGATTATGTATTTTTTCATTCTTAAGTTGGACAATTTTTATTGTTTGTTTTTTATTATAATACTCGGATGTGGTCTGGAGTCTGGTATTCAGCCCGGTATAATGGTAAAGTGGATGATATAATAATGTAAATAAAATGGCAGCTATAGTATGTCGGTTTAAAAGCAAACAATAAAATATATTAAAATATGAAATAAATTTTCAAAACGAATGAAATGGATATTATTTTTATTATAATATAGTAGGATGCAGGTACCGGGGAAGACCTAGACTATCTTACCACGACCAAATAAACCGAGTCTTATCTGATGGAAAAGTCAAGAGTCTCCGTAACCGGCGAGCGTGTATGAGACGAACTATGAGAGTCGAGGAAGCCAGAGAGGTATGTAAGGAAAGAACCTGTTGGAACTCTGTACTCTCTGCCTACCCCGCAAGGGATCTGGCGTGAGGTTATAGATAGATAGATAGATATAATATAGTAAGTTATCTTTCCTTTTAAAATAAATTTATCCACAACGTATGTATACTAGTGTTGTAAAAATGAGCGCTGAAGTCGAGCGTTTAGCGCTGAGTCGACACGCACGAGCGTTGAAACACGTAGGAGACGTGACAATGTATACACGACAAAGTGACATTTTTGTTTTCAGCAATGCAATGCCTATACCTGTAAGTATAGTTTACAGGTAAATACTTATACAATTCTCTGTGTACAACATAGTACAATTTTCTAAGACAGTACAAAATATGAGGCTGTGGTGAATTCGCTCAGAGATCACGTAAACAAATCAATTAAGATTTGACGAACGATTTAGCGCAGTGGTTAAGAGTTTAAGCCGCTGTGTTTAATAGTCGCGGGTTCGATTCCCGCACGGGACAAATCTTTATATGATCCACAATTAATTGTTCAGGTCAAAAAAAAAAAGTCCCGCAACCGCGTGCGCAGCGACCGCACGAGCGGCGCCCGCTGCAGTAGGTTGGCGCGCGCGCGGCACCAGCAGCTAAATATTTTGTTAAATACCTAAAATGACAGACTAATATTTTCGGCGATATATGAGTGTATTCAGTACGCCCTGCAACCGCAACTTAAAACTGTACTTTCCCTTAACCCAAAAAGGAAAAAATATATTTCCTCAAATAATTGACGAATTGATGGACAAAAACTGACGGACGGCTCGGTCCAGTGGTTAAGCCGCTACGCCAACTGAAAGAAGTCGCGGGTTCGATCCTGCAAGAGACAAATCTTTGTGTGATTCAAAATGATTGTTGCGGTCTGGGTGTTTTTGTATGTGAATATCACGTTTGTAAACGCTGGGTGCGTTTACAACACAGGCATAATTCCTAGGGCGGGTCTACATTTTTTTTTAAAGTAGATTCACCAACTCTGGAGTACTACCACTAAATTATTACTTTGTGATATACCACTTCACCTAGGCATCGATTTGTTTTGTACTAGTGTGTCCTCAGTGAGACATACATTGATAAAGGAATACTTTGGGTAGGTTATAGCAAATCTTATCTTTTCTTAATTTTTTGGTTGTTTTTTTTTCATATTTCCCATGTTTTCCTTTTTTTTCTTAAAATTTTTCACATTTGAGGATGCATACCTAAGAAGGTATATACTTATAATAATAAGTGGAGGCTTATAATTAGCAAACTAAGATATATTTATGTATCTTATTACACAAGTTTATTAGTCTGTAAGCCTTCTGTAATACCTAAATAAATAAATTGTCTGACCCAGTATTAAAACCTTAGGAGCTTGTGACAGCCAGCCGTATCTTGTACCACCGTGCGGAGATAGGTTACTAAATGGTCAGCGCCGTGAAACGAAATAATCACTTTGAATTGAATACTGTGTCATCCTTCAATATTTACTTAAAAATAATGCTGTATACAAGGCACTGACGTGCCTTGGTTCCGGTTACCATTTAATGTGGTAGTCGTTAAGGGAAATTGGAAGCTTTATAGGCAGCTTGAAAAATTCCAACAGCAGATGGCCATAAACCTGCACCGCACTGCACTGGGTCCGCGTGGTGGAGTATGACCTAATCTCCCTTACCTCGATTTGTGAGAGAAGGCCTTTGCCCAGCTGTGAACAGTACAGGCTGGTATTATTATTATATTATTAATGCTGTCTAGTAATTATTAGTGTAGAACCAAGTGGCTTAAATAGGTATTGTATTGTACGATCGTGTATTGTTTAGTTTCTTGTCGATTTTGTGTTGATAAGATTATAGGAAATATAACTATATATTTTTTCTAATGATATTGATGTTTTCATTTCCTTGGCGAAGAATGATTGCTTAGTCTATAGTCGTGTTCACATATCTACGGACAAATTGCCGTTTAGTTGTCAGGATTTGACACTTTTTGATTGTGTGTGTGAGTGTGTGTGCGTGCGTGCGTGCGCGTGTGTGTGTGTGTGTGTGAATGATCTAAGCTGTTGGCCTAGCTCAAGGGCGGCTCAAGGAGAAACGGCCTCGGCTTGGGCAGTCGCTGTGGGGCTGGGCGTATACTAGGTGTCTCGCCGTGGTGCACTGTGCCGGCTGACGGGGAAGGGATTCTTCGACCTCGCCGGCGAGGCCGGTGTTTGATCCTATGATCACTTTTTGAATAGTTATCCCTTGCTTAATATTTTATTCAGGAACTGAGTTACCCAAATAACGTCAATCGCTAATGCTAAAAAGGCGTTAGGCCAATCCATATCATCACGCAATATCCCTTGCGGGGTAGGCAGAGAGTACAGAGTTTCAACAGGTTCTTTCCTTATAGACCTCTCTGGCTTGTGTGTGTGAATGATCTACGTTGTTGGTCGCGGGGCCTTTACAGCTTCACCTGACAAGGCCTCTGGCTTCCTTCACTCTCATAGTTCGTCTCATACACACTCGCCGGTTACGGAGTATCTTGATTTTCCCTTCACATTAGACACGGTGTATTGGTGAGTCCCGTGTTCGTGAGTCCCGTGTTCGTGAGTCCCGTGTTCGTGAGTCCAAAATGTATCTGCACGACTCTGCACACTGAACGATGAAGTTGTCGCGGATTCGATCGATACAATATGTCGGTGATCGACAGATATTTTGTTTAGGACGCGTAGCACAATCTTCTCAACAAAGCTACTATAACTTTGCTGTAATAAAGGGATGTGCCTATACCTGCGCATTTTTTTATAATATTAACCCTGTTAAGAAACTGTCCCACCGTTGGGCACGGGCCTCCTCTTAAGCTGAGAGGGTTTAGGCTATAGTACACCAAGCTGGCCCAGTGCGGGTTGGCGAACTTCACACACCTTCGAGAAACTCTTAGGCATGCAGGTTTCCTCACGATGTTTTCCTTCACCGTTAAAGCAAGTGATAGTTAATTTTTAATACGCACATGCTTTCGAAAAGACAGAGGTGCGTGCCTGGGTTTGAACTCGAGACCTCTGACTTTGCAGTCCAACGGTTGACCATTAGGCTATCACTGCATTTTTTTATTTATTTCTTATTGTACAAAATGTGACTGCCTCTTTGGTCTGGTGGCAAAGCGCATCGCTTTGTGATCACGAGGTCCTGGGTTCAAATCCTAGGTCGGACAAATGTAGTTTTTAGTCCGGAGTGTGGAATTGTGCCCGGTATATTTATTGAAAGGTGGTCCAACGGTTCACATATCTATGATAAATAACTTAAAAATTTCAAAGAGAACCAGTTATAGGATCACACGTTTAGGAAACATATTATAAATTCGTACTCATAGGAGCAATAGCATGTGTATCAAGAATAAATCGGTAAAAGTCAATTAACCAAAGAAGTGATGGTTGAGATACCTTCCCGCTGAAGCCGTGTCAATGTTGAAAGGGTCAAATGAAAACTCTCTGCATATATGGTTAAAATCTCTGCTTGCACGAACCATAAATGAGTTCCGCCTGTAATTGGAATTGAATGATGCAACATTTATAGGCAAATTATGCCTCGCTGACCTACGAGGGATATTAAAGTTAATTTTTTGCAACAAATCAGTGCTATCAATTTCGTTGTTAATAATTTTGGCCAAAAATGTGAAATCAGCAGTTCGACGTCGATAGTAAAGTGGCAGAATATGAAATTTTTTGCAAAGATTTAAATAATTAGAAGAGTGATAAGGAATTTTCAGTTTGAAGCATAGATATTTTATGAATCGCTTTTGTACTTGTTCAATTCGATCAGCATATTTGTCATAGCAAGGGTTCCAGATTTGTGAAGCATAATCAAGGTGACTCCTAACGTAAGTGCAGTAAAGGATTTTTAGAGTTTTTGCTTGATTAAAGGAGCTAGATAATCTCATTATAAAACCTAGTGCTTTCGTCGCTCTGGCTACAACTTTATCAATATGTTGATCAAACAAAAGCTTATTATCATGGTTAACACCTAAATCCCGAACTATATTACTGTTTATGACCGCCTGTCCCTTCAGTTTATAAATTGTCGGAATGGGATGGCGTTTACGACTAAAACTAACAACCGAGCATTTGAGTGGATTTAGGTCTAATTTGTTCTTCTGGCAATAGTTATCCAGGCGTAAAATATCCGACTGAAGTGCCTGTATATCTTCCGTCGAAGATATGGAGGAGAATATCTTCATATCGTCGGCGAAACAAAGCAAGCGAGAAGAGTGGAAGCAAGAGTCGATGTCGTTTACGTAGATAATGAACAGCAATGGGCCTAGCAAAGAGCCTTGTGGTACACCGCTAGGGATCGGCACCCAAATGGATATGTAATTGCTTAAGACAACAGCTTGTGACCTATTTTCGATATACGACGAAAACCACCTAAGGAGATCTCCGCTGATTCCAATGTTAAGAAGCTTGTATAAGAGTAATTTATGATCAATACGGTCGAAGGCTTTGCTATAGTCTGTGTAAACGACATCGACTTGAGCGCCCCTATCCATAACTTCAGTTATGTAGTCGTTTAGAAGAACAAGATTGGTAATCGTCGATCGTCCTCTAAGAAAACCATGTTGAGTCGGGCTAAAGGAATTTTTTAAGGCTGCATAGACCTGATTGTAGACAATTTTTTTAAATACTTTTGCTAGAATACAGAGTTTGGAAATCGGTCTATAGTTGGTAATTTCGAGCCTAGAGCCTTTTTTATAGACAGGAGTAATAAAGGCTGATTTCCAGATATGAGGGACAGTGCATTGGGAAAGTGACTTTTTGTATAAAAGAGAGATAGGAATTGCAATTGAAGTGTAGCAGTTGATCAAAAGCTTAGGTGAGATATGATCCGGGCCAGCTGATTTAGTAGGATCAAGCTTAAGAAGTTGATTTTTGATCATTTCTACGGTCATTTCAATTGAGGAAAGACTAATTGTTGGGTCACTGTTTCCAGCTTGTAGAGAAAGAGGCAAGTTAGAGGAGTTGGCATTAGAATCGGTTGCACAGTGGAATGTTGAATGAAAATAGGATGAGAAGGCATTACAAATAGAATCCGCTGAGGAGATAACTGTATCACCATATTTAGGACTGGCAGGTGTACTGTTTGACTTAGTTCTATGTTTGACATAAGTCCAAAACTGCTTAGGATATTTTTCAATGGATGCTTCAGTTGACGTCATGTAGTTATTATAACACTGCAGTTCTAACTTTTTTGCTCTTTGTGTTAATAATTTATAGGTAATTTTGTCTGATAGTCTGCCATATAGCTTAAATCTACGTAAATATTTAGATTTCTCTCTAAGTGATTTTTTAAGAGGTAAAGCATACCAAGCAGGGTAATTTTCATTTTTCACTAATTGAGTGGGTATATACTTCTTCTGTAGCTGCATTATAATATTATAGAAGTAACTAAGTGCCTCCTCCATATACCGATTCGCAAACTCATGATCCCAGTCAATAGACGAGATTTCTTCATTAATTGCATTGAAATTGCCTTTGCCATATAAAAACCGAGTATACGGCGCAGGGCTCAAAATCAGTAGTTCGACAAAGTTCACATTGACATTCAGGGCCGGATGGTAATCATCAATTGGAAGTAACGGGTCTAGACATTCGCATACCTCAACCAAAATATTAGATAAAACTAAGACAAGGGTTTTACCAAATTTGTTTAATGTCCCATTATACTGTTTGAGCCCTAAAATACATAGTTCGTCTGCAAGCATATACTCGTCTGAGCTACAAATATTGCACGGGGAGAATGAGTCGGCATTTAATTTCCAAATTATCCCACTCATATTAAAGTCTCCGATTACTTAAAAGTAATCGGATGAATTGTTAACGACTACATTGTTCAATTTAGAAAGAAAGTTGGATGATTGAGCCGAGAATGATAATCCCTGGTTTGGTTTACAGAGATAGATTACACAAATATGCAATTTGATATATGTCTTATTATTTGGATGGCGTACATTCAACGTTAGCCAAAGATCTTCGGCAGATGAGGCATACAGTGGTTGCGGAGTGGCAGATATATTGCTCCGGACCGCTATCAGCACTCCACCTCCGCGTGCCTGTCCAGTTAGCTGATAGTTTCGATCGCGACGCCATACCATGTAGCGGTCACTAAATAGTTCCGTGTCAGTAATACTGTCCACTAGCCACGTCTCGGTTAGTACGATCAGATCATAGGAATTAAGGCAAATTTGACGATAGAATGCTGATGTTTTTGTTCTTAGCCCTCGTACATTTTGGTAATATATATTAATATTACTACCCATGGTTCGAATTAGGTGCTATTCTAGAATAATTAAAATTTATATAATAATAAATGTAAACTAAAGGCGACGAGTAAAGCGAAAGGTAGTACGACATAAAAAATTAAAAAGAACATAGGATCGATAGCAGTTAATATAAAATATAATTCCGGGACCGGACTCGGACTCGGACCGGTATCGGCCCCACAGGTAGACAAGCAAGAAAGCAAATAACTCAATTTATGGCTAGATACAAGAAAAAGTGAGATACGTATAATTCGCAAAAGTGACCTCTCAATAAAGACCGATAAGGATTACAATAGAAATATTTGTTAGAACAATAGCCGAGGGACAATGCCTCAGGTAAGACAGGTGCGCTCAACCGTTCACAATAAATCAATTTAGTGTTAATAACTTTGGTGAGACAATAAGAAGACTTAACCGACACATAATTAAAATTAGTTAATTTATAACGGATGCGGATGCAGATTAGGAAAACTTGTTTAATCGATATGATCACTACTCGCGAAGTATCGTCCCTACGAAGATGGATTTTTCCATGTTTCACCCATACAAATTTTATGTTTATCTCCTTGGCTAACGATCTGGTCATGTTTAACAGCTTCTTAGTGTCAGAGTTTAAGTGATCATTCACGTAGATTCGTTGCGATGTACCAATAAAACCAATGTCATGAGCTGATAATAATTTAACGGAGCGCGCAGCAGCAGTAAAATCTTCCTTTACATATCTATTTAGGAAGCTGACGACGATAGATTTTTCATTAGAATTGAATAGGGGTATTCGTGTGATAAAGTTTATCTGTGACTTAGGAAAAGTATAATTCACTTTCTCTTCAATTTTCTCAAGAATACCGAATAAGTATTCGCCTTTCTTTACTGGAACGCCTTTAATCTCAACGTTATTAAGTCTAGATCTTGAATCGTTAGCTGAAAGTTCCAATTTTATCGCATCAATTTCCTTTTGCAATGAATTCGTTACATCTTGCAGGCGCTCTAGGTCCACCACTATAGCCTCTATACTGCCGAGTTTAGTAGTGAATTCGTCCAATAACTTGCTGTTGAACTCACAGCTTGACTTGAGGTCTTTGAGTTCTTCTTTGATGCACCGCACGTCTTCCAGAAGATTTGGTATACCGGACAGCTGTCGTTTCAATTCCCGGATTTCATTTAGAACGGACTCCAAAGATGCAGGCTCAGTGTGTGAAGGAGATGGGGGTGAAATTCGGCATGATGGACATTTCCATACTGCTCTCCTGTCTGCTCCCAGTTTGCGCCAGCCGGACTCGGATATATTAGCACAAGTAAAATCAAGGTGCTTTTTACACGTACTACACTGAACTCCATCATTAAAGGTGTCGTCACAATTAGCGCACTTCATAGTTGACTTCGGTAACAATGATTACAATGATTAGCGACCTACGGTTTATCGCACCTGACTGTACTGGTTAAACAAAAAACATGCACTACTCGAACGACTGTTGACGATGAACTTGTGAAATATGGCAATAGGCTCGCCCCTATTACATGGAACCTAACATCGTCGGTGAATCGTGGGTGTACTCAGTACACCTCTGCCACCCCCGCTGGGAATATAGGCGTGACGGTGTTTATTTTTGTACAAAATAAAAACAAATGGTTATAAAAGTATCAAATGTCCTATGGCCCCAAGTTCTCGAGTGATTAACCAAATGCAGCTTTTATTATAAAAAAATAATAATACACCGTCACGCTTATATTCTTCAAGTGGGGGTGGTAGAGGTGTACTGTGTACTTTTCGCCGACGATGATTACATTTGTCCGACCCTGGATTTGAACCCAGGACCTCGTGATCGCAAAGCACATAATTCGCCGCTAGACCAACGGGGCAGTTACTTAACTGAAAATATTTAAAAGGAAAGAACCTGTTGGAACTCTGTACTCTCTGCCTACCCCGCAAGGGATCTGGCGTGATGATAAAGATAAGAAAATAAAATTATTCTTACCGCCTGTTATATTTAAATAGCAATTTGATGTTTCGTTATCCCATACTTCTTTCCCGGGTTATACAATGCTACTGCCGCCACTTGCCACATAGAGCAAGAAGCGGCACCGCAGCAGCTTTGATTATTCACATACTCTCTTCGTTCTTCAAGCTTCGCTCCGGGTTTCTCTTGTGAAAACTCCCCACATCATTTTTTTAAATAATTTTGTGGTAATTTGATTATTATTGTTATCACAATTAAAAAAATAAGATAGAGGCTTGGCAGTATGACTTTCTGCAGGTGCGTAGACGCGTGTACACCGGGATGAATTAAAAAACTAATAGAAAAGAAAGGCGGGCGAGTAAACAATAAATAGAGGGTTTTGGCGGGAAGTCGAAAAGTGATGTCGTCAGTTTGTTTTAATTTCCTAAACTAGTATTATTTCGAATAATAATGTGTAATGTTGGTGGACTATTAAGCATTATGTGTACTTATATGTGCATGAGTGAAGGTAATAGTAACAAAATTAAGGTAATAGTAAATAGCTAAACACCATTTACATTGTTCACATGTGGCACCATGTAAATGGTGTTTTGCCAACATGTAAATGGTGTTTAGGTATTATTTTCCTACGTTAATACACTGTATGTTTTCCTAAGAAAAATAAAATAAATAAAGTGATAAATTGTGCCTTTTCAATTTCTCTCGAGACGGCCATCGCAATTGGTAGGTATGTAGAGTATCCATCAGCAAGCCATCGCTTTAATATCCAGGGTGGGGTTCATTAATTTCATTATCATCATTGTCATCAAGTTCATCGGAGAGTTGAATTAATTAAAAAATTAAATTTTACAAACGCGATTATGCATCTCACTGTACGTTGGCAAAATACACTTAAAATTCTTGTAAAGCCATAAATTCAAGAAGAAACTTTAATTAAAACATATCAATGGGAGATTTGGCAGGAAGTCAAAGAGTGATGTCGGCAATTTGTCTTAATTTCCAAGACGTGTTATTTCGAATAATAATGTGAAATGTTGGTGGAATATTAACCATTATGTATTCTTATGTGTGCATGTGTGAAGGTAATTGTAACAAAATGACAAAACGTGCCTTTTCGATTTCCCTCAAAACGGCCGTTGCAATTGGTACGTAAAGTATCCATCGCTTTACTCTCCAGGGTGGGGTACTTCATCAATATCTTTATCATAGTTGTCATCAAGTTCATCGGGGAATTGAATTAATTTATACAAACATTCATTCATCTCACTCGACACTGGCAAAATACACTTAAAGAAGAAGATATCAATAGAAATTATGCATTAGTATGTACCTATTCAGTTTTCTATCATGTAATGAGTTCAATGGTTTTGGGTTCTTGATTATTTCCTGCATCAATTATAGTGTACTTAATGATATTAGAAATTTGAGGCACACACAATGGAAAGCTATACATCAATTCATGATTTGGAGAATTAGATGTTTTTACTGTTTTTTTGTTTGATCATATGATAATCAATAAATAATATGTAATTAAATAAGATTATTCAAGAAATTAATAACTATAAAAAATAGTTTTGTAATTAGTTTGGAATGTGTACAGTTATTTTGAACACCAGTGATGTTTTCTGGTATAGTTATGATAACACAAGTACAAACTGCTACCATTAAAGTAACAAGTTGGTTTTAGAGCATTATATATGTTGTAATTTATTTAAAGGTGTTTCAGTAAAAAATATTGGATTGAGATATCATACAAAAATTTGCAATTTTGGTATTGTTATACTTAAATTATTACATCCACATGTTACATGTATCTTATAAATAGGTATCTATATATAAAAAGAAAATAAAGTCATGCAAATGACTTGATAATAATATCCATTTGAAAATTTAATGATATTATGTTGACAAGCTACGGTGGATGAAATATTGAGTTACAGTATTTGAAAGTATGGATTATCTTAAACAAGAATAATCAAAAGTATATTCTTATCACAGGTATGATAAATATTATGTAGTATCAGCAATAATCTAAGTCCTAAGGAACTTGATATTATTTATTTATTATTAATGGGGGATACATAATAATAAGTTGAGTAACACTCAATTCTCACGGTTGGACATCTAGAACTAACTAGAAAGTTACCCATTGCAATTTTTGGTTTTACTTATAAATACAGTCACATACAAAGAAGCAAAGGAAGTGTGGTATGAAATGAAAATTTCATGGTATGAAATAATTCAGTTATGAATAGGATTCCCAATATGATACAGTTGTAACCCATGGTTCGGTTTAGTCGACTGTAACTTATTCGCTTCTTAAGTTATTACTAAATTAGGAGTGTATTTTTTAGTATTTTTAGTATCAGTCATGTAATTGGTTCAGGAGTGGTCCAATCGTATTGCCAAAACGAACGTTCGCGGGCGTTATTGCGCAGGAACGAATCGTTAAGTAATACATAAATATTTATGTAGCCAAGGATTTATTTGTCGGCGCACACTCAGAACATGGAAATGATTCCGGGATAGTTTCGAAATTTAAATTGAATTAATAATAGTGGTATAGTAATAACACTGGGGTAGGTTATGTTTGTTTACCACGCATTAGTACTGCCCTTCGTTCCAGACTCTAAAAATTGGGGGGGGGGGGGGGCGCGAGATTATATAGGTAAAGCACATAGCCTTATGGGAGAAATATCTCCAGATAAGGTGTGTGTGTGAGTGATATACGCTGATGGCCGCGAGGCCTTTACAGCTTCACCGGACTTAATTCCATATAAGTTCATTAGTACAAAGGCCTCTAGTACAAAAAATGTTAAATTTTGATATATGTACATCTTTAAAGATTAAAAATATAACTAACATTAAATATAGCAGAATGTTGATATTAAAAAAAAAAAAAAAAAAAAAAAAACATAAATTAAATATGTAATGATAGCAAACCCATTCTTATAATCACCAAGTTAATTCGTAGCCTTCGTTTGGTACCGTACTCAAAAGGAGATCATTTGACAAAAAACAGTTGGAAGACACATTATTGGGGAAATAGGTTTCCCTGTTATATTTGTATCATATTGTTATAGATTGGGTACTAACAGACTTTGTTTTCAGGTCTAGTACACAGTAAGGGTTTCTAGCTATCTATCTATCTCTATCCATATTATGAGGCCAGATCTCTTGCGGGGTGGGCAGAAAGTGCAAGGTTCCGACGGGTTCTTTACTTGCATGCCTGCCTGGCTTTCTTCACTCTCATAGTTCGTCTCATAATGGTTGTCAATGATACAAGAATTATTATAAAGGATTTAATTTTATATAAACAAAACTCTAGATGGGCAATTCCTCAACTCTTGTTATATAGAAGATATCTATAGAAGAAAGATCTCTATAGAAGACATAACAGATAGAGACTGCACTGATATCTGATAAGTAATGATTGATTAATATTACCCGGTATTAATGAATTTTGGACAACAGGTGTGGTATAAAGGTATATAACAGGTGCTATCAAGGTTTTGTTGGGATGGATCTACACTACATAACATAATATGTTATAGAATTTAATTATATAAATTTATTTTAAATAAGTTAGACAGACTGGTTGTAAGAAACAATATATGTGTATATATTTGTTGTTTGTGTTGTATGGCAAAACAAAGAACGGGAATGTGTTATAGTACAAATATACTAATGATATGTTATTTTTTAGAGGTCACGCTCAAAAAAAAAAAAAAAAAAAACCTTTATGTGGTATACTTCAACTTTACCCTTATAGCTCTAAACAGCTGCTAATATAGTTTATATCGAGAACGAAGGACACAGTATAATAAGTGATCAAACGAATTTACCTGAAGTGAAGTTCGATCATTATTATACGAAGTCCTTCGTTCGAAGATATAAGTACCCAACCCGCCCTGCCCGTTGGTAAAGTTGAAGTGTACTACTTCTAAAAGGAATGCTTGCAGAGGTTATGTCCACAGATACCATAGAGGCGGCGTTGACTTTTGAATTGGCTAAATGACGCGCGGTTGCCAAGCGACTCGAGAGAGCTGCTAATATAGTTTATATCTTCGAACGAAGGACTTCGTATAATAATGATCGAACTTCACTTCAGGTAAGTTCGTTTGATCACTTATTATCATTGCTAAACACCTTTACAGCATGTTAACAGTCTATGATAATTTAAATAGATTGGAGAAAGAATTTAAAAGTGCTTATAGTATTTACTATTTTCTTTAAGTTAGCGAAGTTGTACATGTAACAATGTTTTTTTCTTTAATCTAGCTTACCAAATATTCGGATTCTAACACCAGACATCATCCACTTTAAAAAAAAAAACAATTTTCGGATATTATCATGGTTTATTTTTGATTTTTAAGTTCCCGACGTTAAGTAACCGTTATAAACCGCGATAGAATCAGAAAAAATAGTTTTATTTCATGTATAATATTCGTGTAAATCTAAGAACTCAGTATCATCCACTTTGCTTTTAATGCGATCAATTATTTTCCTTTCAATGATTTATGTAAAATAACTCTTGAAAAATCAATTTTCGCGTACTTTACAGTTCTCATAAAGTATGAAGTATACTTACCCTAAATAACGTACAATACGTACTTTAGAATAAACTATGGGTGGCAACCCTAGATACTCGTCGCCTTTCGGCACCGACACGAGCCGACAAAGTGCACGTGCGTAGGTAGGTAAAGTCGGTCGGTAGTGCCACAGTATCTATCTATCCAGTAACTCATCTAAGCCGTTTTAGTGGCATAATTACACTCCCGTCAGAACGCTGTTAAGTTTAGCACCTTTTATTGGATTTACTTTTTGTCATTTATTAAAACTAATCTACTGCAGTGGTTATAAGCCTGTATTTTTTCGATATGAGTGCAGAGTAATACAATTTAACATAGACATTGTGCAATAACAGCATAATGAAAACGTTTATAATTTTAATTTTTATGCTCAAGAATATATTATTTACCTTTATTGCAAATTGTTTCTAGAAACACGTTTTCTCCTTTTACGAATAAGTATTCTCATTATATATAAGTATTCTCGTATCTCATTCTTATTGAGAGTTTATATATGTTATAATATATGTTATGATATATGTTAAAAACCACATGAGTTACTAAATATCAATTTGGCGATTCGAGTGGCCATTATTTTAATTCTAATAATAGATACATATTGAGAAACCATACAAGCCCTCATGTATCGATTTTGATAGCAATAAGCAAATAGCGATGTAGTAACTAATAAGTTTAAAGTGGTCATTTTATTCTAAATATTAAGGCCTAATAGCACAAAAAGCCAAAATATTTAAATTTGTATTAATTTTCTATCTATCTATATTGTCACGCCAGATCCCTTGTGGGGTAGGCAGAGAGTAAAGAGTTCGAACAGGTTATTTCTTCACAGAACGTTCTAATGTTAGTTGTAAAAAAAGCGTCCGTCTCGGACGTGCATGCCACCGCGGCTTATTACATGCGGAAAACTATCGAGAAGGCGTGTAGAGCGCGCGTCTGTGTGCGTGAGTTTGATTCGGACCGTAAGTACTAAGATGTTTTACTGTGTTATAGTACAGTGTGGTAGGGCACACCACATACCCCGCCTACATATTGTCATAACTTTTTTCGGAGCGCAAAGTATCGCCTACATTTCAACACGATCTCACTTCAGAGTACTTTTGTGTGTGTACTTATAGTAGTAGGTATTTAAACTTACGAATTTTCTATTAGGTATATTCGCATATTTCAACGAATATTTCCACCCTTTTTGGATATTATAGTCATTATGGATGAAAAGGAATATAGTTATATATCAGATAACACGTCGGATACGGACATCAATTAACAGTTAGATCGAGATGGGCAGTCTTCAGGGCCGAGCTCAATCACGTCAATATCTTCACCCCCGCGTCTTGCACTTGCACATATAATCACAGTTCTGTGTACTAAATGCTCGCCTTTCACTACTAAAATCAGAGGATTCGACAACTGTACGTCCAATTTTCTGAGTCACCTCAAACGGAAACATGGATAACATTGTGTAAATGAATATAAAAGATACATAAAAACAAAGAAAAAAAATAAAAAAGGGGCAAAAATTCCAAAATAAATTACCGACAAGGGGCTTGAGAAAAGTTAAAGAGGTCCAGCCACATACACTAGAAAAATTTGCACAAAATATGATAAACTATAAACCCCAAAAATGAAACCCATATCGATTTAACTCCAAAAGTCGCGTCCGCCATCTCGGTTTCAAATGTTAACGCCATATTTGTTATCAGCATCCCCTAAAACCCCAAAAGTGACACCTATATTGATTTTACATCAAGAATCACGTCCGCCGTCTTGGATTTTTAAATAATGTTATATTTCTACTCAGCATCCCTTAAAACCCTAAAAGTGACACCCATATTGATTTTATTTCAAAAGTCGCGTCCGCCATCCTGAATCCAGAAACTAACGCCATATTCTTAATCAACATCCCCTAAAACCCCGAAATCGATATCCATATCGATTTTCATAAAAAGTCGCGTCCGCCATCTCGGATTTTAAAATTATCGGTATATTTGTTATCAGCATAACCTAAACCCTGAAATCGATACCCATATAGATTTTCATAAAAAGTCGCGTCCGCCATCTTGGATCCAGAAACTAACGCCATATTCGTAATCAGCATCCCCTAAAACCCCGAAATCAATACCCATATTGATTTACATAAAAAGTCGCGTCCGCCATCTTGGATTTTAAAATTAACTTTACATTTGTTATCAGCATCCCCTAAAACCCCAAAGTCCATACCCATATTGATTTTCATAAAAAGTCGCGGCCGCCATCTTGGATTTTAAAATTAACATTATTTTCGCTATTAACATCCCTCAAAACCATAAAAGTGACTCGCATATTGATTTTGTTACAAAAGTCACGTCCGCCATCTTAGATCCAGAAATTAACGTCATATTCGTAATCAACATGCCCTAATATCGCGCTCGTACCGCAGTGCGACCGCGGTGTTCTTACTGATCACCAAGGTTAAGCAGCGTTCGATTCGGTCGGCCTGAGATGGGTGACCGTTTGTGGCATTTTCAAATTCGAGCGTCTCCGTGCTTCGGAAGGCACGTTAAGCCGTTGGTCCCGGCTACCACTTAATGTGGTAGTCGTTACGCCGAGGTGAAAGCCTTAAAGGCGGCTTGATAAGTTCCAACAGCAGGTGGCCACAAACCTGCCTTCACCAATCCGCACTGGGTCCGCGTGGTGGAGTATGACCTAATCTCTCTCACCTCGATTAGCGAGAGAAGGCCTTTGTCCAGCAGTGGGCAGTATAGGCTGATATTATTATATTATTATATGCCCTAATATCGCAAATGTGACACTCATATTGATTTAACTTCAAAAGTCGCGTGCGATATCTATTTCAAAAATTCAGGCCATATCATTTTTATATATAATCATTATTCCCGAAACCCCAAAAGTGACACCCATTTTACTTCAAAAGTCACGTCCGCCATCTTGGATGTGTTTAAAATATATTTTGTCGTGTGTTTAATTGTTAATTGTTTAATCGTAAACATGCAAAAAACGATTAACAGTTGATCAATGGTAATTGCAACGTTTTACAATTACCATTGATCAATTGTTAATTGTGAAAACCTACAATTAACAATTAATTTTTCAATCGTCAATTGCAATTGATGTTTTCTGCGATTGAAATTTCAATTGTTTGATCCTACAATTGAACAATTAAACAATTAGTGCCCAACACTGGTATGTATCAATCGCCTTGTCTAGATTTACATGAGATTTACATAAATTGGAGTTAACCAATATATAATGGATGGCATTACGTTTAAATATTCTTTTTATACTGTGCGACATTGATATACATAACACTAGATTAGCAGTGACGGCGTAAATGTATGTCGGGTAAGAATAAGCCCGCAGCCAAGTTTCAAGCTTCTGTCATTCATTGGCCTGCCTGACATCTCTAGAGTAACACGTATTAATAAAAAATCACAAAATTGGTAGATGCGTGGTGTAAGAACGCGATTTGAGGTCACAAAATCACTATACCGCAAGCGGAATGACTTTCCATATATAAGTTTTTTTGATTTTTCATATATTTACTAGTAAATAAAATAATAATGGAATTGTGCCCGGTATATGGCAATAAGCTCGCCCCCTATTACATGGGACCTAACATCGTCGGTGAAGCGTGGGTGTACTCAGTACACCTCTGTCACCCCCTCTGGGGAATATAGGCGTGACGCTGTTTTTTTTTTTTAAATAAAATAAAAAACCGATTTCAAAAATAAATTTGAGACAGTGTTGGCTATTAAAACACCATTTGGTGTTCCCGTCTTTATGGGAAAATGTTGGATAATTGTCACCTATAATTATATACTATACGAATATCTATTTTATTAATTTTTTTGGATCCCAAAGGGTGCAATTTCCGCCAGATCCCTTGCAGGGTAGACAGAAAGTATAGAGGTCCTAAATAAGCTATTTACTCAAAGCGAATATTGTATACAATTCTTTGTTACATAATTGCCTAATGGATCCGGTAAAGAATAGCTCCACTCCGTTTGTTCTCACGTGTGTCATAGAAAGCAATTGAGGAATTAACCAAGACTTTTTCTATCCTTTTTTTTTTAAAGCGCCACCTGGTAATTATTCAATGTCATGGGTACTGTAAGGGTTAGACTGTACTCGTACAGCGTTTTTTGAAGATGATAAATGACACACTTGATATTGTAATAATTAAAAGGTTTATTGATAGTCCAAATTATCACTATTCTATGATTTAATGATAAATGAATGATATGATATATGTATGTAGCGCACGCGCGCGATTCTCTTGCTAACCGATTGCGAACTGATGATCGTAATTAATATAATGTGCATGTGACGTAAAAATGCTGATGATGCAAACGGACGGGCTGGCCCGTACAGGTACGTTTACAAACATGAAAACTACATAAACAAATAGCCAGGTCTAAACAAAATGTGTGAGACACACAAAGATTTGTACTATGTGGGAATCGAACCCGCGACTATTCAAAATCAAAAGTTTTTAATTCATGTAGACCAAAAGGCACTTATGAATAGTCAAAAAGAGAAAATTATTAATTACTTAAGACTCTACCACCCGTTCGGAAAGTCATTCCTGTGGAGAAGAAGGGCAAGAAACTCCTCGGTTACTCTTTTTTAAAAATGAGTTTTACAATTATTTTTGTATACATTGCATTTATGGAGTATGGGAGAACAATGCAGAACGAGCTAAATAGATGTGCTTAAGTATAGATTAATCATAAGTGTACTTAGATTCATGATATTGGTCAGTGTCTACATAGTCCTCTCATTTAAAAAATAGAGATGTTGTAGAGGTATATAATAAAAAGCATAATAATAATAGTAAGAGAAAGATAAAAATTCAGTCTAGTATCTGGAGCGGCCTACCACCCTTAACGTCTGGATAAAGAAGTGGAAATATGAAATAGGCAACAACGTTTTACTGAGTTTGTTGAAGAGAGACATATTTTGTAAATTATATTTTGAAAATAATGCATTATATAACATTAGGTGTGTTTTGTTTATTACTCATTCAACAATATTTTCATAGTTTGACCACATACCCTAATGGACACTATTAACTAATATCCAAATAATCTGTGTAATAATTCTAATTAATATAGAATAAAATGAATTAGGTACTATAATAATTTATTTTATTAATTTATTTATTGGATTCTATCTGAAATGTAACGAAGTTAATTAAAAAAATATATATTATAAAAAATTATATTCATAACATCATTAATAATTTATATTCATTGTGCATTAAAATTGTGGGAAATAATCGTATAGTAAGCAACACTGAGCCTCCTACTACTAGTAATATTGCTACCTCTATCGGATCGACGTAATGTCGGTATGGTGGGGAACAAGAGTAAAAGAGATGGATATATGTTTACTCCAAATTATTTAATGGATTCAAAGCTACGTCGGCATACTTTTAAGTCGTTACACTTTTTTCGACGCGCCGAAGTGACGTTTGCTTCTCTATGTATTTACCTCAATGCTGTGCGATAATTGCATTTACAAGCTGATTAGGTATCTTAGAGATTGCTATTTAAGTATTTTTTATTTTCTCTTAAAAAATTTTCAAATAGACTTGCATTTGGTTTATCTTGTTCTATATTCTGGTACATTTTTGTATTGGTACATTCACTCGACAGTTAATTTATAGCTATTTTTTAATGGAATGTAGCCCCACACACCCCCACTTTATCCCTGTGTCGTGGGTGCGTTTACAAACACGAACATTAACATACCTACATAAACACCCAGACCACTACACAAATACCCAGACCGAAACAAATAATTGTGGGTCACACAGATTTGTCCCGTGCGGGATTCAAACCTGCGACTATTCGACATAGCTAAATCGTCCGTCAATTAATAAGTTGTTTTCTCACGTTCAGATTCCACCGTGCTGACGTCAGGCTGGGGTCACTATTTATATTATAACTGCGATATAAGAGGGGTACATAGGTAGAGGTACGTTGATTTTTTTTTAGTACAATCAGGTACATTGCTCTCATACATAGTTCATGTTTATGCCTAGATCAGACACTGACCTCGCCGGCGAGGTCGAAGAATCCCTTGCCCGCCGGCCGGTGCAGAGCACCACGGCGAGACACCTAGTATACGCCCTCCAAGGACGAACGCCTTGGGGCGCCCTTGAGCTAGTTGCCCCTTTGCCCTTCTGGTTCGAACGTTGTGGTTGCACGCTCGCCTTCTTGTCCGGTGAAGCTGTAAAGGCCTCGCGACGAACAGCGTAGATCATTCACACCCACATAGAAATCCGAATATTAAGACATCAGAAGGCGACTAGCCGCGTGAACTTATCGCTATACATGTGAGAAAATTATCACAAAATGCTGCATGACTGCGTGGACTAAAGTATGTGATACAGCGGCTAAAGTTGGTATGAAAGTCTTCCAAAACTTGGAACTGTACTTATAAGGTAATTACAATTCATCGGATTCCTTTTTTATAGCAATGTGTGCATTTTTTCACATCTAGTATTTTATTATCACGATTTCTGTGGTCATTATACCATCGTGATGCTCACGAAATTCACATTTGTAAATGCATCTACGACAGAAATAATCCCTAGTATTACAACCACTAGGATCAGCGGGACGAAATGCATAATGGCTTTTAATTATTCTCATTTCGATTACATTCATTGATTTATTTTGAATCATAATTAATAGTCGATTATGTAATAGTAGCAGTTTCCCGCGACTTCGTCGACAACAGCGCCTCCTACCGGGTCTATGTTATACAGCCTATGTTACTTCTGAATAAGGTAGCTTTCTAATAGTGGAAGAATTTTTGATATCTGTACATTAGTTTTAGAGTTTATTCGTTACAAACATACAAATCTTTCCTCTTTATAATATTAGCGTAAATTTCGATTTTAGTTTGTTTAATTTATAATATAAATGTTGGCAGCACTGATTTTAAAATTGTATAAATTACGAGTAAAGGATATTTTGAGCCCTTCTTGGCTGGAACAGCGAATAAACATATGGAATCAGCGTGTCTTCTTACTCCACCACTGCACTCAACGCTCCGCAGCTGCTCTGCTAAAACCGCGAGGAAATAACAACCTTCTTAATACTAGTATGCAACAACTATTTACCTTTCGCTTTGCCCTGCCGGGTCCACAACGGTTGTGGGCCCAGCGATGCAGTTTTCCTAAAATGTCATAGGCTCATCTGGTTGACCTGGGATCTTACTATAGTAAATTTTTCAGTTTTCTAGCGTACCTAACTAGCTTTTTTCTGTGTTAGTTTGTCTTTTCATCAGTATTAGAATGAGCTAGCTCATTTTTTATTTTATTTATATAGTGATTTGCAATGTTGACTTGTGGCAGTGGGCGGGCCACATCGTTCGCAAAACTGAAGGCCGTTGGTGTAGAAAGAATCTCTAGTGGCGACCTCGTACCGGGAGACGACGAGCGGGCGGGCTCCCTTCAAGATGGACCGATGACCTGCTGAAGGTCGCAGGTTAAATACAGGACAGAGCCGATCGTGGTGATCCTGCGGGAGGCATTTGTCCCGCAGCGGACGTCTTTCGGTTAATGACGATGGTGGTTATAAATGAAACGCCAAGTTTTTTATTATAAATATAATAATATTTATTCTCAAGTGATCCGTTCACAAGTAATTCGACAGTGTCTGTCGGCCACTAAAACGTGGCCAGGAGTGATCAGCCATCCTGTGCTGCAGTCGGCGGGGATGGGCAACATATCGATATACCAAAACACCGACATTCCTTCATACAATCATCGATATTTATCTTTTCACGTATCAAATAATTTATTATCAATTTTTAGTGAGTTTGGGAATATAGCGATATTTGGAACAGTTACTCTGGGATGAACATGGCTCTTATTCGCTGTGACCAATCAAACACGCTATGGCAGTACGATAAATTGGCGATATGATCGTTCAACGGTACTCCAGTGGCAGACTAAAGCATTACACGATCATATAACGAAGCTATAGTCACACTGCGCCTGGTCTCAGCCTCACATTATATAAGAATACGTTTCAACTACTAATCACGCACACAGATTAAGGTGATCTCAAGTCTAATTGACACGCTAAAGATGCGCGACTGCGAATAATCAGACTTTTTGAATATCTAAAACTACTAATTTTCTGATTAGACTTGAACATTAGTAATATACTAATTTTTATATTCGAATGACGACTTCTAATTAGTAAGTACTAATGGCGATTCGATTAGATTATCTGCGACTCTCACCCGATATGAATGAATTATTCGAATGATTCGCCGCTTCTCGCGCCATAACAAATAACGTGTGCGAGTTAGTAGTAACAACTAAACCAATTAATAACGCTCCTGCTGGTTAGTTTAAAAGTACGTTTTAATAATGTTTCTAGTTTAGAATTTAAATATAATACACACGAGGTATTCAAGCGCTGGAATGAAACAAACAGCTGATAGTACATATTTGTAAAAGCGCCCATGCGAACATGGGTGTAAGCTGCGCTCCGAATCATATTATAAAGTACTGTGGTCCGAATGATGCTAACTTAATTTCATTTGTACTCTGTGGTGCGACCGATAGGTAAATTATTCGTTCACCGAACTTTTTATTTATTATTCGTTCATTCGGTTCAGCAGGTCGAATGGTAGGCAGTTAGTAACTAATTTTCGTGAATCATTCGAATAATTCGAATGATTTATAAAGTCGAATGATTCGAATGCAATCATTCGCAGTCGCGCGTCGCTAGACACGCTCACTGACACAAAATCAATCGCAGCGGTCACAACCGCGTGAAACCATGCGTGTACTGTTAATATATCCTTGTATACACATGTCGCCTTTCCCCACATATTTACTTTCTTGTATTATGATCTGCGGTCTTAGCGAATAAGGGCCTGTATTTTGCTCCTCACAATTTTGCCACTTCGCACTACAACATTATCAGCACTGTACTATCGACACGACATCGCTGGTCGCTCGCTCCACTAGCCCACCCCCAGCAGTGGGCGCGCAGGCTAGGCGCTGTCTCTGCGCGCGCGCAGCCACGCGCGGAACCGCTGTTGCCGCGCCGCATGCAGTCTCTCGTGCGAAGCGCGCGCGGCCGTCAGCGCGCCCCATCGGTACAGAGCCGCCGGCCGCCGCCATCTGTGGGGAAATAATCCATTACTCATATGAACTAGTGTCCTCTGTAATGTCTACAGCGCGACAAGGATCTTCTGGCTCGCGGGTAACAGACGACTTTTAGTAAAATAATCCTACTTCCAAGGAGATATTTCAACAGGTCGGTCCGCATGGACTCTGGTGAAATTCCACCGGTTGACCGCGCTAGTTTAGATTTTGCTCACCGGCCAAAAGATCGTAGTCGGACTGTACGATACCATCACGCCTGTATTCTCCAAGCAGGAGTGGTTCAGGTGTACTAAGTACGATCATTTTTCGCCGACGATGTTAGTTAGGTCCCATGTTATAGGAGGCAAGCTTCTTAGATACCGGGCACAATTCCAGACTGACACTGGGAAATTTTCGATAGAAATACCACATTAGTTCGACCTGGGAATTTAACTTAGGACAATGAATGACACGATTTTAGCAAAAATATTCCTCACATCGAAGCGAACGTCGTCTAAAGCAGTAGCATCTCACAGTAGCTTATTCGTTTTGCGACTCAATTTTCACTCAACACGCTCGTCGCAGGTAATGCGTCGACCGCTTCACCGTTCAGGGTAGGGTACTTCATAGCGCAGGGTGCAGGGTAGCGAGGTCACGGGCGTCGTCCGGCGTGGCTAGTGGCTAGTGCAGTGCTGACCTGAGGTCGTGCGCGGGGTGGTGGTGCTGGTGCGCGTGCGGCGCGTGCAGGCGCGGCGGCTTGCGGCGCTGGTGCGCGCGCTCGGGCGCCTCGCGCGCGGCGCGCGGCAGCGAGTGCGCGTTGTGCGTGTAGCCGCCGCAGCGCGCGCGCGCGTTGCGCACCAGGAACACGGGCTTGTTGCGCGCCGCGCCCGCCCCGCCCGCGCCGCCGCCCCCGCTGCGCGCCAGGCGCGCCGCGTACAGCGACCACGCGGCCAGCCGCGACGCCGCCGACCCGCCCGCGCCGGCGCCCTGCGACACCGACATCACGTCATTTTATGTCTATGTTTTACAGCTTCACCGGACGAGAGAGCGAGCATGTAACCACTGAGCTCCAACCAGAAGGGCAAGGGGGCGACTAACTAAGGAACGCCTCGAGGAGAAACGGCCTCGGCTCGGGCGATCGCTAATGGGGAGGGCTTATACTAGGTGTCTCCCCGTAATACTCTACACCCACCGGCGGGCGAGGGATTCTGCGAGCTCGCCGGCGAAGTCGGTGTCTAAAGTTAGGTTCACAGTCGGCGGCGGTTACGATTAGCGGATTCGTATGATTGGACACGGCCACGAAATAACGAATTGTCACGTTTTTAATAGACTCGAATACGTTCAAGACCGTGATTGGAATGGGACACAAGCTCACCGGAAAGCGGGGGAGTCATCTAAGCCGAGAGTCTCGATCCATTCGGATTAAGAAATAAAAAAGACAAAAGTGACAACTTGAGCACAAATCGCCATGCAACCACGTCGACGTGGGTGGGATCCAGGAAGTTAGGGATTGCATTGACGAAAATGCCAATACGCTTAACCTTTTTATCCTCATTACATTAAAAATGGGGTTCATACCTAAACGGGAACTTAGGGATCATAGCATGTCGGTCAAAACGGACTAAGAGCTCGCGCCAGATTTCAGTAAGCGAGGTAAAAATATTAAAGAGTATAGGTATACGGGACAGTAGAGTAACAGCTGAAACAAAGCTATAGCTGCACAAGTGCATTATAAGATATTTTCCAAGATGTATTTTCTACTCTTAAACAACAAGCAGACACCAGACAAGGTCTTGAAAATATAATATTTTATTTAATAAAGAAACACTCCTTTTGCAATCTAAATCTTATATGAAATCTCTTTGAATATAGTAGTGGTCATGTCATTCAGCTACTCTTCTATTATATAAATCTGAATTAATATACTCATTGACCTCATCATCATTATTAGCAAGTAAAAAAACCAAGTATCTTCTACACCAAATTCACTGGATCGGTAACCGTAAATGGAGACCTAGTGGTACTTATCGACAAACATTTTTAATATATCCATATGACATCCCTCAAATACACTAATCAATTTCTTTCTGGAGGTTAAACAAGTTGTTTTAAACCTTTCTTATGCCGGAAAGAAGATCTACGTAACTTTATGTATAGGCGTTGTCTGCTGGAGGGCAAACGTACGCTGCCCTGCCCGCATGCAGTTTTTTTTGTTTAACTATGTTTATATTCATATAATAGAGTTGGAAATTCTTTGAGTGTGTCCTTAGAGAACTAATTAATTATAATAGTCAATGAACACAGTTCAAATACATCCACAGTTCACTCCAAGAATGAAATTAACTCGGGCGCGCAGATCTGCGCTCACATTTTCATTTTTAAACGCCTATTTTAATCTGTTTATTAAATCTTACACTTTCGTCGTACCGTTCACTGTAAAATATACCGTAACGTAAGTGGCATATAGCCCTGAATTTTAATGAAAAACAACCGCGTAAAATATGGCGCTAATGCCTTATTTCGTGCGGCAGACAACGCACATATCAGTTTCCGGGTGCATACGAGAGGTAAAGAATTCTCACCTGGTTGGTGGGCGACAGGCGGGAGCCGTCGTTGTGCTGCGGGGAGGTGCGGCCTTCGCCCGCGCCCTCCAACAGCTCGAACGTCACCTTGCACTCGTCGCCCCCGTACTGGACACAGTACACGATATACTTATTAATTTGGTACATAAACAGGTTACACAACATATGATCACATATCCTAGCACCTAGTTTCCACACTGCCGACTTCCGCGTGAAATGAGGGAAAGCTAATTGTATAAACGCGTCACTTATGTTCTACTTCCCGCACTACACTATCAATGCCCGGCGCTCCATTCGGCGGTTTTTCGAGCGTGAGTCAAGACTAACAGGCCACGCCGACTCAGTTTGGCCGGTATGGAAAGCTTTTTACAATTTTGCGGAAAAGTTAGTTTGAAAAAAAAAATTAAGAATAAAGAAAAGAAATATATAATATACAAAAAATGGGAGGATGAATCATCAGAAATCTTTCGGAAAGCTAGTTTAAAACATGCCTTGGGGTTATTTTTATGTAAACAATATAATTTCAGGCAAACGAAAATCTGATCTGATGAGGGAGTTTTTTTGGAAACAAGAGCAACACAGAGCGATGCTTGAAGCACGAAGGGAGTATGTGAACAGTCGACGCTGTCGCGACTCATTGCTTTAGGCAGGAAGTGGCGGCAATAGCAGTGTACAAACCGGGTATAAGAGTTATATGTGAAATGATAATCGTTGATTTTGGAGACATCAGCAGGAAGGCAGCATGCGTGTATCACCACAGACAGTCTGTCACAGGCACATCGCATGAGTTCTCATCATTGTCTCAGTAAATTTATTGTTTTAGAGTCTAAGTTATGATAAATATCAGTCTGTTAAGATACATTTTATCAATATTGTAAATTTATTCTATCTATCTATAACCTCACGCCAGATCCCTTGCGGGGTAGGCAGAGAGTACAGAGTTCCAACAGGTTCTTTCCTTACATACCTCTCTGGCTTCCTCGACTCTCATAGTTCGTCTCATACACGCTCGCCGGTTACGGAGACTCTTGACTTTTCCATCAGATAATTTATTTATTACTCATAAGTTACTATGATGGAAAGTTAGTTGAATTCGTCAATTCTGCCTCGGCGTTCCATAATTCGTCGCCATTTCGTCGCTTTGTTTACATACGCGGAATATGGCTTTGATACAAAAAATGAGTATTCAGCGTAACGACGAAATTAGAATCGTAGAGAAAAGTAGATTAAAGAACGTTGGTTAAAAGAATTTTATGGTGGTTATTAAAATTTCGTTTCTTATCTTTAATTTGGATATCCGATAGATTCGATATGCCTAAACATCGAAAGAATGATAATGAAATGGCGACGTTAACTAAAAGGAAATCCAGGTTACGATCTGGCGAATTCAACGATCAGACTTCGACAAATACAGAACAGAAAATAAAACTACATCGCTGTGCGGTGTAACCGTGACTCTTAGTTCTGCTGGATTCGTGAGAGAAGGCTTTGCCCAGCAGTGGGATAATACGTACCACTTTGACGAGGAAGGCGGTGTGGTCCTTATGCAGATACCTGGCAGCGCGCCGCACGTACGCAAGTGGCCCGCGCATGCCGCCGCGCGCCGCCAGCTCCGCGGCCCGCACCGACCACGGCTCGGATACGCAGTGCTGAAGCTGCAACAAAATCAAACTAAATATTTTGGTTTCGTTAACTATACATGATGGGTTTTTGAGACAGGGCAGAAAAGGAAGGTACCTAAACCGTGGAACAGAGAAACGGTCTTAGGAGACTATCCTTAATTTATCGCGATATATCGAACTGCATTTAAATTTTGAAAAAAGACAAAGAAGCTTCAAGAAAATGGGCAATTTACACAAAAATTATTGTGATACCAAACGATTCTGTTTCTTATGACGATCAAAATCGACTAGAAAAGTCAAACCGCAAAAAAAAAATCCCATACATTTTGTCGGATAGATTTTTCGCGATACACACTGAACTTGAATATACACTTTGTAATTTTAAGTCGTCCTGATTCGAAACCGGTTATGTATCCTACAAATATGTATTTCGGTCGATGGTGGTATGTATATGTAAATTTCATGTCGTATCTTTTAAGAAATAATTGGAAAAAAGAAAAGGGACAGAAGTAAGCCAAGCTATCAAGTGAAAAGGACAAGCCCGCCGAGTTTCTTCGACGGATATACTCAATTCAAGCCGCGTTCTGAGCCGGTGGTAGATTAGTAGTTAAATTAGATTTAAATAAAAATATAAATCGACTATTTGTAAGCGGGGGCGCAAGGCTTATAAAAAATAATTTATTTGAGTTTGTTTTATTTTAAAGACATATTGCTAGAAGGATCTTTTGACACGTGGATTAAATTGACAACGCTCCCCGATGGTGTGAAATTAGTTTACATATATTTCAATGTGCGGACGCGGTGTTTTTACCGATTACCAAGGTTAAGCAGCGTTCGACTCGGTCGGCCCGAGATGGGTGACCGTTTGTGGCATTTTCATATTCGAGCGTCTCAGTGCTTCGGAAGGCACGTTAAGCCGTTGGTCCCGGCCACCACTTAATGTGGTAGTCGTTAAGCCGAGTTGGAAGCCTTAAAGGCGGCTTGATAAGTTCCAACAGCAGGTGGCCACAAACCTGCCTCCATTAATCCGCACTGGATCCGCGTGGTGGAGTATGACCTAATCTCTCTCACCCCGATTTGTGAGAGAAGGCCTTTGTCCAGCAGTGGGCAGTATAGGCTGACATTATTTTATTATAGATTTCAATAGAGGCAGCATGGTCACTAAATAAAAAAAATAGTAATTTCATAGCCAACGGCAATTCTGCGATTGTCATGTAGTGACATTTAACTTGACGACATCGTTAGTGCCGATTTTGTCCACGAGCCCAAAGATTCTTGTCGCACAGTAACTCAATGTCATAACTCACCTGCCTGACGGCGATGGAGACAAGCTTGTCGAGGGTATACGCCGGGTAGGCCTTGATGCCCAGCATCTCCCGCGCCGCGTCCTCGTACGCAGAGGGTTCCGTGTTGCCGTCCAGAACACCCTTCACCAGGTCCAAGAGAACGTTGTAATACTCTGCAGGGGATGACACATCCGCAGGAAGATCTGTGAAGGGATATGGTTCATTAAACTCATATTTTTATCGATCTGTGCCCCACAGCATTTTTTTTTTTTTTTTTTAAAACGTTGCCCCACACTAGGATTAATTCCTGTGTCGTGGGTGCGTTTACAAACATGAAAATTCACATACACAAATACCCAGACCGGAACAAATAATTGTGGATCACACAAAGATTTGTCCCGTGCGGGAATCAAACCCGCGACTATTAGACACAGTGGGCGGGGCGGGCTAAGCCCTTAACCACTGCGCTAAATAAAAAACAGCATGGCAAGGGACTCCCCCCCCTCTTTCCTCGAACCATCTGTATCCTCTGTCAATGTTGGCCATTCAGTTCGATACGCGTCGAGATCGTGTCACCGCTTTCTAGGCCTGCCTCGGCGCCGATTACTTTGCTGTGGGACCCATTCGTAGTGTTATAAAAACGCTCAAGTCTGTTTAAAACGCTCGTGTCTTCCACATGTTTTAACGCTCGTGAGCGTCGGCTCAGCGTTAAACGTTAGAATTCAGAGCTCATGCTTACGACACTATCCATTCGGTACATGGTTTGGCCCACCTATTTGTGTCCTTTTGGTTCAGATGACTCGCCTAAATCAGTTTTAACGTCGCAGTTTTAACTCCGATGTCTACAATGCGCGTCATAGAGTGTAGCACCGTGTTCCGTATATTCAAAGAAAACTTTAAAAAGTCTATTCCAAAGTGTTTGAGAATTTCTATATTAAATAGAATGACATTTAAGAAGGAAACATCACTTGGTTAAAATCAAGGCCTATAGATGACATTGAGGGGGGGGGGTGTGTGAAATAAGGGTTATCATTTAGTAGAATTTTTAATGACTGCCTTGTTGGTCTGGTGACAAAGCGCATCGCTTTGTGATCACGAGGTCCTGGGTTCAAATCCTAGGTCGGACAAATGTAGTTTTTCTAACGAAAAATTCCCAGTATGAGTCTGGAGTCTGGAGTTGTGCCCGGTAATATGGCAATAGGCATGTAATAGGGGGCGACCCTATTACATGGGACCTAACATCGTCGGCGAAACGTGGGTGTACTCAGTATACCTTTGCCACCCCTCTGGGGAATAATGGCGTGACGATGTTTTTTTTTTAATTTTCAAAACTTGTTTGTCCGCACAGTTAGTAATTTTAAAAACGTAGCATTTCACTTGACAGCGTTAGTTTCGATATTGAGCGTCGGGCAGGAGATAGTACGAGTGTATTATTACGATATCTGTGGGTACTCGCGTGGTGTGTACGTACTGTTGGGTTTGAGCCTGAGCGCGTGCGCGACGGCGGGCGCGCGCGCCGCGGCGTCGTGGTCGCGCTGCAGCGCGTGCGCCGCGCGCCGCGCCGCCGCCAGCCGCTGGCACAGCGCCGCGTGCACGCGCAGGAACAGGTACCACGACGACGTGCACACGAACCGGCCCTCCTGCCGACAACGCCACCGTGAGGACCGCCTTCGACCCACCACACGACCTAACGCTTATCTAGACTGCGCATTACTAACAAATATCACTGCAAAAGCGGCCTTTTCCAAAGCCACATTTTCACTCGAGTGACTAGAGTAAATTTGTCTCGCTTGTCGCACCGAGTAGATTCGGTGAGCGCTAGATAGATGTCACTATACTAGTTCACTACGTCCCCGGCATCTATAACCGAGTCGACAATCTACAGTCGTTAATGCTAATAGTAAGCGAAAAAATGAAAGGGAATGACATTTTGCAAAGAAAAGTCACGCGGTCAAAACAATGCGAAACAACACTTGCCACTTATCTAACCCTCAGGTTATAAAAACACATTCAAACTTGCATAATATACGATTTGATTTGGGAAGTACCCAAATGCTATAATTGTTTGTTCATATTATTTATTTAATACAAATACCTATTTAAAAATGCTTAAAATACTGTAATCGAAACTCCACTCGAGTGATAGCTTTCACTCGAGTTACCGGAGCTGTAAATAGTGAAATCGAATTATTCGGAAACTTGAATAAACCCCTAGTGACGTAATAGAATAAACCTAGTAAGTCGAGGCACAAACACACAAACTATGAGTAGATAAACCGATACTTATCTGAAGAACAAGTCAAGAGTCTCCGTAACCGGCAAGCGTGTATAAGACAAAATATGAGTTGAGGGAACTAAAGAGGTATGTAAGGAAAGAACCTGTTTGAACTCTGTCTCTCTGCCTACCCCGCAAGGGATCTGGCGTGAAGATAGACAGATGAGTAGATAAATTTTAGGCCGTTACCGCGCATACAAAAGTTATTCATCTAAGCACACAACATACAACAAATCGTTAATTGAATAGTATTCAAGACAAGTAAAATATAATAAAAAAACTAGCATTTGTTGTTATTAAAATTAGGATTACAATTTAAATAATAACACTTTTGAGTTGTCTGTCTGTGTTAACAGATAACTTAGTAGTGGAAATAATAATAATAATTATTATTTTAAATATCATGATAATTTATAACATAGATAAGCAGATTTTTTTAAACGACGACAATAATACTTAATTAATTTGCCATAAATACATCGAAGTATAATTTATTTTGAAAGCCCAGCAAAAATAAATAGACTAAATAAATCTAGGTCTCCAAAATATAGTCAGTGATAGCCTAGTGGTTAGACAGTTGCAAAGTTAGAGGTTTCGGGTCAAACCCAGGCACGCACACCTGTCTTTTCAAAAAAACATGAGCGTTTTAAAAATAAACTATCACTTGCTTAAACGGTACAGGAAAAAATCGTGAGGAAACCTGCATGCCTGAGTTTCTCGAAGGTGTATGAAGTTCGCCAACCCGCACTGGGCCAGCGTGGTGGACTAAGGCCTAAACCCTCTCCGTTTGAGAGGAGGCCCGTGCCCAACAGTGGTACAGTTTCTTAACAGGGCTAATATAATTATATTATTATTAAGGGTTACTTCACTGAACTAAATTAAGTTACTTATGTTTGTTTTTGGATATTATTATTGGTTGTAATCTGTATTTCATAAAATAAATCTATCCTCTAGTTAAATATTGAAACTGGGTGTAAATCAATTCTATACTTACATTGGGCGGGTGGTCCCTGTAGTCGTCCTCGATGTCCTGAGGCTCCGGCTTGATCTCCGACTTGACGTTCATCTCCTCGTTACTGCTGCTTCGCTTCACGTTGTTGCCGGTCAAGACCGTCACCTCTGCACACCAAACACGTAGACTTGAGTATCAATGAACAGTTACTTCAGATGAAAGTTAGGCGTTCATTGTTAGAGACATCAGCAGGAAGGCAGCATGCGTGTATCACCACAGACAGTCTGTCACAGGCACATCGCATGAGTTCTCATCATTGTCTCTAGAGAACATTTAAAGATACTAATGTACCTCTCTGGCTCGAGCGTGGTGATGCAAGCTCGCCCTTTAGTCTTGTAAAGCTGTAAGGCCTCGCGGCCAACAGCGTATATCACTCAAACATACATACATACTAACGTACCTAATAAACTTTCGAGTGTCATAAATAAAATAAAGGATACCCATTATAATATCTATCTCTTTTTATATTAAGCATCACGTCTTTCCTTACAGACCTCTCCCCCTTCCTCCACTCTCATAGTTCGTCTATTATACTGAGAAAATAAAATATTTTGTACTCTCACAACCCAATTGTCCTCGCCCCCAATTATATAGGTATTAGCATCGTCAGCGTAGTGTACACAGTAATAATAATAATGACTATATTAATTTAAAATCATACTACACAAACCACTTACAAATTAACCAAAATATAATAAAAAGAGGGTAAGACACTTCAACCACTAAAACCAGTATACCTCTGCCACCCCTGCTTGAGGAATAAAGCCGTAAAGACGCAAGACCTCAGACACCACAATTAGAGAATTGCTTCAGAAATTCAAAACGAAAACCAAATTTCCAAATTTAAAGTTTCTATCTATCACTGTCTATATCATCACGCCAGATCCCTTGCGGGGTAGGCAGAGAGTACAGAGTTCCAACGGGTTCTTTCCTTACATACCTCTCTGGCTTCCTCCACTCTCATAGTTCGTCTCATACCCGCTCGCCGGTTACGGAGACTCTTGACTTGTCCTTCAGATAAGACGACTCGGTCTATTTGGTCTTAAAGGTTACTGCCTCTTTTAAAGCACTTTTATACCCCAATTAACAATGAAACTTGTACATGTATGTGTGCATTTTGAGAAATAAGTTTTAGGAATGCATTTGAAATCTCCTTATTGCTATGAATCAAGAACAAATTAAGTTTTTTTTAGCACACTGAAGGAGTAAAAGTATTTTTTGTAAATTTAAAAAAAATGTCTGCCTCTTTGGTCTGGTGGCAAAGCACATCGCTTTGTGATCACGAGGTCCTGGGTTCAAATCCGAGGTCAGACAAATGTAGTTTTTCTAAACAAAAATTCCTAATATGAGTCCGGAGTCCGGAATTGTGCCCGGTGTATGGCAATAGGCTCGCCCTCTATTGCATGGGACCTAACATCGTCGACGAAACGTGAGTGTACTCAGTACACCTCTGCTCCCCCCCCCCCCCCCTTGGGGAATATAGGCGTGACGGTGTGTGTGTAATAAAGAAAAATAACATGGAGCAGTAACGTAAGGCAAGTATATCCTAGTCACGACTGAACTTAGCTTTATTAACAATGGAAAAAAACATAATAAATTGTGTAGGTTAGTCAGTTCTAGAGACTAATTTAAACCCTATATTTGTGGCATTAGAGTCGAATCTTGTTCGACTACTGTGTTGACTAGACCGGGATTCGCTTTCCTAGACTCCCCGAGTGACTCGCGCTAATGCTCGGAGTGTTGTCACTAACCTTTACATTCAGTGTTGTTGTTGTTCTTGGGCTTGTTCTCCTTGTTCTTGTTGTTCTTGCCGCTCTTGTCCGACGCGTTATCAGATTCTGACGACTGTTGACAAAATATATATGGTCAATGTTTCGAGTTCTCAAGAATTACCCGAATAAAACAGCTATTTTTCTATCTATCTATAACATCCCGCCAGATCTCTTGCGGGGTAGGCAGAGAGTACAGAGTTCCAACAGGTTCTTCCCTTACATACCTCTCTGGCTTCCTCCACTCTCATAGTTCGTCTCATACACGCTCGCCGGTTACGGAGACTCTTGACTTTTCCTTCAGATTAGACAGCTATTTTTAATGTTTTTAATTCAGGGTATATTTTTATTTAAACTTCCCGATTTCGATTGCTTCATAGCACCTATGATCACGGCTGGGAAAGATTTTTGACTATCTATCCATATGTCATTGATATTAAGAGGAATTAAAAAAGCTTATAAAAATTTACAGTTATCTTACTGTTATCTAATATTATAAATGCGAAAGGACATTGTTCTGCGCCTATACATGATTTGTCCCAGAACCAACAGCAATGAAAAAATACTTGTATGATTTCAAATCACCCATAAATTCTCTAAGGCATTTATTATTAAACAGACAATCGGGGAATCGCAATATTACACAAAAAGTATTAGATTTTAAGGTTATAATTCAGTAGCCATTTATACATATGAGGTTATATTGTGTGTTGACATTCAGTAAAGATGTTGGCGACTTCGATTACAATACTTTGAAATATATTTGTTTTAGATTGCAAATTGTCCGTTAGATACGGATATTTGCCATTATTTTAATCATCATCATCATCATCTCCGCCTATACTTGTCCACTGCTGAACATAGGCCTCCCCAATCGCTTTCCAGCGTAACCGGTCCGATGCCACCTGCATCCAACGACTTCCTGCGATTTTCACAAGATCGTCGGTCCATCTGGCAGGCGGTCGTCCCACGCTGCGCTTGCCAATACGTGGTCTCCACTCTAGAATCTTTCTGCCCCAACGCCCGTCCGATCTACGCGCTATGTGGCCCGCCCATTGCCACTTCAGCTTGCTAATCTTAAGGGCTATGTCGGTGACCTTGGTTCTTATTATTTTAATAAAATAGATAAATATTGATGGCATGGATCAAACATTTGTTGGTTCTGGGACAATTTTTAACAATGTCCTCAGTAAGGATATAAATGTTGTTACTCTTTCGGATTTTGATAGAACTTTACAAAAATATAGTTTTTACAACAGAATAACACCTAGGCTAACACTACATATTGTAAAACAAATTCCCCTAGCCGCGTCTGTCTGTATGAACGCGATAAACTCAATAACTACCGAAAAGATTTTCATACGGTTTTCACCAATGGACGTAGTGATTCAAGAGGAAGTTTTATGTGTGTAATTCACTCGTGCGAAGCCGGGGCGGGTCACTAGTAATTTATAAGTACGCAGACGAAATCGTGGGCGGCCACTAGTACTCTATAATTACTTGACCTTGGCGAAATATGCTGTTAAAGTTTGGGCCATTTAATAAAAATAAAACGTTTTCCGTTATTATCTCACCTAAAATATTAATAATATAAGCCTATACTGCCCACTGCTAGAGAAAGGCCTTCCCTCACAAATCGAGGTGAGAGAGATTAGGTCATACTCCACCACGCGGAGTCGGTGCGGATTGGTGGAGGCAGGTTTGTGGCCACCCGCTGTTAGAACTTATCAAACCGCCTTTAAGGCTTCCAACTCGGCTTAACGACTACCACATTAAGTGGTAGTCGGGACCAACGGCTTAACGTGCCTTCCGAAGCACGGAGACGCTCGAATATGAAAATGCCACAAACGGTCACCGATCTCGGTCCGACCGAGTCGAACGCTGCTTAACCTTGGCAATCGGTAAGAACACCGCGGTCGCGTAGCGCCACTACGAGCGCCTTGATATCAAAATATTAATATCCACCATTTATTTTTTTCTTTATTACATCGTCGACACTGAACCTATAAAATTTCTATATTATAAACGTGAAATGTGTTGTAAGCAGTGATAGCCCAGTGGTTAGACCGTTGGACTTTAAAGTCAGAGGTCTCGGAATCGAACCCAGTCACGCACATCATGCTTCACGAAAGCATGTGCGTTTTAAAAATTACATATCACGTGCTTTAACGGCGAAGGAAAACATCGGGAGGAAACCTGCATGCCTAAAAGTTTTAAACTTGCATGACTGAAAGTTTGAAGCTTGCATACCTAAAAGTTTGAAGCTTGCATGCCTAAAAGTTTGAAGCTTGCATGCCTAAAAGTTTGCAACCTGCATGCCTAATAGTTTGAAACCTGCATGCCTAATAGTTTGAAACCTGCATGCCTAATAGTTTGAAACTTGCATGCCTAAAAGTTTGAAGCTTGCATGCCTAAAAGTTTGAAACCTGCATGCCTAAAAGTTTGAATCTTGCATGCCTAAAAGTTAGAAACTTGCATGCCTGAAAGTTTGAAGCTTGCATGCCTAAAAGTTTGAAACCTGCATGCCTAAAAGTTTGAAACTTGCATGCCTAAAAGTTTGAAGCTTGCATGCCTAAAAGTTTGAAACTTGCATGCCTAAAAGTTTGAAACCTGCATGCCTAAGTTTGAAACTTGCATGCCTAAAAGTTTGAAGCTGGCATGCCTAAAAGTTTGAAACTTGCATGCCTAAAAGTTTGAAACCTGCATGCCTAAGTTTGAAACTTGCATGCCTAAAAGTTTGAAGCTTGCATGCCTAAAAGTTTGAAACTTGCATGCCTAAAAGTTTGAAACCTGCATGCCTAAGTTTGAAACTTGCATGCCTAAAAGTTTGAAGCTTGCATGCCTAAAAGTTTGAAACTTGCATGCCTAAAAGTTTGAAACCTGCATGCCTAAGTTTGAAACTTGCATGCCTAAAAGTTTGAAGCTTGCATGCCTAAAAGTCTGAAACTTGCATGCCTAAAAGTTTGAAACCTGCATGCCTAAGTTTGAAACTTGCATGCCTAAAAGTTTAAAACATGCATACCTAAAATTTTGAAACCAGCATGCCTAAGAGTTTCTCGAAGGTGTGTGAAGTTCGCCAACCCGCACTGGGCCAGCGTGGTTGACTATGGCCTAAACCCTCTCAGTTTGAGAGGAAGCCCGAAACTAGTAACTGAATAAAGCGGTGTCATTAACTAGAGTGATCCGTGTTGCCATAAATTATTTTTGTAGTTATGTCTTAAATGCCCACCTCTTGTTTCTCCTGTTTGACGCCGCTCGAGTTGCTGTTCTTGTCGTCCTGTGCCGTCGCTTCGGCGGACGGGCTGTCCGGACACGCGCCTTCGTCTTTCTCTTCTGTGCAACAAAAAAATTAACTTCAGTCTGCAGACTCCGCAAGAGATGTGATGTGACGATATAGATATATAAAATTCAGTACATTTCATTTAAAACGGGCTGGGCCTCCACAAGATTGGCCGATGACCTGATGAAGGTCACTTACAAGCTGGCTGCGTACAGCACGAAGTTGGTCGTCGCACCTTTGAAGTGTTTCGGTTTTATACTATCCACCCCGATACCAAAGCAGATGAACGTGGTCAAAGCCGCGATTTAGGTTCTCATGGCCATGGTCAGTTTGATGTCCATTTCTCTGCTCATTCTCATGGGAACCGTTGGGGTTACTTGGGATCATAATCTTTCTCGATTCTCTTACCTTCGTACCTTCGTTACAGCGTCGTTCTTGTTTACAGAAATATAGAAGACAAACACCCTATTGCAATAAACTTCTGTTTCCTTGACTCCATATACCAGCTGACATTTTGTGGATATGATATCACCAAGGTTAAGCAGTGTTCGACTCGGTCGGTCTGAGATGGGTGACCGTTCGTGGCATTTTCATATTCGATCGTCTCCGTGCTTCGAAAGGCACGCTAAGCCGTTGTTCCTGGTTACCACCTAATGTGGTAGTCGTTAAGCCGAGTTGGAAGCCTTAAAGGCGGCTTGATAAGTCCCAACAGCATGTGGCCGCAAAACCTGCCTCAATCAATCCGCACTGGGTCTGCGTGGTAGAGTATGACCTAATCTCTCTCACCTCGATTTATGAGGCCTTTGCCCAGCAGTGGGCAGTATAGGCTGATATTATTATTTGAGGCACAAATTATTATGATTAGCGCAAAGATCAGACTATAGGGGAAGAAAGATTTATCAGTATAGAAGCGCGTAATGGCAACGATATTCTGAAGATCGTAGGAAGTCGTTCGATGCAGGTGGCATCGGAACGGCTGCACTGGAGAGCGATTGCTAAGACTTATGTTGATTATGATGATGATATATCGAGAATCTTCTCTCACCCTCGTCTCTCTCGTCGTCGGACAGCGGCTGCCGGGGGTGCGCGAAGAGATCCGGCAGGAACTGGCGCAGCAGCTGCTTGATGCGGCGCTTCTCCGCCTTCTGGATGGCCGTCTGCCGCCGCGCGTGGTGGATCAGCAGCTCCGCCGTGTCGCGCAGGATCTTTATAGCTGCCACAGCACATGCCAATCATTATTATGGGTACGACACACAAAACAGATATACAATGCGAAAGTGGAAACGATGTAGGTACCAGGAAAGACCTAGACTATCTTACAATGACCAAATAGACAGTGTCTTATCTTAAGGGCAAGTCATTTAACTAGTCTCCGTAAGTCCGTACGAGTACGAGTCTCCGTAACCGGCGAGCGTGTATGAGACGAGCTATGAGAGTGGAGGAAGCCAGAAGTATGTAAGGAAAGGACCTGTTGGGACTCTGTACTCTCTGCCTACCCCAAAGGATCTGGCGTGATGATATAGATGATTACCAACATAATACAGTGATCACAATACAAAAACAAATTATTTACTTTGTCATTTTGTAAGTTTTCTTTCTAAATAGGTAAACGGCCGGCTTGGTGCAGTGGTTAACAACTTGAATCCCTCCACCCATTGGATCTAGTAGCCGCGGCTAGGGGTAGTTTTTGTGTAACCCACAAATATTTGTTTTGATCAGGTTGTTTGTGTATGTGAAAATTTAATGTTTGTAAATGTTTACGTTTCGTTAGAGACATCAGCAGGAAGGCAGCATGCGTGTATCACCACAGACATCTGTCACAGGCACATCGCATGAGTTCTCATCATTATCTCTACCGACCCTATACCTCTGCTTTATAAATTCTAAATTGCTTGTATTAATCATACATTTTAATTTCACATTCCGGTATCGTGACACTTAAATCGAGGGATAAACAAGCAAAACAATTTTTAGCCATACTTATTATTCTCCTAGTTCAAATTATACTACACTAGTTTTTGAATCTAACATATATCTGGGATAAAAAGTACCCTAAGTTATCCAGGCTATAGACTGTGTGCCAAATTACATCCAAATCCATTCAACCGTTATTGCGTGATTGAGTAACAAGCATCTAAACATACAAACTTTTACATAAGGTTAGTAGGATTTTCAATGGCGTGCTGCCAAATATCATAGATTTGCATCCTAAAAGTAGTTTTATTGGGTGATTAACTGTAAGCCTATCTAATTAATATTGTTCCTTTCACTTTCCTCAAGCCCTTTTAAAACGTTACGCAATCTGTACACGTCTCCGATCCCCCTTACGGCCAGTTTCAATAAAAGGATCCGTCTCAAGGATACATTTGCCTACAGATAGAAATTCGACATATTTTGTATGGAAAATCTGTCCAAATTCAACTGACAGTAAGGAAATCTACCCTAGAGTTGTATACTGAAACCAGCCATTATAGTATTTTTCATGTAAGATGGGTACTGTGACAGTTCTAATTATCAAAGGAAACTATACTTTATTAAATGGCAATAAGAGGTATGACGCGTTTCTATAATAACTATGGTTATGCCTTAACCCCATTGAATTTAAACTCTATTTAGTTGTTTTTTTTAAAGCAGTGATAGCCTAGTGGTTAGACCGTTGAAGTGCAAAGTCAGAGGTATTTGCTTCAGGTCTTTTCGAAAGCATGTGCGTATTAAAAATTAATGATCACTTGCTTTAACGGTAAAGGAAAACATCGTGAGGAAACCTGCATGGCTAAGAGTTTCTCGAAGGTGCTAAGTTCACCAACCCGCACTGGGCCAGCGGGTTGACTATGGCCTAAATCCTCTCAGTTTAAGAGGAGGCCCGTGTCCAACGGTGGGACAGTTCCTTACCAGGGCTAATAATATTATTATTTACTTTGACACCAAGTACTGTTGCAGTACCCATCTTAAGTGAAAAATATTATAGGCAATATAGGTGTAAAGGTCTCTTACCTTCTTGCCGCGTGCGCATGTCGTAGTCCACGATCAAGTGCGGGCCGGGGCGGCGCGCCGCGTACGCGGTCTCCAGCTCGTTGAATAGCGACTTGGAGCGCATCGCCTTCAGGTCGTTCTGCTTGAAGTTGATGCCCTGGTGGTCCAGGGACTTCAGGTAGTACTTCTCGTTCTGCTCGCGCCACTGCTTGTTGAAGCCCTGCGTGGAAACATGGAGTTTAACGTTGCAGATAGCTCATGAACCATGACAGTGATGATATAGTAGCACTTCCTTCCTTCCAATATGGTAGAGGGGCGTGATGGTTGTTCCAGTAGTCATACTCGTGAACGGGTGCTGCTTGTGGGGTAGTCCATCTGGAATCCTTTAAACAATCTTTATAAATAACTTCACTAAAATATTTTTCACCTAAAATGGGGTAGTGACAGTTCTAAGTGCCAAACGAAATTAATATTTCATTCAATGGTATTAAGGCATAACACCATAAGTGTAGAGACGGGTCATGCCTCATATTGCCATTGAACAAAGTATAATTTTCATTGACATTTACAACTGTCACAAAAATAATATAGTCTCATATCTCGGTCGTACGGCATCACACTGGAGCCAGATCGTAAACTATTTAATTGTAACCTGAACATTGTATCCACACAACATGATTACAAAAAAAAAGAAAGGAAAAAAGAGAAAGAATTAAATAAAGACAAGCCCGCTGAGTTTCTTTGACGGATCTTCTCAATGGAGACCGCGTTCCGATGGTAGATTGGTAGTAAAATTAGATTTTAAATTAATGTAAATTGACTATTTGTAAGCGCCCCCGCAGGGCTTATACAAAATAAATTTGAGTTTGAATATCTTTCATTATCCCCTTCAGGTAAGTAGAGAACTGGTTACCTTCTGCGCCTCCCGCCATTCTTCCTCCTTTGCTTTGAGTCGGCGCAGCACGACCGGGACAGCCACTACGGGGTTCTTCTTCAAACCGGCGATGATGTCAACCGCCTGCCGAACATAATTGCAATTAGTAAGGAATCTACAGGAATTATTCCCATTTACTCTCTGCCAAGGTGTCTGCCGTTATGATGTAGATATTTTTTAGACCGAATCTAGGAATTATTCCTTTGAAATTCAAACACAAACAGCCAGACTGAAAAACATTTGTCGAACGATTTAGCGCAATGGTTAAGAGCTCAAGCCGCTCCGGCCATTGTGTCCAATAGTTGCGGGTTCGATTCCCGCATGGGACAAGTCTTTGTGATCCAGAAATATTTGTTCCGGTTTGGGTATTTGTTTGTGAATTTTCATGTTTGTAAACGCACCCACGACACAGGAATAAATACTAGAGGGGCAACGTTTTTTAAAGAAAAAAAAATTGTGAGTCACACTAAGGTTTGTCCCGTACGGGGATTTCACTAAGGAATCGAACCCAATGCAATACATTTTATCTGTTTGCGGACGCGGCTGGTCGCGTTGGATCACCTGTACCCTTAGATCACTACTTAAAATTTATATTAATACACCATAACCATAACTACTTATAAATCAAAATTAAAATAAAAAATGAGCGAAGTCAAGGCATGCAATGCTGTGTGTATGCAAAATAAACAAAATTGTGTTCTAAGTAAATAATAATAAGCGTCAAATTTGTGTACCATTAGGAATTTAATAAATCTAGTTGCGAAATAAGTATTAAAAAAAACACCGTCACGCCTATATTCGCCAAGCGGGGGTGGCAGAGGAGTACTGAGTACACCCACGTTTCGCCGACGATGTTAGGTCCAATGTAATAGGGGGCGAGCCTATTGCCATATGGCACAATTCCAGACTCCGGACTCGTACTGGGAAGTTTTCGTTTAGAAAACCTACATTTGTCTGACCTAGGATTTGAACCCAGGACCTCGTGATCACAAAGCGATACGCTTTGCCACTAGACAAACGAGGGAATCAAATAATTATACAGGGTGTCCAAACCTAATATAGGTAATAAAATCCATTACTACAATCAATCGTAGCGCTGTGCAACCGCCGTGTAGGGATCACCAAGGTTAAGCAGCGTTCGGCAAGGTCGGTCTGAGATGGGTGACCGTTTGTGGCATTTCCATATTCGAGCGTCTCCGTGCTTCGGAAGGCACATGAAGCCGTTTGTTCCGGTTACCACTTAACGTGGGAGAGTCAATTCATGTCGGAAGCCAGGCAGCTTGATAAGCTCCACCAGCGGGTGTCCACAAACCTGCCTCCGCCGGACTGGCTCCACGTGGTGGAAAATGTCATCCCTCACACTTTGGTGAGAGGAGGCCTTTGCCCAGGTTTATATTGTTCATATTCTCTTAAAGACAAGTCAAGTCTTTGTAACCGACGAGCATGTATGAGTGGCGGAAGCCAATCTGCAAGGAAAGAACCTGTTGGAACTCTGTACTCTCTGCATACCCCACAAGGGATAGGTATTCTCCTATACTGGTCTTTCTATTACAATCACACCCTGATCTATCGAACCATGGCCTCCCCGTCTATATCCGTCCCATCTTCCTCCTACCCGGTATCTACATGTATCTACGTGTATAGCACAGCATGCCTACAAGTCCGACTCGATCGTACCACCTTATCACCGTATATCCTCCGCAGCGCCCTCTGGTGAATGGTCGGCGAGTGACCCCCGAGGCACTCGTCCAGACGATACTTGGCCGCGTCCTCTGGGGTCATCCGGGAGAGCTTCTTTTGGACCCCCTCGAGGACTCGGATTGTGGATGAATTGGTTTCTATCACGACGTCGAGCTGGAAAGATGCAAGTGAACTTAGCGGGAGAAATTAAATTATACATTGGATTATGTACTAGCTGTTACCCGTGGCTGCGCTTGCGTTCATTTTGAAATCTACACTAATATTATAAAGAAACGGTTTGTCTTTTTTTGTTTGTAACGAATAAACACAAAAGACAGGGACAGATTTCGCAAATTCTTTCACCATTAGAAAGTGACCTTATCCAAAAGTAACATAGGCTATATAGCGTGTGTGTATGTGTGTGAGTGATGTACGCTGTTGGCCGCGAGGCCTATACAGCTTCACCGGACTTAAGGGCGAGCGTGCAACCACTACGCTCGAGCCAGAAGGGCAATGGGCGACATACTCGAGGGCGCCTTGAAGAGGCGCCCTCGGTTGGGACAGTCGCTGTGGGGGGACGGGGTGCACTACTAAGTGCACCGGTCAACCGCCGGCTATGGGAGGGGATCTACGACTACGTCGTCATCGCCCGTATTCTGAGCGGAAAGAATGGATGACAAAGCATCGGGGGGATCGGAGAGAACATGACGCGGCCGGCGGTGGCGGCAGGGGTCGAAGGAGGATCGTAGTCGGTGGCGGCTACGATTAACGGATTCGCATGGGTAGATGCGTTCGCGAAGTGTCGTGTTGTCGCATTTTTAATATAGGCGCGAATAGGTTCGAGAACTAGATCGGAGTGGAGATCGACAGTCCGTACGAACCAGGGGACTCCTACGGCTTTACGGAGGAAGCGGTTTTGAACCACTTGCGAGTTTATCGATGTGAGAGGGGGCCGAATGCCCGAACACAACACACGCATAAGTCATGATGCTATATAGCATAAACCCGGTAGGTGGTGCTGTTGTCGAACGGGTGCGAAGTCGCGGGAAACAATATCTCTTTATAAATTACTAGTTTCGGCCGACTGCTATGTCCGCGTTGACTTCTGATTCGGCGTAGATTGACAACGAAAATTGTTTGAGTTTAGGAAACCGAACACTATCAAATTGCGCTTAAGCCGGCAAACGAGGTAGCTCGTGCGCCGCGCGGTCATTGCGCAGTTAACATTAGAACATCAATCTGTTATCATCGCCTTTATATTATCATAAATCAATATCATTTTAAACTAATTAAATTCCTCTCGGCGTATAATGTCACGTTCGCATAAAGTCACATTCTCAAAACGTCACAATATTTTTTTCACACTCTTACATTAGCAAAATGTCACATTCGCACAATGTCACATTCACATAACGACGCGATCGCAAAATGTCATGTTCGAAGAATTCTTAAAATGACTACTTTCTCTAAATATCTTACAGATTTTATAGATACAACAGGTGAATCTATGTATGTTAGTTACGTTTGTGTCTCTTCTCCACCCAATCCACCCAAATTCGAGCGTCATTTATATAAAATAGATATTTTGAAAATCATACGAAAGTGACATTTGGTGATCGGAGCCTTTTACGAGTGTGACATCTTGCGAACGTGTCATTGTGCGAGTGTTACGTTTTGCGAACGTGATATTATACGCCGAGAGGATTAAATTAAATATCATATATCAGACTTTATTGATCAACCCCGTAGAAAAAAAAAAGTTATAAGGTACCCCAGAACAACAATGACTAGACATCAAACATAACAGATGTTTTATGTCTAGTTATTGTTGTGTCAGTCAGTCAGTCATGACCCTTGTGACCATGGGTGCTATAAAGCACATGAAGCGGTCAGGAATTTGAAAATCAAAAGTAAACCGCGATAAAAGCCGAAAAATCCGTAGTTTTACTTACTTCAAATCTTTCATCTTCGCACCGGTAAATATACTCTTCATATTGGGTCTTGCGTGACGTCACGAAGGTGGAGTCTTCGCTCCAAGAAGGGAAAGATACCCACGTGTCATTCAATACCTGCAAGTTAAAGACTTGTTAATATATAGCAAGATGCTTATAACATGTTGGAACTCTGTAGTCTCTGCCTACCCCCAAAGGCGTAATGACGCAGATAGTATTTTCAAAGATGCTGCAATAACGTACCAACACGAAAAAAAAAACGTGCTTATACAAACATGAAATTCGCATACACAAACACCCAAACCTAAACAAATGTTTCTGGGTCACACAAAGATTGGCCCCGTGCGGAAATCGAACCCGCAACTATTCGACCCAGTCGGCGGATCGGCTTAAGCTCTTAACCACTGCTCAAAATCGTCCGTCCTTATAACTTTGCGGGATTGCAGTGTAATAAGAGACTATTAAAGAGATCGTTTGTAAGACCTAACCTCTACATTTGATCGTTTTATACATCCCGATATTGTGAGCCATGTACATAGAACACCTAGTATATAAGTAGTATCATATTCTGACCTCTTTGCAGAGCGCGGTTCGTCCGGAACAGCGTCTTGCAGCGGCGTCTCTCGGCAACGCGCAGTACGATGTGCCCAGTCGCTTGCACGTCGACAGATCTGTGGGAAACATTATTACTATAATATTACAATAAAGAAGCGAGGAGGTATTAAAGTAAGTATCGGTATAAAGATGAGAAAGAGTATGCTCCGTTAGTTCGGGCATATAGAAAGAATGTCAGAAAAAAGAATGACAAAATAGATACACAATGCGAAAGTGGAAGGAAATAGGTACCGGGGAAGACCTAGACTATCTTACCATGACCAAATAGACCCGGAGTCTTATCTGAAGGGCAAGTCAAGTCTCCGTAACTGGCGAGCGTGTATAGACGAACTATGAGAGTGGAGGAAGCTAGAAAGGTATGTAAGAAAAGAACTTGTTGGAACTCTGTAATCTCTGCCTACCCCGCAAGGGATCTGGCGTCATGATAAAGATAGATTGCAATAAACTAATAAATATCACACTGATCTATTAAGATTACTGTGTGATTTTATCTAAACAAATTATAAAATACTCCCTGTTGTACTGTTGGATTATAAGCCATGCCATTTTTAAAAGCAGAGGGCGGGAAGAGAGTTATGGGACAAAGATGGGGAGTGGGGGAGAGAGGTGAAAGAGGAAGAGGGGTAGGGGAAAGGCAGGGAGGGAGTCTGAAAGAGGGAGTGAGAGGAGAAAGACAGGGACAGATGGGAAACGGAAAAGAGAGTTGGAAGGTGAAATAAGGGAAGGCAGCCAGAGATATGGGAGAGATACAGGGGGAAGAAAGAGGAAGTAAATAACGGTAAGTATACACACCTATATCGAGCGCAGCGTCCCCCTGCGGTCGCTCGTGCCGCAGCTGAGCCCCCAGCGGGCCCACCGCCTCGTAGCGCAGCGACTTGTCCAGCGCGCCGCGCTCGTAGCTCAGCAGGCTGGCCGCGCCGCCCACGAACCCGGAGTTGTTAAAGCCTGCGGACAAACAATACCTATCAGGGACCAATTCCAATATTGTTGGCAACAACTAAATTTATTATAACTAATATTTACACAACACTGACAACATTGCCACAAATCTGTCCCTGCCTTCTCTTGTGCCAGAAGGGCGCGGGGGCAACTAGCTCGAGGGCGCCTCAAGGAGGGACGGCCTCGGCTTGGGCAGTCGCTATGGGGGAGGGCGTATACTAGGTGTCTCGCCGTGGTGCACTGCCCGCCTTCTATTGTGAAATAATAGCTTCGTGTCTTCTCTATCTATACCATCATGCCAGATCCCTAGCAGGGTAGGCAGAGAGTACAGGCTACAGTAGGCTTCTCGTCTTGTGAAATAAAACATGGGTACACACAACACATATACACCTCAACATACTATTCTTAGTGTAATTACAAGTATCTTACCAGTATGATGAGTGTTGGTCGGCGTGTGTGGCGGGGACGGTGGTCCCAGGAAGTCTTGCAGCCACTTCTGAAGCTCCGGGTGCCGGCAGAGGAATGGAGCAGTCACACACAGAAGTTCCGACGAGGAGATGATCTCGTTGGTGAATAACAGGAGGCATCTACGACAATAATTGACAGATTTAGAAAAGATTAAATATTTCGAAGTTTAGAAGCAGATAACATTATATCTTTCTATATCATCATTCCAGATTCCGTATGGCGTAGGCAGAGAGTACACAGTTCCAACAAGGCTCTTTCCTATTAGACCTCTTCTCAGATAAAAACAATGGGAAAGTGGGTGCGTAAACGTGCGCGAACTATGAGTACGGAAAGAAAGCGAGAGGCTTCCTCTAACTCTCATATTTTGCTTCATAGACGTTCGCCGGTTATGGAGACTTATTTTCTCTAGATATTATCTATCTCTTGATAATCATAATGTTTAATTGAAATCATTATAACACCCAGATCGGAGAGAGGGACAGAGCGAGAGAAGTGTCTGTAAGGTAAGACCCATTTGGAACTTTTTACGCTGCCTAGGGCTCTGACGTGATGATTTAGATAGAAGATTGGAGACATCAGCAGGAAGGCAGCATGCGTGTATCACCACAGACAGTCTGTCACAGGCACATCGCATGAGTTCTCATCATTGTCTCTATTTAAGCAAATGTTTATTACTCTTTCGCGTAAATAGTTTCTAAGCGGATTTTATACATACGCAGACAAAGTCGGACGGGCGACGGCTGGTATGTTTTTAGTGCTTACGTTGTGAAGTTATCGAAGCCGCGAAAATGTATAGTATTTTTTTTGCGATTTCCGACTCTGCTAGTTCTCAAACCTCAGCTGGGCTAATAGAGGTTTTTGATTGATAGATTGAAATAAAAAAAAGTGGTGTAATTGTCCATTTTCTTGTAACTAACTATACATATTTTTCAAAACCTGTGTATACAGTTTAAAATGTCGGAAAAAAAGTTAAGGATAGCCTCCTACGATAGTTTTCCTGTAGCTACCACGGTTGAGGTAGCTGCCCTTACTGCACTGTTACATAAATCTACCCTGTGTGCAGTAATACAAGGAACTTTTGGCCCGCTGCCATAATCGGAACTAACGCTGTCATCAAGTGAAATGTCACTTCATGACAGTCGCAGAGTTGGCGTTTGCTATAAAATTTACCCAAGTTCTTCTTCAAAATAGTAACCCCGTGGACCCATCTGTTGAAATCCCAATCCCATCCCAAAAAAGGTGTATAAGATCGATGTGTGGTCTGAATACGCGAGAGAGTTGTGTATCAGCTTTTAAAGAACTTGGAATTCTAACTGTGCCGTCCTTATATATTCTACAAGTTGCGTTGTTTGTAAAAGAAAACATTAAACAATTTGAAACCGTGTCTACTTTGCGCACAGTCCCAATTCGAAATCAGTACAAAAATGATATCTGTACCCGTAAATGTAAATCCGCATTGGTACGGAAGAGTATTGTAGACATGGCAGCAGTTATTTATAATAAATTACCAAATCGGATTAAGATCATGGATATAAATAATTTTAAAAAGACCTTGACATTGGTATTAATCAATAAATGCTATTACTCAGTAGATGATTTTATAAATGACAAGTGTATAAAGTGAACTATTAGCTAATTAATATATATTATTGATGATGACATAACACCGATTGACAAGGAATATTTGTGTCATTATAATTGTAACTACAGTTAATTATCTTAACCACTGACATTTGTACGCCTCACAGGCAAAGTATAGGGATCTTTATAGTATATATATATATATATATATATATATATATATAACAACAAAATGTATTGTACCTAAACTTGACAAATAAAATATTTATTGATTGATATAATTCCCCAGATGTAGAATTTTTTTAGGGTTATCAGACCTAATTTCACATCGATGTCCCCCTGTAAATGTCATCCGCGGGTCAAAATATCCTTGTCGGACTAAATATGCTGTTATTTGTCTGGTTGTTTTTCGGACTGTCACCTAGTAAAAATAATTGTTGTTCTCACCTCAAGAAGTTGTCATAGACATGTTGTGATCGCAGCGCCTTCTTGGCGCGGTCGAAGAAATTGAAGTCGTGCACGGTTGCCAGCTTGGCGGCCTCCGCGTACGTGACGTCACGCACCGTGGCGCCCGTCAGGCACGACGGACGGGACTTCTTGGCCGGCGGGGCGCCCACTGCTGGGGAAACAGTATTGTTACAGGGTGGAAAAGATAACTGGGTCCAGTAAGGAAGAGCTCACGATTTAAATATAAAAAGGAGTCGTCGGCTTAAGCAACTGTGCACTGGTGTCTTCCAGCTAGGCCCCGACGTCATCGCGGGGGGCGTGGACAGTCTGTGATTCTCAGCTAGATGGTAAATAAAGAAGTGGGCGGGGTGTAACGTCCTCTTCATCCCGCGCAGTGACACGCTTGATTGTATAAGGAAATCTCGTTGGTCTAGTGGCAAAGCGCTTCGCTTGGTGTTCACGAGGTTCTGGGTTCAAATCCTAGGTCGGAAAAATTAAAGTATTTCGAGTCCGGATACTGAAATTGTGCCCGGTATATGGCAATAGGCTCGCCCCCTATTACATGGGACCTAACATCGTCGGCGTAAAGTGGGTGTACTCGGCCACCTCCGCTGGGGGAATATAGGCGCGACGGTGTGAAATTGAATAATAATGGAGGCGCTCGTAGCGCTGTGCGACCGTGGTGTTCTTACCGATCGCCAAGGTTAAGCAGCGTTCGACTCGGTCGGTCTGAGATGGGTGGCGGTTTGCGGCATTTTCTCATAGTCTCCGTGCGTCGACAGGCACGCAGGCAAGTCGTTAGTCCCTGTTACCACGTAATGTGGTAGTCGTTAAACCAAGTTGGAAGCCTTATAGGTGGCTTGATAAGTTCCACCAGCAGGTGTCCACAAGCCTGCCTCCACCGCACCGCGCTGGCTCCGCGTGCTGGAGTATGACCTAATCTGTATCACCTCGATTTGTGAGAGAAGGCCGTTGCCCAGCAGTGGGATTAGTATAGGCTGATATCCTACTAATATTTTGAATGTGAAAGTTTGTATATTTACATGTTTGGATGAAATTTGGAATTTGAATCAAAGGACATTGTTCTGCGCCCATACATGATTTGACCCAGAACCAACAGCAATGAAAAAATACTTGTATGATTTCAAATCACTCATAAATTTTCTTAAAGCATTTATTATTAAACGGACAAGCGGGGGAATCGCAATATTGCATAAAAAATATTAGATTTTGAGGTTATAATTCAGTAGTCATTAATACTTATCTATCTATCTATCTATAACCTCACGCCAGATCCCTTGCGGGGTAGGCAGAGAGTACAGAGGTAATACTTATGAGGTTATATTGTGTGTTAACATTTAGTAAAAATGTCGGCGACTTCGATAAGTACTTACAATACTTTGAAATATTCGTTTTAGATTGCAAATTGTCCATTAAATACAGATATTTGCCATTATTTTAATAAGATAGATAAATAACGATGGCATGGGTCAAATGTTCGTTGGATTTGGGGCAATTTTCGTCAATCTCCTTTGGCACAGAAATAATTTATTACCTTCTGTCTAAAGCAAACGCGGGCGAAGTCGCGGGAAGAAACTAGAAATAAATAATAATCATAATAGGTAATGAGTGACATTTGTGAATGTGGGACTCACCGAGTTGGCTGGAGGAAGTGAAGCTGGGAGACCTTTTCAGGAGATGATGTTGCTGAGGAGGAGCTGGCACTGCGCTCGAGCTGGACGTGCTGTGCTTTGCCAGCTGTGCACAATATGGCTCAGTTATAACTAACATTCATTAAACTCAAGTTTATTTTGTGGAAACCAATTTATAAATTTTCAGTGACTGATCCTATTTTGTAGAACTTCAAAAATCTTAACTATATTCTGAAATGCATAAATATATTATTTTTTTACTTTCCGACCTATGATTTGATTACAATAGAAGGAAAAATATCTCAGCAGCCTTTAAAAAATTGAACATCATACAAGGATCTTACGTTGTGGAATTATCGAAGCCAGCGAAAATGTATAGTAATTTTTTTTGTGATTTCTTAATTTGCTAGTTCTCAAACCTCAGTTGGGCCAATAGAGGTTTTTGACCCTTACAAGAAATAGGATAGACTGAAATAAAAAAATACTATCTATCTATATCATCACGCCAGCTCCCTCGCGGGGTAGGCAGAGAGTACAAAGTTCCAACAGGTTCTTTCCTTACATACCTCTCTGGCTTCCTCCACTCTCATAGTTCGTCTCATACACACACATAAAAAAAATATTGATGTAATTGTCCATTTTCTTGTAACTAACTATACATATTTTTCAAAACCTGTGTATACAGTTTGAAATGCCGCAAAAAAAGTTAAGGATAGCCGCCTCCTACGATAGTTTTCCTGTAGCTACCACGGTTGAGGTAGCTGCCCTTACTGCACTGTCACATAAATCTACCCTGTGTGCAGTAATACAAGGGTCTTTTGGCCCGCAGCCAAAATAGGATCTAAAGCTGTCGTCAAGTGGAATGTCACTTCATGACAGTCAGAGTTGCCGTTTGCTATAAAATTTATCCAGTTTTTTTGAATTAGTAACCGCGCAGGGACCCACCTGTTAAAATATTTCCCCGTTTTACTAAATTATAACCCTAATTTCGGGCCAATAGATCCTTGTCGCACTGTAATACAGCTTTGAACATACTGTAGCAAATCAGTCTTAGTATTCAGATGCGTTTTCAAATGCATACAAGAAAAATTTTATTAATGGAAGAATGAACACCGTCACGCCTATATTCCCCAAGCGGGGGTGGCAGAGGTGTACTGAGTACACTCAGGTTTCGCCGGCGATGTTAGGTCCCATTTAATAGGGGGCGAGCCTATTGCCATATACCGGGCACAATTACAGACTCATACTGGGAATTTTTCGTTAGAAAAACTACATTTGTCCGACCTAGGATTTGAACCCAGGACCTCGTGATCACAAAGCGATGCGCTTCGCCACCAGACCAACGAGGCAGTCATGGACAGAATGAACATTACCATTATTCCATCCCAACATTTTCACTGTAAAGCGAAGCAATATGTATATAGTATATAATGGGAAAAATGAAATCAGATTAATTGTTACAATTGCATTGTGTAATATTTAACCATGATTAAATATTAAACGTGTAAACGTTGATGGTTATAATATCAGCCTATACTGCCCACTGCTGGGCAAAGGCCTTCTCTCACAAATCGAGGTGAGAGAGATTAGGTCATACTCCACCACGCAGACCCAGTGCGGATTGATGGAGGCAGGTTTGTGGCCACCTGCTGTTGGAACTTATCAAGCCGCCTTTAAGGTTTCCAACTCGGTTTAACGACTACCAAATTAAGTATTATAATTTTTTATATATTAAATTAAGTATATATTAACCAACGGCTTAACGTGCCTTCCGAAGCACGGAAACGATCTAATATGAAAATGCCACAAACAGTCACCCATCTCGGGCCAACCGAGTCAAACGCTGCTTTACCTTGGTAATCGGTAAGAAAACCGCGGTCGCACAGCGCTACGAGCGCCTCGTACGAGTGAACGTTGATGGTTACAAAATGTAATTGTAATCGTTAATCATTAATACACCATCACGCCTATATTCCCCAAGCGGGGGTGGTTAATCATTAATCTGATAACATTTTGCCCATCCCTGGTATATATGTGTGTAGATACTGACCGGCGCGTGATGTAATGCGAGTGCCGCGTGCGGGGGAGACGGCGCGGGCGCGGGCGGGAACCGCTCCGCTTCGCTCTCCGCGCGCTGCGGAGGAGGAGAAAGGAGTTACAACAGGGCTCATTCCTTTAAAAATTGCTGTTGGTCTTTTCTGCCACTGTCATGTCATCTACTATATCTAAAAGAGCAATGGTTTTTAATCTGTGGGTCGCAACCATGAAGCAGATACGAAGACAAGACGGCCTAAGCTAACGAGCCTTCCGAGGCAGTTCCTCCTTGAGGCGCCCTTGAGCTAGTTGCCCCTTGCCCTTCTGACTCGAGTGTAGTGGTTGCGCGCTCGCCCTCTTGTCCGGTCAAGCTGGAAAGGCCCCGCGGCCGTGATCAGCGTAGATCATACACACACAAACACACACACGCTAACGAGCCTTTTGATTTCATAAAAGTATTGATGACGTCAGCGTGGTGGGCGCGGCTTACCTCAATTTGTCATCGCTACTCGCTCAATTCACACGTCCGCTCGAGCTCGCATAGCTATGAAATATTGTCTATTTTTACCAAAACTAAAGCCCTTAAAATGGTGTGTTGTATCTTAACATGCAAGAATTACTTGGATCGGCATTCTGATCACATAAATAATATCAGATAGCACTTGTATTTTTTTCGTAATTTATTAGAATACTTCTTGATTAAAAATGCTATCTACCGCAATATAATTAAACTTACAAGTTACATTGACATAGACGAACCGTTTAGTAATCTCCAGTCTCCGCCAGATTGCAAATACAAATGTGGGTTGGGCGTAACGTCCCTCTCGCCCTGTGCCACCCCGCGCGACGACTCATTTCATTCTATAGAAAAATCTGTTAGGCCATCTCCCCTTCGTATTTGCTTCATGGTCGCGACAGCAAAGCCTCTATAAGGGAGTCGCGAAGCCACAGTAAGAAAGAAGAAAAAATATAATAAATACACACTGTGTACACAATTTTTTTGCCGACGATGTTAGGTCCCATGTAATTTGCTCTGGGAATTGTTGGCTAGAAAAAGTACATTTGTCCGATCTGGGATTTGAACTCAGAAGTCAAGAAAAAAATTACATTTATTATTTAAAGGAAATTTCTCATTAATCTTCGCAGTGAAGGCCGCGTTCCGATCCGATGGTAGATGCAATAAATGTAATAATTTTGACTTTTATAAGAGCTCGTGTATTGTCTTTGACTATATCGGCACTTGACCGCCCTAGGTACAAACCTGGTGCTGTGGGAGTAAGGGCGGCGTCCTGTCGTGCGGGTAATGGCGCTCTCGCTCGGGCGCCGGCTTGGTTACAGCCTTAGCATCTGGGAGGAACTGCCCAAACTCCGCCAGCAGGTCGTCCTGGTTTTCGAACAACTTCGCCACCTGGACAACCAGTTAACATGATTTTTTCATTGTTTTTTTTTTTTTAAACGTAGTTCACTAACATTAACACTTAGAATAATATATCCAAAAGCCGCGCACAGTCGTAATTGCTCGTAGCGCCGAGAAGACAAAAATTCAACAAACGCCCCGCACACACCGCACTTCCCACCCGCGTAATGTTGGCAGTGCAGAAATATTACCACTTTTTGGGGTAAATGTTGATAACATTAGAGTACATGATAGTAAAATCATTGTTGCGGTAACGCATATTTCAATGCATATTAAACTCAAGAAATAGATATACTTATACTATGAACGTTTGTAGTAATTTAATGTAGGGAAAATATATTTTCATCATCATGTATTAATATCATTTAGTACTAGACCTTATAAAGTCCTTAGCAAATAAAACTAGGGATAAATAAAACGTTTATACTAGCAACACTAATAAAATGGAAGCGTCTTTTACTATGACAATTACAGACGGAAGAATTAATTCGATATTTAAATATCTATATATTAATACGTGAAGCAAAAACTTTGTACACATTTTTACGAAAATTGCGCGGACGGAGGAGTATGAAATTTCCCACACTTATAGTTTATATAGAGAAGGAGTGCAGAATGCTAATATTTTTTTAACATTATGCATAAAACATACATTAAATCAATGAAAAAAACATTACACACACTACCATGTATTTGACACAATACAAGTCAAATTGATGTTTGTCTTTAACATTATTTGTCTATAGTCTTACTGAATGTCAAACATAACCAGCAAACGATAAAAGAGTAGGTCGAATATCGACCTATGGGCGACCACTAGTTTAAATAATACGGCACCGGCATGCGTTAGATACGTATGAAATATGATTCTACCATGTTTCTTTATGATTTCAACAGTATTTTTACAGGCGAGAATTACACTAGACGGCATAATTCAATTTTTGACTTAATGACTACTCGCGTGAACTTGTTTGCTACTTGCTTCGCAGGTAGTAATTGTTGCTTCAATTTGATGCGCGGACGCGACGTCCAGATTATATTAATTCTAAGCGTTAACATTCACATACACAAATACTTAAACCAGAACAAATAATTGTGGACACAATGATTTCTCCCTTGCGGAAATCGAACGACTATTAGACACTGGGCGGAGCGACTCAAGCGCTTAACCACTGCGCTAAATCGTCCGTCAAATGTCAAATGGAATCAATGCTATATATATAATCACGCCAGATCACTTGCGGGGTACCTTTTCTCGCCTAATCTTACCGATATATTGCAGTACAAATGTCAAAAGATCATTATTAAACATTTGTTTTTCACAATATGAAAAATCTCCGTAACCGGCGAGTGTATGAGACTAATTGTGAAAGTAAAGGAAACTAGCTACTACTACTCCGCGAGGAATCTGGCGCGATGGAATAGATAATACGCGGTTTGTAGAAAGAAATGTTACAAGGTAACTGTAGCGTGTATCTGACCATCGTCTTTGGGGTTCTGGTTTGGTCATGCTCACGATAATATGTTAGCTTGCGGTGGCTGTCTGGAGCGAGTCACTTCTTTACATCTAATTTGGTTGAGGGGAGTGATGGCTGTTCCAGTAGTCATACTCGCGAACGGGTACCGCTTGTGGGGCCTACACCATTTGGAATCCATTAGACACCACCGTCACGCCTATTCCCCGGAGGGGTTGGCGGAGGTGTACGGTTTCGCCGACAATGTTAGGTCCCATGTAATAGGGGGCGAGCCTATTGCCATATACCGGACACAATTTCCAGACTCCGGACTCATATTGGAATTTTTCGCTAGAAAAACTACATTTGTCCGACCTAGGATTTGAACCCAGGACCTCGTGATCACAAAGCGATGCGCTTTGCCACCAGACCAACGAGGCAGTCCTTCCTTCAGACACTTTATAAATAAGATCATTAAGTCCCATATCCTGATCGTACGGCATCACACTGGAGCTAAATAGTAAACTATTTAATTGTATACACACAATATAATTGATAAGAGTATCAAATAAAAAAAACAAATCTGCTGAGTTTCTTCGTCGGATCTTCTCAGTGGAGGCCGCTTTTCGATCCGGTGGTAGATTAGTAGTTAAATGAGACAAAAAAATAATTAAATTTCCTATTTGTTAGCGACCGGCAGGGCTTAAACAAAAAAAAAAATTGAGTTAGCGTTTGTAGTCATGCGGGCACGTACCTGCGAGTAGACCTCCTGTTCGGTCTGCTGCTTGGCCTGCGGCTCCTTCATCTCGCGGTGGCCGCGCTGGTACGCGTGCAGGATCTCCAAAAAGCGCTTGTACTTGTCCGGCTGCCGGGAGAACCGCGACTGTGGGACAATCATACCCGTTAAGTTAGAGAAAAAACACCCTCAGTCTTATTTTGTTCCATGTCAGGAGCATCTAACGCCAGGGCACCGACTACCATGGACTACCATGTGTGGCAATCTGTAAATCGGCTCCACACAGGTACCGAGACAAGACACGAAAAGAAAAAGACCTGTTGAGTAAAATGACATAACAATTTCAGAAGACTGCAGTTAAGAATTATTCACCTCTGAAACCCAAAACCTCATGACTGCCCCACCCATTACATAAATATTGCCAGCCAGCAGAAGCAGTGATGGCTAGACCGTTGGACTGCAGTCTGAGGTCTCGGGTTCGAACCCAGGCACGCACCTGTCTTCTCGAAAGCATGTGCGTATTAATAAATAAACAATCACTTGCTTTAACGGTGAAGGAAAACATCGTGAGGAAACCTGCATGCGAGTTTCTCGAAGGTGTGTGAAGTTCGCCAACCCGCACTAGGCCGGCGTGGTGGACTATGGCCTAAACTCTCTCAGTTTGAGAGGAGGCGCGTGACCAACGGTGGGACAGTTTCTTAACAGGGCTAATATTGTTATATATTTATTATAATGCAATCCTATACTGTTCCACTGATCAGCAAAAGCGTTCTCTTACAAACAGAGGTGAGAGAGATTAGGTCATACTCCAGCACGCGGAGCCAGTGCGGAGCAGGAGGCAGGTTTGTGGACACCTGCTGGTGGAACTTATCAAGCCGCCTATAAGGCTTCCGACTTGGCTAAACGACCATGTCAATGTTATAACTTACCTTAATCTTGTTAACATATTCGATAGCATGGTTGAACTCGACGGGCTGGCTCGACGACGCGGGCGTCGCGTGCGCAGCAGAGCTGGCCGCCGCCGCGCCTGCGCAGAGGGAGGGGGGTTAGACCACCATAGAAGGGGGAAAAGGCTTAATGAAGTAAAGAGAGGTCAGAACTCTTATAGAGCAGCCGCAAGTTATTCTCATGTGGACTCAATCGGTAATTGATGTCATCATTTTGGATATTAGTTTTTAAAATGTAATGTATATACACACACTATATTATACACAAGCAGTTTCCCGCGATTTCGTACCCGGTCGACAACAGCGCCACCCACCGGGTCTATGTTATACAACCTATGTTACTTCTGGATAAATTAGCTTTCTAATGGTGAAAGAATTTTTTAAATCGGTACCGTAATTTTTGAGTTTATTCGTTTATTTGTAAAGAGGAAAGATTTGTATTTGTGTATGTTTGTAACATACAAAAATACAAATCTTTCATCTTTATAATATTTGTATAGAAGTATAAATTCGTGTAGTATTACAAAATATTTTTTAAGTGCTTTTATAATATCATCATCATAAACTCAAGGGCGTCCACTGCAGGACATGGCCTGCCACGACGTCAGGCTCTGCTCTTCCTGAACCCAATTAAGCTTTTACCCATAACCTTCACCAATTGATTAATCCACCTTGTGTCTTTTCAAAACACAATGTTACTAGCAAAATTTGAACTGAGAGCCTTTAAAATTAGAAAATCAAAAAAATAGAATCAGCTTGTTAAAAATAAAAAAAAATGGTGCAATAAGTCGCAGTTTCAAGTTTTACCCACTTGTCCTTTACACAAATTAACGTTAATTTCATGGTGGTAAATTATAGGATAATTTAAATTCATGGAGTGAAAACAATTTGTACATACCAGGAGCATGGTGTATAGCTGCCGCTTCGATCTGCTGGTGAGCCTGCGAGATCTGATGCAGCGTGTTGGTCGGCGCTGCGCTCACGGACAGGTTGTGGACGATCGCGTTGCTCACAGACCTGAGTTATAAAGACCTCTTTAAAATAAACATTTATAGCAAAAACACGACGAAGATATCTTGTTTGGTTGAAGAGTTGCTATGGCTACTTTCCGAGCCTAAAGTACTCATCAAGACAAATCCAACGAGTCAAAACACAGCGGGGTTATATTGAGTAGTTGGGTGGTTCTATTGACCAGCTTTGGCTTCATCATCAGACCCTAAACACTTTCTCGTTGTATAGTACTTGTCAATATCCATCTAACAAGGCTAAACACGAGGGGGTCACGTTGTATATTTCACATGTTCCTATGGCTATCTTCCGACTCCATCATCAGACCAGCTCCATGGTATATACACATTCCACATTATTGCATTGTCACCGAACTTACATACGTATGCTAAGTTTCAGCTTAATCAGATACCCGCAAGTGCTTGAAAAATGGATCACAAAATGAAAAGAATAGGATGTAGGTGTCTGGGAAGACCTAGACTAGTGTTTCCCAATTAGTGGTACGCGTACCCATAGGGGTAGGTGAAGTTATATGAAGGGGTACGTGCGGTAATCTCTTGATTTAATTAATCACTACATGTTATAAAACAAAGTCACCCCGCCACGTCTATCTGTCTGTCTGAACGCGATAAATTCAATAACTGCTGAACGGATTTTCATACGGTTTTCACCAATGTGGAAGGGTTATATTTATTTCCCCTTGCGAAGCCTGGGCGGGTCGCTAGTTTTATCATGAAAAAAAAAACAATAACACCAGCAATCGCCGAAATTTAATATTTTAAGTCGAGTTTAGGGAAACCGCTATAAACTTGATGGTAGGAGGACGCGGGGCGGGGGTGCGCTCGACAAACCAATTATTTCCCGCCTGTCCATTGGCGTACAGTTCGTGGCTTATGGGGTACGCGTGTTTGAGTTATTTACTGAAGGGGTGCGCAGAAAGAACAAACAAATTGGAAACCACTGATCTCGACTATATTACCATGACAGAAATGTTTTATCTAGGCCCTTATGCGGTATGACAAATTAAACAGTTAACGCGATGCGTTTCGGTAACAATGATATGATCGTTTAATGTAACGGTCAGCATTATAAGTTGTTTACTATTCTCAGCTTTTTATGTTGCTAATCAAGACAAAATATTTGAAAAACAAACAATAAAAAAATGAGGATCACGCATAAGACAGCATGGAAAATCTAGTTGATTAGAATATATTCTCTTTAATACAATCAATTTAGGAATAATAAATATGTGGAGTTTTCAGATACATATGATTAACATAGGGCAACATGATTAAAGTAGCAAGTATGTGAACAGTCGACGTTGCCACAGCATTGCTGAGTATTCTATGCGGGAAGAGGCATAATTTAAACCGGGCATAAAGTTAGTATTATACAAGGTGTAATATAATAAACGCAAGACCTAAAAGTAGATGGTTCTAAATCGATAACTGACTGATTCTTACAATTTTTAATGTTACTCCGTTAGTGCGCTATAATAAAAATAACTTTATTATTGATTCAAAGCAATACGGAGATTTCAAATGCATTTCTCAATACGCACACATACATGTACAAGTTTCATTGTTAATTGAGGTATAAAAGTGCTTAAGGGGTTCAAAATTTTAAATTTGGAAAATTAGTTTTCGTTTTGAATTTGTGATGCAATTATCTAATCGGGGTGTCTTGAGGTCTTGCCTTATTTACGATACACCTTGTATATAACTATAACAAACGCGGGTGTACATTTTATCATTTCCTTATTCACTGCAGTGGTTTACATTCTTATAAACACATATGATAGCAGTTAATATTACGAACTGAGACATGTCCGCCGACGCGTAGACTATTATATATAGACCGGGCGGGGTGAACGACCCAACAGCTGAGCGCTGCGTCGGCTGTATCGTGGGAGAGAATGTTTATGTCCGAGAGATGCTAAACAAATGCATTTGTTATGCAGTTATATTCGACCTTAGGTATAGCAAATTCAGTACTTTTTAAAATGGCGGGTTTGGAGTGTTTTATAACTGTACAGGGCCCTTAACTCCGTGAAATGATTGTTTAATGGTACGGACAGCTAAGTTCTTAACATTCTCAGTTTTTTACATTTTTTGAACTCTTTTGTATTGCTTCAAATTGCAATATATCGCTAAAAATTGCTTACATTATCAATGTACAATTACATAACTTGACATTTGCAGAACTAAGTGTATTATAGAACTTTCATGAAGGAAGGGTATTGAGACAGTTGTAAGAGTCAAAGAAAATTATACTTTATTCAATCGCAATAAGAGTCATGAGTTTCTATACTTAAACTCAAACTCAAATTATTTATTTTGTATAAGCCTCCACTGAGAAGATCCGGCGAAGAAACTCAGCGAGCTTGCGTTTTTTTTTATTCTTATAGCTTCATACCTTAACACCATTGAATTAAATATTAATTTCATTTAGAACTGTCATTACGCATCGTATGTGAAAAATATTATAATTAGACATTGTAGAGTGTACCAGCAAAATGGCGCTATCGAGTGTTTTTAAAACTTTTTAGGGCAAGTCCGTTATCGCAATTTTTAATAAACTCATTGATCACTGACATCGTGTTGCTAGTTTTTAACAGACTTCAAAAAGGAGGAGGTTCTATGTTCGGTTGTATGTATGTTTTTTTTTTTTTTTTATGTATGTTCAGCGATATTTCCGTCAATTGTGGACCGATTTTGATATTTTTTTTGCATTGGGTTCAGTATATCTCCCATAGTCCCATATTAATTTTATTGACATTGGACCCTGGACTTAGAAGATACACCAGGGAACTCCTTAACGACAAACAATAGGCATGTGTAAATTGCGATATTATGGGTATTACGTCAATCCTATAAGTACCCTACTATAGAATTCACTGGTCACTCAAAATTGTAAAATAAAGATCTTTTATAAAAAAAAGGTAAACCGACTTCAAAAAGCAAATAATAAATATTTCAAGTCGGTGCTGGTTGGTGCAGTCGGTTACTTTGAAGTCGGTTTACCTTTTTTTGTTACCAGATTCAATCGACTAATTCGATGCTTTCCAATTCCTATGGTACCTATTATTAATTCTTAGGGTTTTCTATAGTACCAGGTACCAGTGCAAACAATTGCAGACTTTTGGCACAAGTGTAATTGAACGATTCTTGTAGCATGTCATAATTACAAAACATGTAAAAAAAACACTTGGAGCACAGGCGCCTATAGTCAAGTTGACAATCTACAGTTGTTAACGCTAATAGAAAGCGGAAATATGTATGGGATTGACATTTTGCAAGTCACGTGGTCATAACCATGCACTATCGATTGCAACAAGAGAATAGAAACAAAACGCTTGCAACTTGTCTAGACCCTCAGATTAGAAAATGATCGATTAATTACACTCCAGTGGCTACTATCTATATACTGAGATGTGTATACACGATAATTTAACGCAGTGATAATAACGTGCCGCGTTTTGTCATAATGAATTATGTTCCTGTGATATCAAACAAATGTTTTATACATTTGCCAACACGGAATTCATCTTTTAGATCTATCTATCTCTCTATATCATCACGCCAGATCCCTTACGGGGTAGGCAGAGAGTACAGAGTTCCAACACGCTCGTAGATCAACCTTTTAGGTCAGTTATAAAATAAAAAAAAACTACAAGAGAGAGCAAGAAACATAAAAGAAAGCTAACCATCATACCAATGTGACAATATGCGGTTCCAACAATCAAGAAATTCGTATTACGTCTCTCTATCTATATCATCACGCCAGATCCCTTGCGGGGTGGGAGAGTACAGAGTTCCAACAGGTTCTTTCCTTACATACCTCTCTGGCTTCCTCCACTCTCATAGTTCGTCTCATACACGCTCGTCGGTTACGGAGACTCTTGACTTTTCCTTCAGATAAGAGACTGTTTATTTGGTGATGGTTAGATAATCTAGATCTTCCCCGGTACCTACATCTTCCACTTTCAATTGTATATCTGTTTTGTCATTCTTTCATCTTCCTATTACGTTTAAGGACGGACCCCTATACGGAAAAAAAAACCGTCACGCCTATATTCCCGAAGCGGGGGTGGCAGAGGTGTACTAAGTACATCCACTTTTCGCAGACGATGTTAAGTCCCATGTAATGGAGGCGAGCCTATTGCCATATACCGGGCACAATTCCAGACTCGGGACTCATACTAGGAATTTTTCTTTAGAAGAATTACATTTGTCCGACCTAGGATTTGAACCCAGGACCTCGTGATCACAAAGCGATGTGCTTTGCCACCAGACCGATGAGGCAGTAAAAAAAAATAATCAAAGGAACTTAGCAACGCCAACCTACCGCGATTTACCGGGAAAGTGAGTGATACAATTAACTTTACAAAAGAATAACAAGGGACATACATATATTGAGCGCGCGTTCGGAAATAAATGTCGTACGTACAAAAACAAAGGACATTCTTCTGCGCCCATACATGATTTGCCCCAGAACCAACAGCAATGAAAAAATACTTGTATGATTTCAAAATACACATAAATTCTCTCAAGGTATTTATTATTAAATGGACAAGCAGGGGAATCGCAATATTACACAAAAAGTATTAGATTTTGAGGTTATAATTCAGTAGCCATTAATACATATGAGGTTATATTGTGTTGACATTTAGTAAAGATGTCGGCGACTTCGACATAAGTACCTACAATACTTTGAAATATTCCTTTTAGATTGAAAATTGTCCGTTAGGTACGGATATTTGCCATTATTTTAATAAAATAGATAAAAAGCGACGGCATGGGTTAAATTTTGTTGGTTCTGGGGCAATTTTCGCCAAAGTCCTTAATCATTTTCAAAAAAAAAAAAACTACGCTGTGAAATATAAAAAACTTGATTTGCACAAACTTTTATACAAGTATTTGCTATGTTTATAAGTAAATTCTCTCGATACGTTCTTAAACCTTTCGCGTTGAAGTCAGAAATTGTATAGCATTAAAGATTACTTTCGATTTTTTTTCTATAGAGAAAATTGCGATTGTTTATTTCTTTTACTAGATTCTAAAGTATACAGTCAAAAATCATATTTCGAAATGAATGAAGTCACTAATCAATACACTTCTTGTATTAAATGCAGTACACAACTCGTTTTTTTCGCATTGGTTAACAGTTGACGGACGATTTAGCGCAGTGCTTAAGCCACTCCGCCCACTGTGTCTAACAGTCGCGGGTTTGATTCCCGCACGGGACAAATCTTTGTGTGATCCACAATTATTTGTCCCGGTCTGGGTATTTGTGTATGTGAATATTCATGAGTCAAAAAAAAAAAACTTGATGTAATGGCGCTCTCAAGAATAGTATAATAACTTACTGTGCGACCGGCAGCAGATGCACCAGCTGGGGCTGCGCGGGAGCATGCTGTACGCCCAGGAGCACGTTGCCTGCGCCGAACCCGGTCGGAGAAGGCATTGAGACGGACACCTAGTTAAAAACAAAAAAAAATTAGGAATTACGATACGAATGAAGGTAAAAAAAAATAAGATTATATGAGAAAAAAAAAAACAGTTTTATGAAACCGAGATTTTTTTTCTATTTCGTGTTTAAAACGCATGTCATCGTTTTTAAGATGACTAGAAGTCACGTATATTTAGCGGACCGTGACCTTTACCCGCTGTTGCCAGGCAACGATTTCCTTGCCCGCAGCGTCAACCGCCCGGCTTGGCTTGCCAGTCGCCTGTAAATCTGATTTTGGCGCCGAATGCATGCGTAAATCGATCGATCGATTTGAATATTTTTAAGATACTATGTACCAAAAGCAAACGTTATTTTGGGTAGGGGAAGCAGAGTTTAGTCTAAAACCTCACTTTGTATCGCCATGCGGAGTAAAAAGTTGCTGAAGAACATCACGTGATTAATGGACAACTCTGAGGGATCACCAGTCACACCATATGCTACTAGACTTAAAAATAAATAGACTATTCTATTTTACCAATAAAACTCACCTGTCCATTGCTCTGTACTTCAATCTTATACCCCGGCGGTAGAAATGTGTTGAAGCCAACGATCAGCTCGGGGTGGCCTTTGAACAGGTTCGAGACCCGGGTGATGACTCCCGGCGTGTCGATACTGAAAGAGAGCACACGGTGAGTACGGAGAATATTGACAAATCATTGGAGAAGATGGGGAAGATTGATCAGATTAAATATATGCAGCCATTAGACTTTTCATTTTGTTCAAACGGTAATTGTTATCATCATTTTGGGTAATAGTCTATCTATCTATCTATATCATCACGCCAGATCCCTTACGGGATAGGCAGAGAGTATAGAGTTCCAACAGGCTCTTTCCTTACATACCTCTCTGGCTTCCTCTACTCTCATAGTTCGTCTCATACGCTCGCCGGTTACGGAGACTCCTGACTTGTCCTTCAGATAAGACCCGGTTACCCTTGGGTAATAGTAATATGTTATTATGTAATGCATACTAGAGAAGTCACCTCAAGTAAATATTTTGTCGCCAAAGTTAGTAGTAAATTAGTAAAAAAATAATGCCTTGAGTGAATTTATTCGAGTCTTAAATGACTTTCGACTCTTTGTTGGTGTTCTTATATTCATTGTGCATCTTAGCATTCTGTAGTCGGATGGAAGATTTACTTTGTTAAGTACCTCAATATTAGTTATAGATATTAGAAATTTTGTTAGGACAAAATTAAATTCATTTATTGTTTTCTGATCCGGTGATATCCATCCATTTACGAGAGGGTTTACTTTTGAAGAATGTGTTCATAATTGATAGTTTGTACTCATTAGCATATTGTATTAGTAGTTCTCCTCCGAGGTTTCTTTTCCCATATCTGACCATTATATGACCATATTTTGGCATTGAAATCGCCTATAACGAATAGATTTTTGACTGATAACTCGTGTGCTTCTTTTAAATCACTGTAGAAGTTAGCAGTTTCTTCTTCACTTGAGCTTTCCGTTGGTCCGTATATTTGGATTATGGACAATGATAAGTCTCCGAGTTTGAGTTTTAGGATGGCTACTCTTTCTGATATCCCTAGGAAACTTTCTTTATCCCTATATTGGGATCCATTTTGGTAGAAATTGATGATAATATGGCAGCACTGTTTAACTAGCAACTCTAACTAAGAATATTTTTTCTGTTTTTTTCTTGGTGGCAACACTGACGTGATGAATGTCAATGTCAGCGTCGGATGACAATTGTTTGAGGTTATATGTCACTTCACTTCCTAACACTTTTTCTTGCAATTTTCTTGTTTAATCCGCGTTTTTTTTGCGTTTCATTAGCTACTAAGAGGCTATGATGTTAGTTCTGAGTTTTATTTCACTTTAATACGCACAGGACACAGGTTATCAACGCGACTTTTTTTTTTAAACCGGGAGTACATTCACTAGGCTCTTCACTTGATGACAAGAGGAAACGGAGAGACAAAACAAAATACTATTATTCTATACCAAAAAAGATAGTTAGCAACCCTACCCGTAAGGGATTTGGAAGTGATGATAGATAGGTAGATGACACTATTGTTCCACCGACGGTACAAAAGAAATAAAAATCAACAAAATTACAAATTGAAAGGTCGTGCGGCCAATACTCACGTCTGACTCTTGAACTCCTTCATAATGTCCAGGAAGTCGTTGTAGACCTGCGGCTGCGTGTTGAACTTGTACTTGACCTGGTCTAGGTAGGACAGCGCGTCCTCCACCTTGAGCCGCTGGAACTGCGCGCCGGGCGCCGCCGGGGGCTGCGCGGCCGGCAGCGCCGCGGGCGCGGGGGACTGCCGCCCCAGCGCGCCGCCCAGGGACGACACGCTCGCTTGTTGGGGGGACAGGGTCTGCTAAAGAAACTCGTTTAAGTCAGCCATGTCAAACTCAAAGTCACTGGTAGACCAAAAGAATGAAGACCGTAGGCTAGGTGGCCCGCTAAACCTAATCTTAAAGAAGACAAACTACTGAAAATCTTATCGAAAAATATTATAAAACAAGTATATTTATTAAAATTCCAAAATGGTTTTTCTCACACTCCCGGGCCGCATTATCTGGCTGTTTTCAAAATTGATTCGGGCCGCATGTTTGACTCGCCTGGTTTAAGACTTTATATGATTTACATAGGGATGTCCATTAACCACGTGAGGCTCGTAAGGGGGTGACAGGGGGTCTAGTAAAAAATACGAAATATCACAAGGGGGAGGATGTGTAGTTAGATATCATGTGTATTTATTTTTTTCGTCGACCGCGCGATTTCTAAACCGAAAAGCGGCGTGTGACCTTGAATCGCTTTAAAATTTTTAAGGTACTTTGTACTAAACATTACACGCGATTTTTAGGAGATTAGTCTAAAACTTTACCACGTGTCAGCAGGGGGGAGGACGGTTAAGAAAGTGCTAAAAAAACATCACGCGACTAAAGGACGACGCATACTGCTGCGTGTAAAGTAGGGAAGTTCAGACGTACCGTGTCATGCTCTACTTCGCCTCCCATTCTATCATTACACAATTGCTCCCTTCGTTGGTGGATTTTTAGCGGGTGTCATACTAGCAGAACACGTTCAATAACCAGTGTAACGTCGTAACGTCGTGACGTCGATGTTATGCTATGGCACTAACCTTGAGTCTGGGAGGCACCGGCGGCTGCGGTGGCTGCTTGGCGTACTGCACGGCGCCCGCCTTTAGGTAGTTGATAACTGCAGGAGCGCCTGCTCCCGCCCGCCCCGTGGCCCGCCCGAACCCGCCGCCGCCCACCGACAACATGGCCGTGGTTCCTGCTGGAGAACACTCCTTGTATAAACCATATCCTAAGAACGGAAGCACCGTAGAAATTGTAATATAATAATATCAGCATACACCGTCCACTGCTAGGCAAAGGCCTTCGAAAATCGAGATTAGAGAGATTAGGTCGCACTCCACAACGCAGAGTCAGTGGGTGCGGTGGAGGCAGGTTTGTAGGCACCTGCTGGTGGCACTTATCAAGCCTTTTAAGGCCTCCAACTTGGCTTAACAAATACAACATTCAGTTGGATCAACGACGATGACGATGGAGCAACGATCACGTGCCTTCCGTAGCATAGCGACGCTCGAATACGTAAAATGCCACAAACGGCCACCCATCTCAAGCCTGCCGAACTAAACGCTAGCAGCGTCCTTCAGCCCGTTCGTCCAACGTCCGTCCGATCCTTGCGCTAATCATAATAATGTGTGCCTCAAATAATAATATCAGCCTATACTGCCCACTGCTGGGAAAAGGACTTCTCTCATAAATCGAGGTGACAGAGATTAGGTCATACTCCACCACGCGGACCCAGTGCGGTGCGGTAGAGGTAGGTTTTGCGGCCACCTGCTGTTGGGACTTATCAAGCCGCCTTTAAGGCTTCCAACTCGGCTTTACGACTACCACATTAAGTGGTAACCGAGACCAACGGCTTAACGTGCCTTCCAAAGCACGGAGACGCTCGAATATGAAAATGCCACAAACGGTCACCCATCTCAGGCCGACCGAGTCGAACGCTGCTTAACCTTGGTGATCGCTAAGAATATCGTAGTCGCACAGCGCTACGAGTACCTCATCGTGATAATGAGACACTAGAAGTGATACCCTGACTTACCTAAAGGGCAAGTCAATAGCCTCCGTAACCGGCGAGCGTGTATGATACGAACTATGAGAGTGGAGGAAGCCAGAGAGGTCTGTAAGGAAAGAACTTATTGGGACTCGGTACTCTAAACCTACCACACTAGGGATCTGGCGTAATGATATAAACTTGCAAGTCACTAGAAGACGTACCGTGACTTATCTAAAGGGCAAGTCTAGAGTCTCCGAAACCGGCGAGCGTGTATGAGACAAACTATGAGAGTGGAGGGAGTCGGGAGTTCTGTAAGGATAGAACCTGTCCTGTAGAGTACAGAGTCCCACTCTGTACTCTCTACCTACTACGCAAGGGATCTGGCGTTATAATATAGACAGATAAACTTGCAGGGTAGGCAAAGAGTGCAGAGTTCCAACAGGTCCTTTCAGACCTCTGGCTTCCTTCACTTTTATAGACGCTCGTATTGTCTCCTACTATTTTATTATCACGAAGTCTGTAGGTAGGATTTTTATGGGTGCTTCTAGAATACCGGCGCTGTACCATAATAAAATATTACGGTATAGGAACATAAAAAATATTCATTTTTTGCTTTTTGAACCTTACTTAAAAAAATATTTTTATTTCACAATTTTAAGTGACGAGAGAATTATTTACTCATATTTATATAATAATATTAGCCCTGTTAAGAAACTGTCCCACTGCTGGGCACGAGCCTCCTCTCAAACTGAGAGGGTTTAGGCCATAGTCCACCACGCTGGCCCAGTGCGGGTTGGCGAACTTCACACACCTTCGAGAAACTCTCAGGCATGCAGGTTTCCTCACAATGTTTTCCTTCACCGTTAAAGCAAGTGATAATTAATTTTAAATACGCACATGCTTTCGAAAAGACAGAGGTGCGTGCCTGGGTTTGAACCCGAGACCTCTGACTTTGCAGTCCAACGGTCTAACCACTAGGCTATCACTGCTTTTTATATACCTATATTATATTATTTTGCTGAGTTGTACAGTAAGGTACCTACAGGATTCATATAATACCCATAATATCTCAAGCTACGCATTCGTATTGTGTCGTTAAGGAGTTCCCTGGTGTATCTGCCAAGTCCAAGATCCAATACCGATGATATTAAAATGGGACCACCTTCGAGCTATACTGAACCCTTTGCAAAATATTCATACGGTTTTCACCAATGGACGGAGTGATTCAAGAAGTTTACAAGAAAACCCTTTTTTTCCTTTTACATAAATTGAGGTTCAGTTCTCTATGAAATAATGTTAACGTTCTTAAAGAGGTGTCTTGTGACCCCTTTATTATTAATGGCTTATGTAGAAATGGATGAAATCTGACGAATTCAATGTAGTCATTCAAAAATTCCCCGAAACTTAATGAGTAATTTATGTTGTAAGTGGGTATTTGACAATGCGGTTTTGTGTGATATAGTGGAAATGCCCCCAAATTTTAATTGGTCACTATATCGCATTTTTGATTAAAAATACCACCGTCACGCCTATATTCCCTAAGCGGGGGTAGCAGAGGTGTACTGCGTACCACCAAGTTTGCGGACGATGCTAAGTCCCATGTAATAGGAGGGGGGGGGGGGGGGGAGCCTAATGCCATATAGGGGGCACAATTCCAGACTTCGGACTAATAGTGGAAATTTTCTATCGAAAAATACTTTTTCCGAACCCAGGATCTTGTGTTCACAATTCAGGACTTAGAATTGTGAACACAAGATCCTGGTGCGTAACCGCTGAATTCATAGCGATTACCAAGGTTAAGCCGTGTTTGGCTCGGTCAGACTAAGATGGGTGACCCTTAGTAGCATTCTCATATTTGACGTCTTCGGGCGTCGAAAGGCACGCTAAGCCGTTGATCCCGCTTACTTCTTCATTTGGTTGTCGTTAAGCAGGGTTGGAAACCTTTTAGGCCGGCTTGATTGTTGAAGATTTCCTATGGCTTCTTTCAGACTCCATCATCAGACCTTGGACACCATCCGGGTCTACAGTACTCGTCAAGACAAATCCAATGAGCGCAAGCACGGCAAAGTCATATTCGGCAATTGGGTGGTTCCATTGACCACCTTTTGGTGTGTGTGTGTGTGTGTGTGTGCGTGTGTGTGAATGATGTACGCTGTTGGCCGCGAGGCCTTTACAGCTTCACCGGACTTAAAGGCGAGCGTGCAACCACTACGCTCTAGCTAGCCAGAAGGGCAAGAGGCGACATACTCGAGGGCGCCTCTTCGAGGCGTGGCGCGAGGTTGGGACAGTCGCTGTAGGGGGACGGGTGCACTACTAAGTGCACCGGTCAACCGCCGGCTATGGGAGGGGATCTACTACTACGTCGTCGTCGTCGTCGCCCGTATTCTGAGCGGAAAGAAGGGATGACAAAGCATCGGGGGGGTCGGTGAGAACATGTCGCGGCCGGCGGTGGCGGCAGGGGTCGGGGGGAGATCGTAGTCGGCGGTGGCGGCAGGGGTCGGGGGGAGATCGTAGTCGGCGGTGGCTACGATTAACGGATTCGCATGGGTAGATGCGTTCGCGAAGTGACGTGTTGACGCCTTTTTAATAAAGGCGCGAATAGATTAGAGACCTAGATCGGAGTGGCCACCTTTTGGTTTCATCATCAACCCCTGAACACTATCTGGTTGATTAGTACTTGTCAATACAAATTTAACAAGCCTAAACACGAGGGTTACTTTGTATATTTCGCATAGTCCTATGGCCACCTTCCAACTCCACCATCAGACCAGTTCTATGGTTCCATATTATTGCATTGTCACCGACTTTACATACGTATGCCAAAGGACATTGTCGAAAATTGCCCCAGAACCAACAAATATTTGACCAATCTATTTTATAAAAAATAATGACAAAATCCGTTTCTAACGGACAATTTACAATCTTAAACGAATATTTCAAAGTATTGTAAGTACTTATATCGAAGTTACCGACATCTTCACTGATTGTCAATACACAATATAACCTCATATGTATTAGGGGCTACTGAATTATAACCTCATGCAATATTGCGATTCCCCCGCTTTTCAGTTTAATAATAAATGCCTTAAGAGAATTTATAGGTCATTTGAAATCATTCAAGTATTTTTTCAATGCTGTTGGTTCTGAGACAAATCATGTATGGGTGCAGAACAATGTTCTTTCAGCTCAATCGGATACCCGCAGTGCTTGAAAAATGCATCACCAGATTTGAAGTGTAAAGACAGACAGACATACGATTATTGTAAGTTTAATAAAAGCTTGCTAAAAAAAAGGGTATGACATCCTTTCTGAGCTAGAATTATAAGAGAGGCCTTTTTCGCCCAGCAGTGAAATATTATAGTCAGATATTATTCATTTAGAAAGTATACATTAAGTTAGCCTAAAAACTCACATAAGAAGTGACTAATGTTGTTTAAGTGGCATGTTTTTAATATAATGTTATTATGTTTATTTATTTATTCTTTATTGTACACGTTTAATTATAATAACAATAAGATAGGAAAGTTTATGTACAAAGGCGAGCTTAACTCAAAATTGAGTTTTCTTACAGCAAACCTAATAGGCATAGAGATGAAAATACAGAGGACAGTACCAAGTGTACAATCGAAGTAAAATGTGCAAAGAACTAACTATACATAATTATACAATATATAACATATACATACAAACCTAACAAAATAATATATACATACACATATGTTGATTCTGTTTACCTCGCTAGTGACTTGGGATGATGATAATGTACTTACCAAGTATCGGCTGGGCGGTCTGGGCTAATGTATGCATATTGCTTGCACTTGATTGTTGGATCTGCAACAAAGAATCATTGGTTAATTATTAAAAAAAAACAACTGTAATAACTTAAAAATTTAACCATTTGAATTTGTACTCTAATTTAATTATCATAAAGCTTAAATTATAATGCTTTTTAGATGGGTTGCTATTGTAGACCTCACATGGGGTTGGGATCATGACCATCCCCCGTTTCGAATTCCTGCTATTGAGAATATTTCTCTCTATCTCTTTATATCACCACACCAGATCCCTTGCAGGATTATTTATCTTAGTTTTAAAAGAAAACGTAGCCCGTCAACGTCACAAATTAAAATTATAACCATTTGATACTCTAATTTTATTAAAATATCTATCTATATCATCACGCCAGATCCCTTGCGGGGTAGACGGAGTACAGAGTTCCAACAGGTTCTTTCCTTACATACCCCTCTGGCTTTCTCCACCCTAATAGTTTGTCAATAAATCTTTTACTCTTTATGAAAACGTAGCCCTTACCGACACAAATTAAATATATGACCATTCGAGTTTGTACTCTTCAATTTCATTAAAATAAATCTTAAATTCTAATGTCATTGCTTTTGAGTTGTATCACTATAGTAGACCAAAGCGACTTCACAAGGAGTTGGAATTCCCCCCCTTTCAAAATCCGGACTCCGGACCACTATTGAGAATATTTCCCTCTTTCTTAATTGTAATATAACATTTTTCACATAGGATGGGTAGTAACAGTTCTAAGTGCCAAACGAAATTCATATTTAATACAATGAAATTAAGGCATAAAACCATAAGTATAGAAACCGGTCATATATCTTATTGCAATTGAATAAAGTACAATTTTCTTTGACACAACTGTCACAGTACCCACCTTACACGAAAAATACTATAAGAGTTATTCACAAAAAAAAAACCCGCGCCATTTTGTAAGACCAAAACACAGGTGGGGCGAGTATACAAGGACACTGGGTATTAGTGACCGGCACTCGCGGAAAACATCTATTTTGATACGAGGCGGCGTGTACCAGCTATAAATAAATTGTATACTGACTCATTCGTGTGTCGTTTGAGATCAAAGCTGTTTTTTTTTTTGTTTTCAAGTATTATGCGGTGTTTTGCTAAGTTTGTTACTTCACAGCCGCCACTTCTCGCATAGAGCATTGAGCAGGGGTAGATCTAAATAGGGGCATCCATTAATTACGTGAATGTTTTTCTTTTAATTTGGACCCCTTCCTATCCCTTGGTGAGATTTAGTGAGATTCGGTGGGATCCACCGTCCCCCCTACGTAAGAGCTACGCTTCTATCTATCTATAACCTCACGCCAGATCCCTTGCGGGGTAGGCAGAGAGTACTGAGTTCCAACAGGTTCTTTCCTTACATACCTCTCTGGCTTCCTCGACTCTCATAGTTCGTCTCATAAAGAGCTAGGCTTAATTTGTTTAAATACAAAATTTTAGAAATGTGGGTTTTTAATAGCCTTCAGTTTTTTTTAGCGTACAGAATGGGATATTTATAAGTATTTCTTTTATTATGCGTAAAATAATTTATGTTTTTTAAAAGTTGACGTTACATTTTCTATAATCAGTTTTAATGAGATTTCACTGGACCCATCCCCACATTTTGAGCTCAAGTAATTAATGGATGCCCCGAAGATGTCGCGACAACTTGACGCCTATGAAGAGATGGTTTAAAATGGCCAAGGGTATCGTGTTAAGTGGAGAGTTATTAGGGGTCTTTACAGCTTTACCGGAGAAGAACAATGGTCTGTCATTTTTAGGGTTCAGCACCTCAATAAGATAGGAAAACGGAACCCTTATAGGATCACTTTGTTGTCCGTCTGTCTCTCCGAAAGCTAAGACCCTTTGGAACAGGTAGCATACCACCGGAATCAAAGGATCTTGCAATTTATGTCAAATTCGAAGGTCTAAGGCCCCATGTTAGTGTAAAATAAAGATATTAAATCAGTAAAAAGATACGGCTATTTAAAATCATTCATCACCTGATAGAGTACTTCCCGCTGACCTAGAATCATGAAACTTGGCAAGAAGCAAGCTATTATACTACAAATAAAAGAAAACATACGAAAATTGTGAATTTGTAATTATATCACAGGAAAAACATTACACAAAATCGATGAAAAGTTTAAAATAGTGCCATCTAGTGGCACTTTTATGGGACCCTCAGAGCGCGACTCCTACGCCTACTTGTGCGGTTATTTCTACATGTCTAAGGAACTATAATTGCCATCCGACCAATCAGCTTATAGACTTCTTCTGACGTCACACGGCACCTAGATAACAGCCAATCAGAACGCGTAAACAACTTGTTTACTCGCAAGTAGTACAGATAGCAGAGTCGATAACCTTATACTGTTTATAATGCATTCGTGATAATAAGCTACTATAATACGATGCATAGATGCAAGCTAGGCTAGGTATAGTTGTTTGAGGGCCGCTGGGTTCACTGTAACTAGAAGGCCAACTCTCGCAATTAAAATGCAACGCAGTTTCGATATAATATCATAAAACTGAGGCGCTCGTAGCGCTGTGCGACCACGGTTATCGTACAAATTACAAAGTTTAAGCAGCGTTCAACTCGATCGACCTAAGATGGGTGACCGTCTGAGGCATTATCATATTCGAGCTTCTCTGTGCTTCGGAAGGCACATGAAGTCGTTGGTCCCGGCTACCACTTAATTTGGTAGTCGTTAAGCCGAGTTGATAGCCTTAAAGGCGGCTTGATAAGTTCCAACAGCAGGTGGCCACAAACCTGCCTCTACCAATCCGCACTGCGTCCGCGCGGTGGAGTAGGACCTAATCTCTCTCATCTCGATTTGTGAGAGAAGGCTTTGCCCACCAGTGGTAAGTATAAGCTGACAAACTCAAAAATGGTATTCTCGTAAATCATCAAATCCTACGACATCGATCGAATCGATATCGGATAAAAAGTTGAACAAAATGTAAACTAAATTCTCAAGGCCAATTCTCGTAATGAAATGTGCAATATGCAGTTCCAATATAAATTCAATGTCATGAATCTCACAAACGGTATTCTCTTAAACTATCAAATCATTCAATGACATCAGTCTGTATCGAGATCGGTCCGAAAGTTGCAAATTGTAATTTCATGTTTGTAAACGCAGCCACAACACCGAAATAATTACTGTAGTTCTATATTTTTTTTTATTACTCTTGTCTTCTGATCTACCACTAGATCGGAACAATCTCTACTGAGAAGATCCGACGAGAAACTCAAGGGGTGTCTCTTTTTTGTTTATTCCTATTCTTTAGGATATGTTGCGTAAGAGGGAGAAGGCTTAAGCCCGCCCAGCAGTGGGTGGTATGAGCTGAAAGTGCTGAAGATGATTCTTACAGACGATCTATACTAATTTACATTTAATCTATACATCAACCAATCTATTTATCTCGTTCTGCATTGTTCTTCCATGCCCCAAGAACACAATGTATACAAAAATAATAGCAAAACTATTTTTATCGTAACTAGTTTCTTGCCTTTCTCCACAGCAATGACTTTCTGAACGGATGCTTAGTCTTAAGTAATCACTAACTTCTTTTGTTAATTATTCATTAGTACTTTTTGGTCCACATGAATAAAAAACCTTTTGATTTCGATATACTATGAAATAAAACTATTTTACGGATTTTATCGCGGTTTATTTTTTTATTTTTAGTTCCCGACGTTTCTAAAAAAATAAACCGCGATAAAATCCGTAAAATAGTTTTATTTCATGTGTAATATTCGCGTAAATCTAAGAACTCAATATTCGATATACTAGTTTCTGCCAGCGACGTCATCCGCGTTGATTTTAGACAGGAACCTTACCATATGTGTTAATGCAGGTAATTAACTATCTGTGTGCCAAATTTCATCCTAATCCGTTCGGCTATTTTTGCGTGATGTTAACAAACATCCAAACATACAAACTTTCACATTCATAATATTAGTAAGTAAACAGTCGTAAAGTTATTTAGTGCAGTAAATGTCGTAGCATTTTCGGCATGCCACACGTCGTCGGAGACCGTGTGACGCTTCCAATGCTAAACACAATGTACCCCCTTGTACGCAGTTAAACAAACCTATTGAGGTATGCAACGGGATGGGGGGGACAAATTAAAAAAATTAGGTAAGTACATAACGCCGCGAGGGTTCTTTTAAAAGAAAATATTTCCATCCTTCCACGTTTTTATAACTTGCTTTATTGCGTATACCCACGGATACAAATTTTGCAAAAATTTTTAAAAGACATTTTGAAGACTTATACAATAGTACCAAATTAAAAAAACTATAGTTGTACGAATAAAATACGTTCAAAGGGTTTACTTCGATATTTATCTTTATCGTCACGGCAGATCTCTTGCGGCGTAGGTAGAGTTCTAACAGGTTCTTTCCTTACAAACCTCTCTCGCTTTCTCCATTCTCATAGTTCGTCTACTACACGCTCGCCGGTTACGGACACATCGTGAGGAAACCTGCATGCCTAAGAGTTTCTCGAAGGTGTATGAAGTTCGCCAACCCGCACTGGTCCAGCGCCTCCTCTCAAACTGAGAGGACCATAGTCCTATGGCCCTCTCTGGCGAGTGCCCAACGGTGGGACAGTTTCTTATCAGGGCTAATATATTTATTATTATATTTATCCTACAAAGTGATAGAACTATTCAGTGAGATCCACATGACCAAGCGATGTTTCAGTAGTTAAGAAAACCAAAAAAACAACACCGTCCCGCCGATATTCCCCAAGCGGGGGTGACAGAGGTATACTGAGTACACCCACTTTTCGCCGACCATATTAGGTCCCATGTAATAGGGGGCGAGCCTATTGCCATATACGGGACACAATTCAGACTCCGGACTCAAACTGGGAATTTTTCGTTAGAAAAACTACATTTGTCCGACCTAGGATTTGAACCCAGGACCTCATGATCACAAAAAGATCGATTTGCCAATAGACCAACGAGGCAGTCGGTCGTAAAGTTACATAGCAAAATGTCAATGCCCTCCAATTTGTCAATCAGCCAAGGATATCACCAATAGGGCATACTGAATCGTTTTGGTTTCATTCCAATAGAAAATGTGGTTGGACTTTAAATTTGTGGTTAATTTATACTTCACGACCTTACCCAAAGGGCGATGACCAGTGACATTACGTGTGTATTTGCGTAAATCGAATCTATTTATTCAAATTCTTTATTTTGCGAATATGGGTATAACAAATAGTGTTAATTTGATACATTATGGTAACATTTGCCATATTCTGCCAAAAGGCATGCAAAAGGTTAAACATATCATGCAGTTTATTTTAAAATATCTCAGTCCAATAGTATTATATTAAATTAAATACCACATAAATTTGTAAAAGGTCACAGTATTCAAAATGCCATCCATAATTATTAATGTTTACTAGGTCAAATATTTATTATTATATTCTATCTATCTATCTATCTATATCATCACGCCAGCTCCCTCGCGGGGTAGGCAGAGAGTACAGAGTTCCAACAGGTTCTTTCCTTACATACCTCTCTGGCTTCCTCCACTCTCATAGTTCGTCTCATACACACTCGCCGGTTACGGAGACTCTTGACTTGCCCTTCAGATAAGACACGGTCTATTTGGTCATGGTAAGATAGTCTAGGTCTTCCCCGGCACCTACATCCTTCCACTTTCGCATTGTATATCTGTTTTATCATTCTTTCTTCTGGCATCCTTTCTATATGCCCGAACCAACGGAGCATACCCTTTCTCATCTTTACACCGATACTATCTTTCATACCTACTCGCTTTCTTACTACGCTGTTGCGAATACGGTCGGTCAGCGTGACTCCGCACATCTTCCGCAGAGATCGCATTATTATTATATTCATAATTGATTATTAAAATATTCACTTATGGTGAATTATGTCTTCTGTGTCAATAATTCTTTTACCTTCGTCTTAAATCTAGAAATGCTTTCAATGTCAATTAAGAGTTTGGGTATCATTACGCCAGGTCCCTAGCGGGGTAGGCATAGAATACAAGATTCCAACAGGTTTTTTTCCGTAGAGACCTCTCTCCACTCCACTCATGAGAGTGGTTCGCCTCATACACGCTCCCAGGTTAGGGAGACTTGTCTTGCTCTACACGTAAATCTAGTCAATGTAAATAAATTGTTGTTTCTCTCTGTGATTATAGCTATTTATTTATAATTACGATATGGAAGACTTACAGCTAATCGAATCATAATAATTGCACGATGCTAAAACACAAACGCGTTTTTTGTCAGTAGGTTGGTTCGTACGGTCTAATCTTCTGAACGGCTAAACCCATATCAACGAGACTTTCACTGGAAGATAAATTATTTCTCAGACGTTATTATAGGCTATGTTTCATCCCGGAAAAGTGCACAGTTCCTGCGGGATAGGATCACAATTTATTTTTGACAGGAGTACGGGTGTACTTACTGGGAATTTAATGAATGAGTAACAATAATTGTGCTTATATCTAAAAATATGAAACTAATATCAATAACAGTTGGAATAGATTTGGTTGTTGCTTTTAAACATACTACTTTCAAGTCTTGTGTTAATTATGTTGCTCATTGTATACATAAATAGAACATAATCTACAAAAAAGGAACGATTTGTTTGTTTATAATAGAAAAACTCTGAAACCACTAAACCTACTTCTTTCTAAACTAATTTCTTGGTAAGATCTCAGCTGGAAAATAATTTTATGATATGGGCCCCGCATGAAACAAAATATGTATGAATGCTTGAACGAATACAAAATAAATTTACCACATATTTATACTTAAGGCTATATGGGGTCTATCCTTTTTATCCCTTAATGTACCCAACCCTGTTTGTCTTAGGCATGGTTGTATGAATAAGTTGGAAACAAGAAGAAGCTTAGGCCTGGCTGTTTATATTTTTAAATTGTTAAGAGGAAAAATATCTAACTCGGGGGTACTGAGGGAAATCAATATCTATGTCCGGACAAATACATATGGCGTAGACGAAGACCACACTTGTTTAAGGTGCCGGCAGGCAAGACCAAATTGCAGGGGAAAGCTCCAATGACCCGCGCCTTACCTACACTTAATGAAGTTGCTAAAAAAATTGATTTCTTCTCTTGCTATTTGGGAGAATTCGAAAGAGTTACATTGTATAACATATGTTATACTGCATGAAATCTAATAACCACACTGTCGCATTGGATTATTCTGTTATGATTGAGCTGATGTTGTTGAAATAAATAAATAAATAAAAATAAAATAATTCTTTCCCAATTAGAAACTTATGTACATAAGTGGAATCTTGTGTGCGAAAGTGGAAGGATGTAGGTACCGGGGAAGACCCAGACTATCTTACCATGACCGAATAGACAGTCTTATCTGAAGGACAAGTCAAGTGTCTCCGTAACCGGCGAGCGTGTATGAGACGAGCTATGATAGTGAAGGAAGCCCGAGAGGTAAGTAAGAAAAGAACCTGTTGGAACTGTACTCTCTGCCTACCCCGCAAGAGATCTGGCGCGTGATATAGATAGATGTACATAAGTAGCATAGATCTTGTAAGTGCCGTTATTGTCGACTGTGTACGAAACCGCAGAAAGCTGCTAGTTATAAATAAGATCACATCCGCACTTGTGCTCTGTTTATCAGGCCGTTTTTCGATTTTTAAGTACAAATAGTATATCTATGATTGCTGGACATTGCTTATTGATAATGATAATTGCAAATTAGGGGCATCCATTAATTACGTGAGCTCAAAATGCGGGGACGGGTCCCTAGTAAAATCTCATTTGAACTGGTGTGTGTGTTTATAATTAAAAATCTAACGTCAACTTTTGAAAAATATTAATTATTATTATTGACAGTATCATAAAAAAAATATCCATGTTGCTTTTACTTAAAGTATCCAATTTTGTATGAAAAAGAAACTCATGGCTATTAAAAATATTAACCTCGAGAATTTATTCTTTTAACAACTAGAGCGTAAATCTCACTAAAGGAGGACGGCGGCTCCCACCAAATCTCACCAAGGGGAAGAGATGGGTATAACTAAAAAGAAAAACAGCTTACGTAACTAATTAATCGGATTTACCTTTTGTGTTGTTTGTTGTGTGTGAATGATCGATGCTGTTGGCCAAGGGGCCTTTTTAGCTTTACCGGGAAAGAAGGGGAGCAAAAACTACGCTCTAGTCAGAAGGGCAAGGGCGCTGGCTCAAGAGCGCCTCGAGGAAGAACAGCCTCGGCTTGGGCAGTCGCTATGGGGCATATTATAGTTGTTGAACATACCTGTGTTGGATTCTGCTGAGACATCTGCGCAGGCTCGTCCGGCCCGAGCCGGGGCACGCCTGTGCGCTTCATCATGGTGGCCGGTCAACGTGTTCCCATCACACGCTCACCTGGAACGTGACGAGAACATTATCAGTCATGTTGTATAGTTACAAAGTTAAAGAGATCAAGATATTAATATTTTAACTTTGATTGCCTAGTTGGTTCGATGGCGAGTGATGCGTGATCACGAGGTCCTGTGTTCAATAATAGTTTTTCTATCGAAAAATTCCAAGTTTCAGTCCGGAGTTTAGAACCGTGCCCGATATATGACAATAGGCTTGCCCGCTATTACATGAGACCTAGCATCGTCGGCGAAAAGTGGGTGTCCGTAAAGTGTTTGTGACAGAGTGTTTTTTTTTCTACAGGAGTAATCTTAGTAGCAGTCTCAGAAAAAATCAGGATACAGTAAAGTCTGAAATTGTGCAGGTGGGCACTTATACACTGCTACTACAGCCATTTCCCGCCAAGAACAATGAGCAGTACCGCGGCAGTGTCGACTGTTTACATACTACCTTTGCACGTCAAGCATCCCTGTGTTTCTCTTATGTTTGCTAAAACTCCCGACATTAGATATTCTTTTTCCCGAAATTATAGTTTTCATCAAAACATCTGCAACGCAATTTTTATAACTATCTTTTGTATGGTTTTTCTAATGCACCACCCTCACATTTTTTTGTATTTCATATATTTCTCTAGATTTTTATTCTTAAGTTATTTTTTTTCAAAATTATGTTTTCCCCAAAATTTCAAAAAGATTTTTTTTAAGTTTAAGGCATCACGACGACGCGTATTTTGCCAATGTCAAGTATTACGAATATAACTATTCATTTCTAAATTAATTCAACTTCCCGATGAACTTGATGACAACGATAACTATGAAATTGATGAAGTGCCCTACCGTGGATAGTAAAGCGATGGATACTTTACATACGAATTGCGACAGCAGTTTTGAGGGAAATCAAAAAGGCACGTTTTATCACTTTGTTACAATTACCTTCACTCATGCACATAAGAATACATAATAGTTAATATTCAACCAAAATTAGACATTATTATTCGAAATAACACAAGTTTTGGAAATTAAAACAAATTGACGACATCCCTTTCGATTTCCCGCCAAAACCCCCCTTAAAAAAGATTTCTAAACCGGCCACACTAAGTGGGCGTGGCCTCTCAGTCCTGACTCCCGCCCAAAAAACCGCCAGGCAGTGATAGTGTGGGAAGGGAAATACAGCGTAAGTGGGGTGTTTAAACGACCAATCTCCTCTCTTCACGCGAAAGTGGGCAGTGTGTAAATTTAGTGTTATAAAAATGAGCGCTGAAGTCGAGCGTTTAGCGCTGAGTCGACGCTTACGAGCGTTGTACTACGTATAAGACGGAAGCGTTTTAAGCGCAGACTCGAACGTTTTTACAACACTAAAATTGGATATAACAGGAAAATGTGGCAGTCTATTTGGACATAGTAAGATTGACTAATTCTTTCCGATACCTACATCCTCCACTTCTTTCTTTAATGTTTATTATAATCAAATGTCGTAGCATTTTCGGCACGCCACACGTCGTCAGAGATCATGTGACGCTTCCAATGCTAAACACAATGTACCCCCTTGTACGCAGTTGTACAAACCTATTGAGGTAAGCAACGGGATGGGGGGGATTTAACTCAAAGAAGGAACATTTAGCTTTTTTTATTGTGTCTGACCGAAGCGCGAGTTTCGGCCAAAATGGCCCGGGGTTTTGGGCGAAGCCGAAGGTTTTCAGCAAGCACCGAAACTCAACTATCTATTACGATTTACGACAAACAAATAAATGCTTTTAAGTAAATAAATATTATAAATAATATTATTCCAGTATTAATTTTTTTAACCAGTTGTATCTAATTTTAATCATCTCATCAAATTACAGTATTTTTCAAAAAAAACAAAAAAAATCAAAAGTTTATTGTTCATGTAGACCAAAAGGCACTTATGAATAGTGAAAAAGAGAAAATTATTGATTACTTTAGACTCTACCACCAGTTCGGAAAGTCATTCCTGTGGAGAGGAAGTGCAAGAAACTCCACGGTTACTCTTTTTAAATATGAGAGTTTTACAATTCTTTATGTATAATAATAATAAATTTATTTTGGTTTTAAGAGTTACAAACACATAGAATGATCCAATAACGGGACATCCTTTTAAGTATAACAAATACCTGTGCCAGGGTGTTCTGCTCTTCCATATCTTACAAATATTGATACAAAATTAAACCAGTTAATCCGATACAATCATAAGAAGTGTAAATTGATAATATATAATGTTCTTTTTTTTTCTAATAACAATCTATCTATCTATAACCTCACGCCAGATCCCTTGCGGGGTAGGCAGAGAGTACAGAGTTCCAACAGGTTCTTTCCTTACATACCTCTCTGGCTTCCTCGACTCTCATAGTTCGTCTCATACACGCTCGCCGGTTACGGAGACTCTTGACTTTTCCATCAGATAAGACTCTGTTTATTTGGTCGTGGTAAGATAGTCTAGGTCTTCCCCGGTACCTGCATCCTTCCACTTTCACATTGTATATCTGTTTTGTCATTCTTTCCTCTGGCATTCTTTCTATATGCCCGAACCAACGGAGCCTGCCCTTTCTCATCTTTACACCGATACTATCTTTCATACCTACTCGCTGTCTTACTATGCAATCCAATTCTAATAACAAATCCATTTTAATCATAATAATAAATGTAACATAATTTAATTAAATATTTCATTATTTCAATATATTTAATTTGATACATTGCAGCTGTGTACCACTTAGTGTCCGTGTGTGATAGATAATTCAAGTGCTCTATTTAATGACTCTTAGCAGAGCTTCAACTTCATCATAGTTTAATGAATTAAGCCACTCAGTAACCAGTTTTTTTAAATGATGAGAGTAAGGGATAAATATTCAGTTTTTTGTTTATCTTATTGTATATGTATTCAGATGCTCTCCTAAATCGATTACTTGCAAAGTTAGTTCTTACAACATAGGTATAATGTACATTCCTTCTTCTTTTATGGCTGGTTTTGGGATCATATAGCATACTTTTGTGGTTTTCTACAAGTAAATGTACAATATATAACTTAAGTACACTCAATAATACTGAGTTCTTAGATTTACGCGAATATTACACATGAAATAAAACTACTTTTTCGGATTTTATCGCGGTTTATTTTGATTTTTATTTTTTATTCTTTTGGACGTCTACCACCTGTCCTTCCCGTGACCATGGGTGCTGCAAAGCACTCGAAACGTCGGGAACTTAAAAATCAAAATAAACCGCGATAAATTCCGAAAAAGTAGTTTTATTTCATACACTCAATAATTCACTAATGGAATACAACCTTTCGGTAGAGAATCTGTAAGGTTTACTGTACATTACTTTTATTAAAGATCGCTGACCACGTTCCAACTCGAGAAACTTCATCTTAGAAGCCCCACCCCATACTGGGATACAGTATGTTAAAAGGGATTGTGCTAGAGCGATGTAGACTTGATTCAATAGTGTACTTGAAGCTACACACCGAAGTGTTTTAAAAATCCAGATTAATTTTCTTAGTCTTGCGGTTGTTATTTCTAAGTGAGAGTGCCAAAATAACCTTTGATCTATCATTATTCCTAAATATTTTGTGCAGGCGACTTGTTTTATTATAGGACAGTTACAGACTATTGGTGAATTAAAAGTGCATTGACTATGGATTTTAAGATTGAAATTTTTAGGTTGTGTACGATTATGGATAGAAAAACAAATATAATTAGTTTTAGAGGTGTTCAATGTTAATAAATTTAGTTTAAGCCACTCAGCAACTTTAGCCAAACCGAACTCTGCAGCGTGATGAATTTCTTCCCATGTATCACCGGTAAAGACGATTGCAGTATCGTCAGCATATGAAATTATGTGCCCATTGTCAATTTTGGTCTTGCACAGATCATTAATGTAGATCAAAAACAAGGTAGGACCTAACACACTGCCCTGTGGAGTATTGTATACATTGCATTCATGGGGTATGGGAGAACAATGCAGAACGAGCTAATTAGATGTGCCTTAGTATAGATTAATCATCAGTGTACTTAGATTCGTGGTATCGGTCAGTGTCTACATAGTCCTCTCATTTACAAAATGGTGTTAAGGCATCTTTTTGCCATTGAATAAAGTATAATTTCGTTTGGCAATAAGAACTGTCACTACCCATCCTATATGAAAAATACTATAACACCAACATACATTTTTAAAAATTTAGCCAAGCCAAATTTCTTAGGATTATTAAACTTTCAGCTCGAGCCAAATGTTTTGGCGATGGCCTAATAATCATCTTCGGCTTCAGTCAAAAATTTACCTTCGATCCGACACTACTTTTTAACTAAAGTGAGTTTTGAAAGGTGGAACCTACTGGACTTAAGTGCTTCGAGTCTATCTTGTATAATCTCTAAAGTGATACTTCTGGTTAAGGTACCTTTCCAATGGTGAAAGAACCATTAAAATCGGAGCAGTAGTACCGGAGATTACCCTGAACGTCCAAACTCACAAACTTTACCTCTTTATAGTATTAGTACAGAAGATACGTTATGAATAACTTTTATCTGATGCTTGAAAAATTTATATGTCTAAAATCACAGGAGATCCCTTGTGGGGTAGACGGAGTAGAGTTCCACGATTTGAATGGCGAAGTCAAGTGATAGTTATATGTACCAATTTAAGCAATCAATGCTATGTTTTTGTTGTGTTTATAGGACATAGCTATGTTTGATATAGTTTGGCAAGATCCCTTGTGGGGAAGGAAGCGTACAGAGTTAAAGATTATGATGTTATTATAGTAACATTTTAGAAACAGCTGAATCCTACTGAATTAATGGCAGCATGGTTTACAGATGAATAAAATAAGAATCGAAATTCATAATAATCAGAGCATACAAAAATGCATTCTAAGATCTACTACTCAGATGTAACGTATTAAAAGTAATCTAAAGATCTATATACATAAACAGTGTTTTTGGTGATACTTATCAAAGAATTTACCCACTCACAATCCATAATTAAAGCTTAGCTGATGTTATACGATACTTAATAAGCTTGAAACCCTAACGTAATGATTATTTGAAAGAACCGAAGCACGCCTTGTTTTTATAGGTTATGAATGCGCGTTTTTTGTGTCTGATTAAACAATGAATTATAAAATCAACTTATTATTAATTAATTTCTTACATAATAATCTGTAAAGTAGACAAATGACAAATTAAACTTAAACCTACGATCAATTTGAATAGGACAACACCAATCCCGCCATTTGTGTTCTATTTTTTTATTTGCTATTAATTAAGAATTAATGAAATAACTCACCAAATCATTTAATTAGACGCTTTTTAATGATAATTTCGTCAGTTTTCTAATATCGACAAACAAAATTAACGAAATTGCACTCGGTAACAAAAACGTGCACACGCGCCGTGTGTACGTATGTCTTAGTGATGTGAAGTGTGAACCGGTTCTATAAAAACCGGAGATTCACCGGTTAACACATGAACCGGGGTTTCACCGGTAATTTCTAAAAATACTGGAGCTTTTTTTGAATGCATCCGTAATCCATAATTTTGTCCTTATAGGAGGAACTCCTGACAGACCCAGATATGTGTAATTAGGTATCGTTTTATTTGTCTACCAGTTTTCTATCTATCTTTATCATCACGCCAGATCTCTTGCGAGATAGGCAGAGAGTACAGAGTTACAACAGGTTCTTTCCTTACATACGTCTCGGTTGACATACCTCTACCAGTATTGATAATATAAAACTACGTAAGTTGTAACACGTCGTTAAATAAGTATTGTCCGTTTCAGTTATATAAATGAAAACTCAATCCACTCAGAACTTTTACCTAAGTCATGAAGATAGGTAACCCAGGTAGGTATACGTACGTACTGCTATTTATCTATAAACTATTTGGTATATGTTAATTATTTTCATTACGTCGTTAGCACACAGGTTTTTCTCCAGAGATTCTTCGGTTATTGTTGGAAATTCTCCGAAAACCTCCGGAGACTGATTTTGCCTCCGGTACACATCACTAGTATGTATGGGTGTGTTTTTTATGTTTATGGCATCACGACTTGTCATGGCATCACTGCCAATGTCAAGTATTACGAATATTAATTTCAAAATTAATTCAGCTGCCCGATTAACTTGATGACAAAGATGATTATGAAATTGAGGAAGTGCCCCACCCTGGATAGTAAAGCGATGGATACTATACATACGACGATTGCGACGGCAGTTTTGAGGGAAATCGTAAAGGCACGTTTTATCACTTAGTTGCATTTGGTTAATATTTCACCAACATTACACATTATAATTCGAAATAACAAAAGTTTTCGAAATTAAAACAAATTGACGACATCTTTGATTTCCCGCCAAAAAAACGTGTGTTGTGTACACACACAAAAATTAAAATAGGTTTAACATTAAATAATTGTGAGAATCATGCTACATCGACAATATTGATGAAGCGTCATCAACTATATTGATAGAAACTATTGCAACGTGAAGCTGAGAAAGTACGAAATTTTCAAAATTCGTACCAGAGTAAATAATATATCAATGCTATTAATGAAATTATCCATAATTATAATCAAGGTGAGTTTTCTACTAGACAGAAAGACGCTTTTTAAGAAACTTGGTTTGTTTAAGACTATTTTCAAAGTCCATTTGTTAGATATTCTGACATTATTTTGGGATATTGATATTTTAGATTTATTCTGACACTATAGCAAATAAGATTGCTCTTATTACCTCAATAACAAATATTGACCAAATTATGGGATGTGTAAATCCAGCCTTACGTAGACACCAATACAAAAAAGCGGATACACTCAGGCGCGACAAGCAAGCAGATTGGAGAAAAATCAAGTTATGACGTAATGTCCTGAATTTAAAGTCATTGAAGAACGTTCCACTTTCGTACAACTTGAGCGTTTTTTAGCATTATAAAACGTTCAGGGTCGAATAAATAAGATGACATGAATCGTATAATTTATATCGTTAAATGTTATTTTTACACGCGTAGAGTTACAAAACCAGGAACGGGACGTGCCGAAAAATGTGCAACATGACTAATGCGCCGTACTACGGTGAATGTGTGTAGATTTTATAACATATTACGCAACTAAATACGAAATGAAGACTTTCGAAGGTTTGAAGGCGAGGTAAGGGGCATTCGAATTTGGAATTTCGTATCCCCGGTCACAGCACCCACACAGGTTTCGTTCAAGAACCGGTCAGACAGCAACCGCGATGACACAAACTCGTACTTATTTATAGCGGAAAACGTACACAAATCGATAACACCCTAGCTAGGTACATAACAGCGGGCCGGCGCAAATACCTACTCGCGAGGCACGCTCAAACTTTCAACTCTGCGGCGTTGGCAACAACACATTCTACAATCCAATATTTAACAAAAATCCCGCCTTTTTTACAAAGCCGCGTTCAAAAACGTCCATATAAATCGAGCTCAGTGTTTCACGGTACAGTCACTCAAGAAAATGTTCGATTATTATTATTTTTACAATGAATCATAGCGAGCGGATCTCGTTTGAAGAAAAAGTTAAAGACGGTTAAGGATAATCATCTTTCGGAATAGAGCGGTAAAGTCTGGTTTGCATCGAGCCGGAGGAAACGAGGACGGCGCGGCGGTATTCGTCACCGACGTAGAAAATGGCGACTAAATACCAACAATTACATAGCGCGGTCCGCCGCACCGCGATGCAAATCAATGTTACACGACGGAGATCAGTCAACAGATTTTATTAGGCGGCGATGTAAGTATTTTATCTGTTGCAATTGAGATAACGATTGGCCCCGAGCGGCATTGTCGTGCGACAAGAAATCACAAAAAAAATGTACGTACCGTTGTATAACAAACGTAGGCACTACTGAATCTTCGGTTAAACGTAAAGAAATGTTATTATAACTCACAAAACAGTTGTGAGACAATGAATAAAGATAATAGCGCGTCACAGCTCGCTCCGCGCGGTCACATTCGTGCGCCTCCAAATAGCGCAACGGCGCAACTTTTTCGAGCGCGGCATCAACACGGTCAGGTGGGCGAGGTTGCGACACTGCCATAGCGCTGTCTCGCTCGCGTAAAACGCTGTCTCGATCGCACCCGCGACACAGCCGAGCTGGGACAGGAGGGACGCGAGCGGAGCCCTTCCTCGGACAAACGTCGCGCACCGAGTTGCGCGGCCGACTGACTGCTTGCAGCGCCTCCAACCACCGCGGCCCGACCGAGAATCGAGCCCGAGCGACCAGGCGGAGCGGCAACGTCGCCATCGAAATAATAGCGAGCGAAACGGACTTGCAACGATACGAAATGCCACGAACCACCGCGACGGTGGTGGACCAAAACAAAATCTCCTTTCTCTAAAATTATACAACAGTCGGTATTGAGAGCAGAACCGGGGCGCTGTGCGTTCATTTCCCGCCAAAACTATGTATGGATCTAATGAAAAATATGATTATAATGAATTAGAAAGTTGACGCATTGTTTTTCATCAGTGTGTTGAACGCGTGTTATGGATTTTCGTGCTCCCATTAGCATAATGCTATGCTCGTGGACGCCTCAAGTGTTCAGCCGTGTTGCCTTGACGACAAGTGTTGTAAGGGGAATAATAAAATGGTTGCAACTCTGAATCAGTATTAAATAATGGAATCGAGCGAATTAGGAGCAATTTGTAATGTAAAAACGTCCGAGTGCTTGAAATGCAGAAAATGAACACATGAGTATGAAGGCACAAGTTAAGGCGATGTTTATGAACAGAATGTTAATATTGAGACAAATAGGTCAATACATTTCGATTAACTGAAGAAGATAAATTATTTGAAGTAACAATCTTTAGATAGTTGGAAAAGTCCACAGAGGACTTCAAAATAATCTGTTGGGCTTTTTTTATACCATCTAAGAGAAATGTTAAAGATTCAGTTTTTTCTTAAAGTCATTTGATTCATTTTCTGAATATTCATATTTATTATAATCTTAATAAGCTCAGATATGATGATTATAATAATGAGTGCCAAGGAAATCCATTTGACAGGGCTTAAAAGAAACAAACCAATACAAATATCATGTTATCATTTATTTATTTATTCAATCTACATACTGATGCTGCTATTTAAACGACAGCAAAACCTATAAAAAAAAACGACAGCAAGTTTTTAGCATGTGTCTAAAATAGCCATTATCTAACTACTACAATATAAAAAAAAAACTACACAAGCAAATTATATTTTGTAACACTATTTATGGATTTAACCATCTATTTAATTCACGCCACAAAAAAACAAGAGAGATTTAATAATGTACTACAAGGTTGCAGTTAAATTTGCTCGAAATCAGAAAACAGAATTGATCTTGGCAATTTATTATTCATTTGATGAAAGAAATATAAAGAATTGCAAACATTTTAAACAATGTTGCACACGACTAACATTCCTAAAGGTAATCTACTGAAGTGGCAAACAGTTTTTACCATATGAGACGGTGACTGTAAAAAGGTGCCTACATATCCTTAATTTACATTTATATTTCTTAAACCAGAACTCACGTAGGAGAATAGAGTTCCATCCAGCTGCAAAACCTGAACTTAAAGGTTCCTTATTTTCAACCCAAGACAAATCAACCCTTTCAATTGCTCCCTTAATAGGTTAAGGTGTCAAACTATTTGAAAGATTTGATTAACCTAAGTTTCAATAGCATCCTCATGACTTTATTTCAGTTTTATATAACAAATTTAACCAATGATTAAGCGTCCCTTTTCCAAGAAACGTTGAAGTAATAATCTTTGTTTTTATAAAAGGAGAAAGACCTTTATCCAAAGGACGATGATTTGTGTATATATGATGTACTGAGGAATGTGCTACAGTCTTCTGTAGTCCATTTAAAATTAACTCCTAAATGTTTTAACAAATATTGTTATACGTTACCTAAAATCCAATTTGATATAAAACTCGAACTCCCAAAAAACCTTAAACATGTTAGGATTTCTTCTTAAGTAACTAATTCAAGTTAGAAAGCTGATATTACAATATAATTTTATAACGATATGGAACGTGGAATATGGTATATGAGAAGAAAATAAGTTTTATAAATGGCTTAAACATGGATTCAAAACTGGTTTACAAGGTGGAAAGTTGAATTTAATTTGTATGCCTACATGATATAACTTGGAAATTCAATAAATATTACTGTTTACCTTCCAAGCTCAGGCTGATATGATAGCATAACACAATAGACGTAAAAGAGCTTGTGTTGTTTAGATTAGAACTTTAAAGAGAATCGACTGACAAAATTAATAGTGTAGACAAAATAATAATTAGAAATACAAAGCTTACAATAGACAGTGTCTTATCTGAAGGGCTAGTCGAGAGTCTTCGTAGCCGGCCAGTGTGTATGAGACGAACTATGAGAGTTGAGGAAGCCAGAAAGGTCTGTAAGGAAAGAACCTGTTGGGAATCTGTACTCTCAGACTTCCCTGCAAGGACACTGCGATAATGATATAGAAAGATAGAAGAACAAAGCTTCTAATCAAACACATGGTGTCTTCTGGAAGAGTGAAGTCTTAGAATCTAAGAACTGCATCTATGCCAAATATAAGAGTATATGGACGAAAGGATATAAAGAAAGACTATATTGGCACACCGTAATCACAGACTGAAAATACGTGTAAATAGTGTAAATGTTGTTGAATTGTTTATGAATCTAAAAAACTACATATTCCATTATTTTTTTAAATCCTATACGTTATGCTGTTGTGTCTCAAATTGATTATAGGGTCAGTTACGGTTGGAATTAACATTGTTGTGTAATAATTTATGCCACGATAATGTAAATTTAACGGTAACAAATGTTTTTACCTGATAAATATCCGTTATAACACTTAAAGACGAACTATGAGGGTCGAGAAGGCAGGAGAGGTATATTAAACATCTATATTTCAAAAAATGTTCTTATACAACACACGTGAGCTATAGGGGTGGCGATAGGCTAATGAATAATGAGAAATTAGCCTATATTGTCTGAATGATGGGCAGAGATCTCAAACTAAGGTGAGAGAATTGAAAGAAAGTAAATAAGGTATTCACTACCACATCAAAGACACAGTGTACAGTTACAACTTCAAGTACAAGTAAAGTTTAAATTAAAGGAGTTTTAATTGGTTGCGGCAGAGAAAAGGCTACAGCTTAACATAGAAGCCTCGCTTGGAACAGCATGGCGCTAATTTAAAGTTGCGCTCATTATAAGATGCAGAAACCAGTTTGTCTATTTAGAAAAAAAGTAAGGAATATGTTCAGACACGCTGCTTTATGGATATTAACTGCTTTATGCAATATCTGGTGAAAAATGGATACTAATACCATATGAGGATGGACCACTTGTATATCAAACTTAAAAAATATATCCTCAATCAATCAAACTTTAAAAGTATAACCTTTTACAAAATCTCAGAAGTCTGCATTATATGTCGCATAAATCTTTACAACAAATGGATTCGTGTTCAAACTTATCTATACAATGATATAACATCAGATAGGCATTACGCTTGGATATTGATTTTTTCACTCTCCTGTCTGTATATCACGGGTTTATCTATGTTCGTACATGATTCACAATGAACTGGGAGATATAGCGCATGCTTACTATGTAATAAATGGGAAAACCAATGTTATAACTAGAGCACTAATATTTTTTATAATATATATATATATATATATATAATAAACCCAAGGAGATTGGATACCCAAAATGGCAACTATACAGCGAAAAAAGGACAGAGGAAGGATGAATTAGATCACTGGATCATAAAAATTGATTGATAAAGCATGCAATTACAGTAAAAAGGGAGCGAATGTATAGATGTCTGAGGCCAATCTTGCAAATTCTGCAGTACACAAATTTATAAGACAATAGAGAAAACTGTCAAAGATTCTCATATTATATCTTTAAAGTAGGTACTGAAACCTCAAGTAGAAATGCCTATTTAAACATCAAAAACAATGACAAAGCAAGTGTACTCAACTTGTTTTTTGCCTCGATTTGATTAATTGTTATAGCTACATACAGCTAAAAATTTAACTTAATCTAACAGATTGAAAAAGAATAACCTTCTGGTTATAAATACTTATTATGATTATGTGATACAGAAAACAAGCGAATGTAATTAATAAACTATTAGGTTCTAGCACAGACCTTACGTATGGGAGACCTATATGATATGTATGTACCGCTTACTAAACGGCTGAATATAAAGAAGCTTCAACAAGCAACATCCTACACACAACAACATTTACACGTTCCACATTAACCAATCCATCTGTGTCGCAATAACACGCGGAAAAAACCAACAAAAATAAACGCAAATATTTGTCAATTTTATATATTTTTATAAAACAACTCATGAATATGCAATATTTACAAGTAAGCGAGGACCGGCATGACGTAAACCGTTGTATAGATACCGCCGCCATTATCCTATCTAAGGTACTTGTATGTCCAGCGAATAACAACCCAGTATTTGTTTGTTAACACACATGTGTGCGTGAGCAAGTAAACAGGTACACAACTATGTATAGACCCCAGAGACGCCGAAGTATTAACCTCAATTAGATCATCCGTGTGTGTGTGATGCACACCGGCTCGAAACTAAAATTTAATTACAACACTATTGATGTTCATAATAAGTATTAAACTCATTTATCGTTTGTATTATATTTATCCATTGTTACACGGAGGATACTAAATGTATAGCCTTGAAACTTCTTATCGAACAAGTCGACTACACACAATTACGGGCGCGAGTGCGACGTTGCCAACATTCATCGCGCGCTACTGCGTCTTAATTTTACAAGACCGCCGCCATTTTGTTTCCATTTATCAGATGCAACTCGACAAAAATGATTTTGGACTTTTTTTGTTGTTGAATCTATTCTCTTTTATAAGCGAAGTTAACCTAAGCACAGCCATGGTTTCAATTTCAAATGTGACAAACACGTGTTACGTAATCAGAAAGTTGGATATGACGACGATAGATGCATACAATTATCTCATATACAGGTGTATAGAAGGCATAAAGTTCAAGATATTCCAATAGCAGACATCGGATACTCTGTAGATGCCTAGATTGTTCAGATTGGGACAGTACACTAGCCATAACTAGGTACCTATGCATGGGGAAGTGTCGGCGCAATATGGTTAAGATACGTACATTGAGCAGGTCGTGAGCCAGGCCCGGGCGCGGAGTTCGCACCCCGAGCTCCAAGGGTCGCTCTCCGGCCGACCCACAACCAGATACATCACAAATACGGTCATTTTCAACGCTAATTCCGCGGTATCGATCACGCACAGTGGCCATTTTGAACCGACACTGAGCGCGGACGGGCGCGCGACGTTGCCACGTCGCACGTTTCCAATCCGCACTTCTATTTCTGGCTCCCTCCCCCCGCACACCGTGACGCGGGGCTCGGCAAACAGCGCTCGACAAAACATTCACGATTTCAATTTATACAACTTCGCGGGTTCTTATTTGAAAAACTCATGATCTAGTGGGCCTTCGGACGTGTCGAGCGGAGGGAGCAGAGGCGCGGGGGGGCGGGGCGGCGTTATAATAGCGTTCTCGATGATAAGATAGTAGTTATAGGCGTATAGATGTACGTGAATTATAATATATCGTCCGAGCGCCCGGCTTTCACCGAGGAACGGAGCGAGGCGCGGCCGCGCAGGACCGTGCCGGCATGTGCCATTGGCCACCGCAGAGATCGATAGACAAACATCGACGAGGCCGCCGACCTACATACGATACGAGACCTTACTGCTATAATAATAGACGCCGTATTTGTCCGGTACAGACTATAAACAAACTACCACACGAGCACACTGACGTCGTCCACGTAGATACGAACGCAGACTTGTGAAAACGACGCGAGCGGAGCGGAGCGCGGCCCGACCTACGAATGTATACCATCATTGTAATATGGCACTTTTCTAGAGTCGAAATTCCTGTATCGCAACGCACTCAGCGCTCCCTACCGAAGGACAAAGGGACGATTTCATACGGAAAACAAAGGGAAATGCCGGCTTAGCGGATAATAACAATTTTTTGCTTAATAATTTAAGTTTCTAACAAGTTTTGTGGCGACCGCGCGTTGCCAAGTCGTGAGGTTGGAACAAGCGCGCGGTATCATTGAAAAAATTGTGCTTTTCTAACTGCACATGACGCGGTGATCTGATAAGAGATTTATAAGACAGGTTACATAAAATATGCATTATCACATTAGATGGGGTGTCCTGCAGTGTATGGCGACAGCACAGGTGTGACTAACAAGTCGTAACAGGCAATATGGATATGGTCCATAATGTCATTGAACTATCTACGGCACAACACCTCAAAGAAAGCAATTGAGATCAACTAAAAGGACTAGATAATAAGCTTGCAATAGGAAAAGACGCAATCTGTCAACCAGTCACTTACCTGAATTTTTACACGGAACGTGTGTATTTCTTCACAAAACTCACTGGAACGTCACTTCTAGACGGCGTAATAATGTTATTCAAGGTATTTTAAGGTTTTTAAACAATTTGATGTGCATAAAAAAATTATACATGCCGTTGAGCAAACGTCCTGCGCGCATAGAGACCGAATGCGAACTGTTGGTTAGTTTGGTTTGGTTGGGTCGGTTGATAGATGGGGGGCGGCGGGCGGAAAACCGGAGAGCGGGCAATCGAGGGAGTCAGAAAGGGCAAATTTTTAATACTTTTAAACGTACACCATAATCGCATACAAAATTAGTAACTTCATTCAAAATTATAACGTGTTTTTTGAAATGGTTTTATTTATAAATGAGTAATGGCAGAATAATTTAAATTTGATAAGTTATTAGCTTGACATACATGATTTTCCTGTTGCGAACTGTCGCTCATACACATCGGTGTTGTACTATGAAAAAAATGGTGCTTACAGGTGCACAATATTTCGTTTTATCTTTTTTAACTTATATTGACCTCGAAAATCGATTTTTGTAGTATTGTAATGCTTATTTAAATTAAATGGGTATGATATAAAACATACATGTTATTTTCCTTGCAAAATATTTTTGGCTGTACAATAGAGTATATTTCTCCTAAAATAGCATGTATTGCGATTGCTCTGAGTCTCCATTATTGATTCAACGGACCATATTTTGTCGGGTTATGGTAATTCTAGAACGACCAATGAATAGTAACTTTCATTAAAAAAAAACTTTGATTACATTTTGTGCAGCCAATCATAAAAGAGATCGTGTATTTGACAGAAAAAAGATAAACTTCTTAACACGTAGAGGGAAATTCACGACATTTATCTGTTTTTTCTCGTAAAATAAACACCTATTTGTGAAAGTAACCGAGTTTGTGATAAAAAATGAACACCGGCATTTTGTTCTTGTCGTTTACAATTCTATTGGCGGCGGTGTCTGCGAGAATAGACCCGAAAAACTTAAAATGTTTAGGTGTGTATTTTAGTAATGTTTTGCAAATAAATATATTTGACTGTGATATAATTGAGATTAATGAATAATTTCAGTGTGCCGTACGACCTTCGAGGAGCTTAACGATGCGATAAAAAAGGTTGATAAATGGAAAAAAGTCGATGTAAGTTATAAGTTTTTTATATGTGGTATTAGGGCGATGATAAAAGTTTAAACCGTTCGTAGATTCTTTGCGAGACCAAAGTTTAACTTAGAAGTACTTAATTAAATACCGCCAGGGATCTATCGTAATGATATAGATACAAAGTACTTAATGAAATATCAGAACATTGAGAAAATTAAAATTTTCCATCAATTTTATGGACCTATGCCTGGTTTCTATTCAATAAATTACTTAAGTTAAAAAAGAAATAAACATCGTCACGCCTGTATTCGCCGACTAGGTTAGGTTAGGTCCCATGTAATAGGGGGCGAGCTTATTGCCATATACCGGGCACTATTCCGGACTCCGGACTCATACTGGGAAGTTTTCGTAAGAAGACTACATTTTGAACCCAAGGCCACATGACAAAGTGATGTGCTTTGCCACTAGACCAATGAGGCAGTCAAGAGTCTCCATAGCCGGCGAGCGTGTGTGAGATGAACTATGAGAGTGGAGGAAGCCAGAGAGGTACGTAAGGAAAGAACCTGTTGGAACTCTGTACTCTCTGCCTACCCCGCAAGGGATCTGGCGTGATGATATAGATAAATTACTAATGCAGGAAATAGAATTAACTGCTAGTACTGAAACATCATAACTATAATTTTACAAAACTTCAAGTTAAGGTAAGTTTTCTATTGAAAAATTACCCGTATCAGTCCGGAGTCTGAAATAGTACCTGGTGTTTGGCAATAAACTCACCCCCTATTACATGGGACTTAGGTCCCATCATCAGGGAAAAGTGGGTGTACAAAGAACACTTTTTTTTTCGACACGTGGACAGGGGAGTTCGGTCTGTCCCTACCGCCTTTTGGAGGCTACGCGGACGCAGCGCTTTTCCGGCGCGCGCCTGCTAAGTGCTAGGGCGTTGGGGTGCCCTCTCCGACGCCTGCAGGCCTGGATTACGGTGGGCGCTCTCGCTCCCCACCATAGATGATATCACGGTCGGGAGCGATAATCCCTGTCCCCCTGTACCGAGCGCTCCAGCGAGCCGGCGCCGCTCGTCATCCCATGGTACACAGACCACCTTTGCCAACCCCACTTGGTGTATATAGGCATGATAATACTCAGTGTGGTCTGTATCTAGGAATTTGGTGATCTAAAGTATTGCACAAATTGTTATAAGTATTGTCTAACAACAGACAATAAATCTGAGTATTAATAGATGTTATTATTAAAACAATTAAAAAAAAAAAAATTTTACGTACACAATGGGTTAATCTAAAAAAAGTAAAAAAAAATAATTATTTTCAAAAGTTTGTTTGTTTTCAATTATGCTGCCTCCATACCTCCTCCTTTTAAATGAGATTTGATGATATTTCACTGGCTCATTTTGAGCTCACGTAATTAATGGATGAACAATATAATTTATTTATTCTATTCTATGTGCCAGGTGGGCAACTTCAGGATGGATGCCAATGGGAACACAATGCAGGAGAAAGTGCCAGCTCACCGCTCAGCGGTGTTTATCTCCGAACTTATTGACGAAATCTGTAAGTCGTATTGACGGCAATTAAGCCGTATTGACGGCATCTTTAAATCTTATTGACGGAATCAGTAAGACTTATTGGCAAAATCTGCAAGTCTTATTGGTGGCATCATCAAGTCATATTGACGGCATCTGTAAATCTTATTGCCGTAATCTAAGACTTATTGGCGGAATCTGTAAGTCTTATTGACGGAATCTATAACTCTTATAGACATAATCTGTAAGTATTTATGACGGAATCTGTAACACTTGTTGATGGAATCTGTAAGTCTTATTGACGCAATCAGTAAGTCATCTAGACGGAATCTGTAAGTCTTATTGAAGGAATCTGTCAGTCATATTGACAAAGGCAAAGTCCTTTCATAAATCGAGATGAGAGAGTTTAGATTATGCTCTACTATGCGGACCCAGTGCGGTGCGATGGAGGCAGGTTTGTGGCTACCTGCTGGTGAAACTTATTAAGGCGCCCTTAGACTTCCAACTTGGCTTAACGACTACCACATTACTCGGTAACCGGGACCAACGGCTAAAGGTGCCTTCCGAAGCACGGAGACGTTCGAATATGAAAATTTCACTAAAGGCTACCCATCCCAGGCCGACCGTGTCGATCGCTGCTTAACATACATCCTTCTACTTTCGGATTGTATATCTGTTTTGTCATTTTTTTTTATGATATTCTTTCTAAATGGCCAAACCATCAGAGCATACCCTTTCTCATCTTTATTATCATTCATACACACCTACATCAATATATTGCTTATTAATTCGATGGGATTCGAAGGTCGAATTTGAGCAGAAATCGAAGGCCGATTAATAGGCCATCGCCAAAACGCCGAAAGTTTAATAACCCTAAGATATTTTGTTCATAATGTCTAAATTTTTAAAAAGTTATGTTGACTGTTGTTGTTGAAGCAGTGATAGCCTAGTGGTTAGACCGTTGGACTACAAAGTCCCAGGCACGCACTTCTGTCTTTTCGAGAGCATGTGCGTATTAAAAAAATAATTATCACTTGCTTTAATGGTGAAGGAAAACATCGAAAGGAAACCTGCATGCCTGAGAGTTTCTCGAAGATGTGTGAAGTTCGCCAATCCGCACTGGGCCAGCGTGGTGGACTATGGCCTAAGCCCCCTCAGTTTGAAAGGAGGCCCGTGCCCAACCGTGGGACAGTTTCTTAACAGGGCTAATATTATTTATTATGTTGTTGACTTTATTAACTTAACAAGATGATGAATAAAACTAGAACAATATATTATTTATAATATATTCTATTCTATATCATCACGCCAGATCCCTTGCGGGGTAGGCAGGGAGTGCAGAGTTCCAACAGTTTCTTTCCTTACACACCTCTCTGGCTTCCTCCACTCTCATAGTTCGTCTCATACACGCTCGCCGGTTACGGAGACTCTTGTCTTGTCCTCCAGATAAGACTCGGTCTATTTAGTCATGGTAAGATAGTCTAGGTCTTCCCCGGTACCTACATCCCTTCACTTTAATAATATTTAATTACTTAAAAGCATTCCTAAGTCGTAAATTCTAATAGATCGTTCAATTTCAGTGCTTCGGTTTCTGCCAGAACTTGCCGAAGGTGGCTAAAGCCGAAGCTTTGGCCGGACACTACTAATTTATCTATTTTCCAGGCAAGAAGATGGATGACTATGTACGTGTGTACTACAAGTCGACAGGCAAGCTGGCCATCATGGAACTGATCGGGAAGGACGGCAACATGAACCCGGAGTTCTCCAAGACAAAGTTTGTCACCGACGATGACTTGAACAAGAGTTTGGAGTACTATGTGAGTTTCACCACTATTTTATTTATTAAAATGGCTACATCATTAACTTAACGGCGTTAAAGAAACGGTAAATATTGTACATAAATAATACGGTTTTATTAAATAAAGGACTTATATTTATCTATACTATATAATATTATAAAGAGGAAAGATTTGTTTTTTGTATGTATGAAACGAATAAACTCAAAAACTACAGGGCCGATTTCAATAATTGTTTCACCATTAGAATGCTACATTATCCTTGAGTAACATGGGCTATGTTTAAAAAATAACAATCCACCGGTGCGAAGCCGGACAGGCCGCTAGTTATTAAATAAAGGGCTCTGTATTATCTACCTACCCCACAAGGGATTTGGTGTGGTGATATAAAATATAATTGATATGTAATGATAATATCAGCCTATACTGCCCACTGCTGGGCAAAGGCCTTCTCTCATAAATCGAGGTGAGAGAGATTAGGTCATACTCCACCACGCGAACTCAGTGTGGATTGGTGGAGGCAAGTTTGTGGCTACCCACTGTTGGACTTATCAAGCCGCCTTTTAGACTTCCAACTCGGCTGAACGACTACCACATAAAGTGGTAACATAGGACCAACGGCTTAGCGTGCCTTCCGAAGCACGAAGACGCTCGAATATGAAAATGCCACAAACTGTAACCCATCTCAGGCCGACCGAGTCGAACGCTGCTTAACCTTGGTGATCGGTAAGAACACCGCGGTCGCACAGCGCTCCGAGCGCGCAAATTTAATTGATACGTCAACCCATATCATTTCTACAGATCTGTTGCGGGATAGCCTAGATAGATAGGAACTCTGTAGTTCCAACAGATTCTTCCGTTACAAGCTAAAAAACTTTCAAAAAGAATATACAGCATGTTAGGTTAAACGGAGGACGTATTCAAATCCATGATGTTAATGCTTACATGTAACTAACAAAGATATACACAACAAAAGCACTGATAAATCACAGAGAAAATCTTGACAAAAAAAATCGTAAAAAATCTCTCGACGTGTAGGCAATTTTGCGCAAGCGACTTGACCTATCATATCTAAGGTCAATTACGCATGTAAATGACCTTTAGGTTTCATCCGTTTGCCCTTCATATTTCAACCCTGGCTTAGGACAGGCAAAAATACCTAAGTACAAAAGATTTATTTTTAATGTGATTTTACATTACCAAAATAAGTGTATGTAAATTGTGAACTACACTAGTATTTTTGGCGTATTTAAAAAATGGAATCACACCTATTTACAACGATTTACTTGATTAATTTATTCATCATCATCATCTCAGCCTATACTTTTCCACTGCTGAACATAGGCCTCCCCAATCGCTTTCCAGCGTAACCGGTCCGATGCCACCTGCATCCAACGACTTCCTGCGACTTTCATAAGATCGTCGGTCCATCTGGCAGGCGGTCGTCCCACGCTGCGCTTGCCAATACGTGGTCTCCACTCTAGAATCTTTCTGCCCCAACGCCCGTCCGATCTTCGCGCTATGTGGCCCGTCCATTGCCACTTCAGCTTGCTAATCTTAAGGGCTATGTCGGTGACCTTGGTTCTTCTACGAATCTTCCTGATTCGATCACGTAGAGAAACGCCGATTAATTTATTATTTACACGTTTTTAAATCAATCTTAAAAATTGTTCAAATTGACCACCTCCTCGCGTAATGCACAGTACGGCACGTTTTTTCATATTGTCTTTTAAACGATTTAGTACGAACGGATCACTTCTTACGCTATCAAAAGTATTCGTGATACGCACCTTTAACTCTTCTCTGGTCGAGTAATCCGTAACTTAAACGACTATTTTTAACCAACTTCAAAAAGGAGGAGGTTCTATGTTCGGTTGTATGTATGTTTTTTTTTTTATGTATGTTCAGCGATATTGCCGTCAATTGTGGACCGATTTTGATATTTTTTTTTGCATTAGCTTCAGTATATCTCCGCGGTGGTCCCATATTAATTTTATTGACATTCGACCTTGGACTTAGAAGAAACACCAGGGAACTCCTTAACGACAAACAATAGGCATGTGTAATATGATATTATGATATATGAATAGAGATATTATGGGTATTACGTCAATCCTATAGGTACCCTACTATAGAATAATTCACTGGTCACTTAAAATTGTAAAATAAAAATCTTTTATAAAAAAAGGTAAACCGACTTCGAAAAGCAAAAAAATAAATATTTGAAGTCGGTACCAAGTAACCGACTGCACCAACCAGCACCGACTTCAAATATTTATTTTTTATTAAAGATTTTTTAGCTCACCCCGTAGATAAAAGTCTATCGAAGTGAGATCTGGAGAGCGGGCTGGGCATGGCACGGGCCCTCCGCGACCTATCCACCTATTACCAAAGTGATTGTTTAGGAACTCACATACTCACACCTGATAGTGCGCGGGCGCTCCATCATGTTGGTAAAACAGGTTGCGATGAACTCTAAAGGGGCACATTGTCCAACATTTCATCAACCACACTATTTATAATGTTTAAGCATGACTATCAAGTCTTCCATCAATAAAATATGGGCCTAGAAACCATTGTTTAAATTCCGTGCCCACACATTCACACTAAACCGATGTTGATAAGCGTCCTGGCGCGATTTTTACTATTCCACCAATGTTCATTATGCACATTAAATATCATATTTATTTACTAACACTGCTTTTTATTGCGTAACACATGCGGGGTGATAGCCTAGTGGTTAGACCGTTACACAGCAGTGATAGCCTAGTGGTTAGACCGTTGGACTGCAAAGTCAGAGGTCTCGGGTTCAAACCCAGGCACGCACCTCTGTCTTTTCGAAAGCATGTGCGTATTTAAAAATTAATTATCACTTGCTTTAACGGTGAAGGAAAACATCGTGCCTAACAGTTTCTCGAAGGTGTGTGAAGTTCGCCAACCCGCACTGGGCCAGCGTGGTGGACTATGTACTATAAACCCTCTCAGTTTGTGAGGAGGCCCGTGCCCAGCAGTGGGACAGTTTCTTAACAGGGCTAATATTATATATGCGGGGTTGTTTTCACGGAGGCGCATTTGACATGCGGAAGTAGTTAAGAGAAGAATTAGAGAAAATGAAATGAAAAATATTTAATCAACACAGCGCACATTATAAAATCACAAAAAGTAGGACAGGTTGCGTAAAAATAAAATTAAAAATAAACAAATACAGAAAAAGACAAAAACAAAATAATATTAAGCTACAATAGGCTGCTGCTGCAGCATTAGCCTTGGTGTGAGCTGTGCCGAAAGGCAATTGGCTCAGCATGTGCTGGAGGGGAACAGAGTCTCCCCCAGCGCTGGTTTTCAGCCAAAGCCTGTTCATTTACTATTTATTGCACAAAAAATTTTAGAGAACATTTCCTATCTATGTAAGATAATTGTATGTATTTATATATTCATGTAGTCTATTTTATGGTAATGTAGTATATTTGGAGATATATATCTGTAGTTTATAACTTTTCTATGTATAAATATCTTTTCTTTCCTATCTTTTGTGTTGTACACTTATTCCTATCCTTATTTTGTTGATTTGTTTCTCTATCACTCAAAGGTTTGCTGGTAGAGAACTCGCCTTTGAGTTAAGCTCGCCTTTGTACATTAATTTACTTTGTATTTTCAATCAATTGTAACAATTTGTGTGTGTACAAAAAAAAATTAAAGAATAGATATTTGGACGAGAATGTAATACTCAGTACCCTACTTCAACAAGTCCCTCGTTTAACCTAACACGCTGTATAGCAAAATATGTAAATTTTTAATACTAACTGCCCGCCCCTCTTTCGCATGGGGGGTGTACTAATGAAGAAAATGAGACAATTCTGTCAATATGTTTGAAGATCTCCTTACTGTCTTCTGTCTTACTCACTCACTGTATTATAAGGAGATTTTCTAACCCATTTTTTTATATTTCCGTACAATTTTTCAAATATTTACTTTCATACAAACCGTTTATTTATACAAACAGATAATAATAAGTAATTATATTTTCAGTGTGAACGCATGTTTGAAGAGAACGAAGATGAAATCACATCGTTGTACAAGAACCGACCTGAGGACGACATTATGCCTGACGCAGAGAAAGAGGTCAGTTTAGTGGTTAAAACGTAGCCTTATCCCCGTTTCGGAGACCCGACCCCGGCACCGACTTAGGTTATGATAAACAGTAATTTATCGATACTAGTGGTCGCCCATAGGTCGAAATTCGACCTACTCTTTCATCGTTTGCTGGTTATGTTTGACATTCAGTAAGACTATAGACAAATAATATTAAAGACAAACAATATTTATCTATTCTCAATTCGACCACAGACTTGAACAATAAACAAAAGAGTATATATGCGTGTGTGTGGCAAATCCATGGTAGTGTGTGTAATATTTTTTTTGATTGATTTAATGTATTGATAAGCATAATTTAAAATATATTTGCATTCTGCACTCCTTTTGCTATATAAACTACAAGTGTGGGAAATTTTATACTCCTCCGTCCGCTCAATTTTCGTAAAAAGGGTACAAAGTTTTTGCTTTACGTATTAATATAATGATAATATTGTTACATTTGCGGGGTAATTAAATGCCGAATAACGTGCGAAGTACTTTGTTAGGCGCTGTACACACAAAATAGTACGTCGAATGCAAATACACACGTGAACTAATCACACACTAGTACTACTCTCGTTAGTACCCAAATACTGCTTCCAAGTCGCTGAGTTACTCGTAGTATACGTATATCCTTGCTAAAGTCGCTGGTGTATTCCACTTAGATCGCTTGTTATCCGATTTGATCACTATCGCTTCCGAGAAGAGACTGTGTCCGTCCCCGCGCTGTGTTCTTTTTATACTCGTATGAAAGTTCTAGAACGGTCGCGAACCCTCTAAGTACATCGATAGAAGTACATCGAACAATAGCCGGCGCGGCCCACAAAGCGGTATTATTATTACATACCGATTTGTTCGTGAACAAATAGGTACTTGTATACCCCGACCGCGCGCCGCTGATAACTAAAATGGGGAGGAACCTTCTATAAGTTTCAGCACTAAACGCGGATTCTAGATCTTTCTAGACAGATCGCTAGGGGACCTAATTGTGAGTAATGCATTTTAAAATTAACATTTCCCGATAAGGAGTTTACGAGATATCGGGGTGTATTGAAGTCGTAACAATATGATATTGGTATTGTCGATATTATATAAAAAAAGAAATGAAAATGGTTGATATTTCAAATCACGGGGAAATGTAATCACCCTCTTAGCCTAGTAGATACGTCGGTTGATGATTAAGAGGATGATTTCTTTGGATCAAGGATTCTAATCCTAGTTCAGAAAGAGTGCTTTTTCTAAAATGGCATGACGTAACGTATTTTGCAATTTTAATGTAGAAATGATTGAATTAAAACAGCAAATCTTAATAATATTGATAGATTCGGTTTTTTTTTGTCTTCGCTAGTTTAGATTTTTGACGCTTAGAATTTATATAAGTGACATCGCGAAGCGAATCTCCTCTCCCCCTGTCGTACGATGTCATATTTTGTGGGTCACCTCCCTCCTGTTAAATCAATCAATCAATCAATCAGCCTATCGCAGTCCACTGCTGGACATAGGCCTCTCCTAACACGCGCCATTGCACACGGTCCTCCGCCTTCCGCATCCAGTCTGTCCCAGCGACCTTTTTGAAGTCGTCGGTCCATCTAGCTGGGGGCCGTCCTACCTTACGCTTACCAAGTCGCGGTCTCCACTCTAGGACACGCTTGCTCCATCGGTCGTCGGTCCTTCTGCAGATGTGACCAGCCCATTGCCACTTTAGCTTACTGAGTCTGCGAGCTATGTCGGTAACTTTGGTTCTTTGTCGGATTACCTCGTTACGAATAAAGTGCGACGTAAATAACGAATGGCCCAGTGTACTTTCTAATAATCTTATCCAATCGTAGTAAGAAAGCGAGTAGGTACGAAAGATAGTATCGGTGTAAATATGAGAAAGAGTATGCTCCGTCAGTTCGGGAATATAGGAAGAATGTCGGAAGAAAGTATGACAAAGCAGATATACAATGCGAAAGTGGAAGGATGTAGGTACCGGGGAAGACCTAGATTATCTTACCATGACCAAATAGACCGAGTGTTACCTGAAGGACAAGTGCAGAATCTCCGTAACCGGCGAACGTGTATGAGACGACCTATGAGAGTGGAGGAAGGCAGAGAGGTATGTAAGGAAAGAACCTATTGGAACTCTGTACTCTCTGTCTACTCCGCAAGGGATCTGACGTGATGATATAGATTATACTTCATACTGATATTATAAATGTGAAAATTTCTCTGTTTGGACTGACTGACTGCCTCGTTGGTCTGGTGGCAAAGCACATCGCTTTGTGATCACGAGGTCCTGGGTTCAAATCCTAGGTCGGACAAATGTAGTTTTTCTAACGAAAAATTCCCAGTAGCAGTCCAGAGTCTGGAATTGTGCGCGGGATTGAGATCGGTCCGAAAGTTGCAAATTGGGAGTGTTTGTGTGTGAATTTAATGTTTGTAAACGCAGCCACGGCACCAAAATAATGGTGGAGAAGTGTTTATTAAAAAATAAACTGGCATTTTTTTTTTATGCTCTGTCTACTAAATGACATGAATGAATGTTGTGTGTGTGTGTGTGTGTGTGTGTGTGTGTGTGTGTGTGTGTGTGATGTACGCTGTTGGCCGCAAGGCCTTTACAGCTTCACCGGACTTAAGGGCGAGCGTGCAACCACTACGCTCGAGCCAGAAGGGCAAGGGGCGACATACTCGAGGGCGCCTTGAAGAGGCGCCCTCGGTTGGGACAGTCGCTGTGGGGGGACGGGTGCACTACTAAGTGCACCGGTCAACCGCCGGCTATGGGAGGGGATCTACGACTACGTCGTCGTCGCCCGTATTCTGAGCGGAAAGAATGGATGACAAAGCATCGGGGGGGATCGGAGAGAACACCGGGGGGTAGTTTTTCTAATGAAAAATTTCCAGTATGAGTCCGCAGTTGTGCCCGGTATATGGCAATAGGGTCGCCCCCTATTACGTGGGAGCTAACATCGTCGGCGAAACGTGGGTGTACTCAGTACACCTCTGCCACCGCCGCTTGGGGAATATAGGCGTGACGGTAGACGTTTGGATGTGTGTTAGTCAATAACGTCATACAGCTGAATGGATTTGGATGGAATCTGGCATACAAATCGTTCGTTACGTGGATAACCACATAATTTTATCCCGGAAAATTGTAAGTTTCTAAAGTCAACGCGCTCGAAGTCGCGGGCAGAAACTAGTTGGATATTATAATGTAATTTAATAATGTAATGTTACAGATCTGCTTCAGCCACGCGCAGTACTGTGAGGAGTGGATGCTGCCGACCGCCGAGGACACCACCTGGACCCAGGAGATGGAGGCGGAGTACGTCAAGGTAGGACCCACGAATGTCAAGTACAACCTTGCTTTTCTGGCTCTAGCGTAGTGGTTGCACGCTCGCCCTCTTGTCCGGTGAAGCTATAAAGGCCCCCCCGGCCAACAGCGTATATCATTCACAAACACACACACACACACACACAAATCACCCCCATCGACGGACGATTTAGCGCAGTGGTTAAGAGCTTATGCCGCTCCGCCCACTGTGTCTAATAGTCGCGGGTTCGATTCCCGCACGGGACGAATCTTTGTGTGATCCACAATTATTTGTTCCGGTCTGGGTATTTGTGTTTGTGAATATTCATGTTTGTAAACGCACCCACAACACAGGAGTAAATCCTAGTATGGGGCTACGTTTTTAAAAAAATGGTGATAACAAAACACTAGAAGTGCCTCGTTGTTGTAGTGGCGAATAAGGAGGCATCTATTAATAACGTTAGCTGTTTTTTTTTTAATTTGGACCGCTCCCCCTTTGTGAGATTTAGTGAGATTTGGTGGGACCCCCGTCCCTCTTGTTCAGGATATTTTAGGGGTTTTTCCAGTGATTATTAGTATTTATTATTATTTCCGGTGATTATTAGTAGTTACTATTTATTGATCTGAATTTACGTATTTCAATCAGCCTATCGCAGTCCACTGCTGGACATAGGCCTCTCCTAACACGCGCCATTGCACACGGTCCTCCGCCTACCGCATCCAGTCTGTCCCAGCGACCTTTTTGAGGTCGTCGGTCCATCTAGCTGGGGGCCGTCCTACCTTACGCTTACCAAGTCGCGGTCTCCACTCTAGGACACGCTTGCTCCATCGGCCGTCGGTCCTTCTGCAGATGTGACCAGCCCATTGCCACTTTAGCTTACTGAGTCTGCGAGCTATGTCGGTAACTTTGGTTCTTTGTCGGATTACCTCGTTACGAATTTTATCCTTCAAAGAGACGCCGAGCATAGCTCGCTCCATAGCCCGCTGTGCGACTTTGAATTTGTGGACTAGTCCCACTGTGAGTGGCCACGTCTCGGCCCCGTAAGTCATAACAGGTAGGACGCATTGGTTATAGACTTTAGTCTTCAGGCATTGCGGTATAGGCGAAGAGAAAACGTGACGTAGTTTGCCAAATGCTGCCCAACCTAATTGGATCCTGCGGTTGATTTCTTTCTCGAAGATGTTTCTACCAAATTGGACAACTTGTCCAAGGTAGGCATATTCCCGAACAACTTCGAGCATCGAACCATCGACGTAGATCGGTCCCGGCGTGACATGTTCATTAAACATGATCTTGGTTTTATCCAAGTTCATGCCGAGACCGACACCTCGAGAGGCTCCATTTAGGCTATGCAGCATTTCGCTTAACTGTTCCAGTGACTGCCACGATGACGATATCATCGGCAAACCGAAGGTGTGAGATGTATTCGCCTTTGATGTATTTACGTATTTATTATATGTAATTACAATTATAATGCTAACTGGCTTGCTTGGGAGATGGGTTTGGAAAGTATTTGTCGTTTTGCAGTGGTTTCCGGCGCCTCCCTTCATGCAGTTAGAACGTGCGTCCTAGTTGACGCTGGACTTGGCAGAATAAAACAATAGATGGTGCTAAACAGCCCTTACACGGCGAGACACCTAGTATACCCCCCCCCCATAGCGCCTGCCCAAGCCGAGGCCGTTCCTCCTTGAGGCGCCCGCCAGCTAGTTGCCCCCTTGCCCTTCTGGCTCGAGCGTTGTGGTTGCACGCTCGCCCTCTTGTCCTGTGAAGGTGCATATGTAAGAACACATAATGGTTAATATTCCACCAACATTGCACATTATTATTCGAAATAACACAAGTTTTGAAAATTAAAACAAATTGACGATATCACTCTTCGACTTCCCGCCAAAACTCCTCAGAGTTTTATCTCTTCTTCTTCTTCTCCAAGTTATGGCTTCACACTAATTATAAGTGTATTTTGCCAGTGTCCAGTGAGATATATAATCGTGTTTGTTTAAATTAATTCGACTCCCCGATGAACTTGATGAGAACGATGATAATGAAATTAATGAAGTACCACAGCCTGGATAGTAAAGCGGTGGATACTTTACATACCAATTGCGACGGCCGTTTTGAAGAAAGTCGAAAAGGCACGTTTTATCACTTTGTTACAATTACCTTTACTCATGCACATATAAGAACACATAATGGTTAATATTCCACGAACATTACACATTATTAGTCGAAATAACACAAGTTTTGGAAATTAAAACAAATTGACTACATCACTCTTCGGCTTCTAGCCAAAACTCCGAGTTTTATCTCGTTGTCTACGATGTAGGCGTTGATAGACTAAATTCTCGAAGTAAATTTTTTTAATAGCCATGAAATTTCTATTAGCGTATAAAATATATATATATATATATATATATATATATATATATATATATATTTCTTTAATATTATTATGCGTATAATTATTTGTGTTTTCAAAAGTTAACGTTAGATTTTTAAATTATGCCCAACCCCCATTTTAAATGAGATTTTAGTTGACCCCTCCATTTTGAGCTCACGTTATAAATGGATGCCCCTTTGTAAACGCATCCATAAATAATATTAGGCCTGTTAAGAAACTGTCCCACCACTGGGCACGGGCCTCCTTCCAAACTGAGAGGGTTTAGGCAATAGTCCACCACGCTGGCCCAGTGCGGGTTGGCGAACTTCACACACCTTTGAGAAATTCTCAGGCCTGCAGGTTTCCTCACTATGTTTTCGTTCACCGTTAAAGCAAGTGATAGCTAATTATTAATACGTACATGCTATTTCGAAAAGACAAAGGTGCGTGCCTGCGTTCGAACCCGACACCTCTGACTTTGTTGTTCAACGGTCTAACCACTAGGCTATCACTGCTGATTAATTACTAGTGTGAGACTCCATAAAAAAGTATACAAAGTGTATCGTAATTACCGCAAGACCTCAGACCCCGATTAGCTTCACAAATTCAATGCGAAAACCAAATTTGCAAATTTAAAGTTCTCTACCCCATATTACCAGCTTTTATTTAACTTGCAATGCAATCAATCTTGCAACTCAATTTTGAAGCAGATATCTTCAACCGGCTGCCTCGTTGGTCTGGTGGCAAAGCGCATCGCTTTGTGATCACGAGGTCCTGGGTACAAATCCTAGGTCGGACAAACAAATGTAGTTTTTCTAACGAAAAATTCCCAGTATGAGTCCGGAGTCTGGAATTGTGTCCAGTATATGGCAATAGGCTCGCCCCCTATTACATGGGACCTAACATCGTCGGCAAAACGTGGGTGTACTCAGTACACCTCTGCCACCCCCTGTGGGGAATATAGGCGTGACGGTGTTTTTTTTTTCTTTTTATCTTCAACCGATTGAGCTGAAATTTTGTATACACGTTTACTTTGGATGACAATGCATGGTTATCTGTGTGACGTCATTCTAAATCCAACATGGCGGAACACCCAAGATGGCGGTCTAGTTATTTTTTTAATGTACTCCTACAATATGGGTATCAAATGAAAGGGCTTGTTGAGAATAACTCGAAAAATTAAGTGATGTAACTCTAAATCCAATATGGCGGACTTCTAAAGATGGCGGACTATGTTTTTTATGCTTTCCTACAATATGGGTATCAAATGAAAGGACTTGCTGAGAATGATGCGTTGAATGAGATGAACAGACTGAGAACATAAGAAGTTTTAAAGAAAAAGTTTATTTTATTCTTTATTTAAATAAAAGCTTGTTTTTAAAAAAGTTTTTTACTTTTAATTTTTAAATATTTTTTACACACCAATTAACAATGAAACTTGGACGTGTATGTGTGCATATTGAGAAGTCCATTTGAAATCTCCATATTGCTTTGCATTAATAATAAATTTAGTTTGTTATAGGGCACTGAAGCATCAACAGCAGTTTTTGCAAATTTTTAATATTGATTTTTGATTTGGTCGGCCTCGTTGGTCTGGTGGCAAAGCGCATCGCTTTGTGATCACGAGGTCCTGGGTTCAAATCCTAGGTCGGACAAATGTACTTTTTCTAACGAAAAATTCCCAGTATGAGTCCGGATTCCGGAATTGTGCCCGGTATATGGCAATAGGCTCGCCCCCTATTACATGGGACCCAACATCGTCGGCGAAACGTGGGTGTACTGAGTACACCTCTGCCACCCCCTCTGGGGAATATAGGCGTGACGGTGATTTTTGATTTAGAACATACTACTTTCGGGTCTGGCGTTTATTATGTTACACCAATATATGAAATTTACTCTTGTCTCCTCAGGTCCACGGGCCCGACCCCTACGGCTTCGGCGGAGGCATGCCGGCCGCGCCGATGCCCGACGTGTCGGAAGACTATGACGACATTTCAGAACAGGCCGACGAGTTCGACGCAGAGGATACTCTGAAAGACGAATTGTAGAGATAAAAATAGTATTTTCCATGTAAAGTGGGTACTGTGACAGTTTTAAGTGTCAAAGAAAATTATGCTTTATTCAGTTTCTATACTTATGGTTTTATGCCTTATTACCATTATTATTATGTATCTCGCTGAGATTCAAAGGCTTTACCCGGACCTTTGAAAGGTTTGCATGGGGACATGGGTCCAACACGTAGAGGCCCTTTGCGAGAAGTTAATGTTATGTAAGTCATCTGCTGAGATCACTTGCTGAAAATGAAGAAACATAACCAGCGAACTGACCCCGGCCGGTGCAAGGACTATTGTAAATTATGGAAAGAAAACAAGGGCTATATAAATGAGGTTTGATGGACAAAAGCTGGACTATTGCAAAGGGGACGGCCACCGGCGATAATTAGTGATACCTAATTACCCGTGACCGGCGGTGACTCGTAGCCATGTCAGGCCACTCTTAAAAGGTCGTCCAGTTCGTCCCGCAATCTCCACCTGGGTCTGCCGCGTTGTCCTTTAGTATTTCGTGGGTGGACCACTCAGTTATTATTTTGGCCCATTGGTTATTTTTCATGCGGCAGATATGCGATAGGCGCTCGTAGCGCTGTGCGACCGCGGTGTTCTAACCAATCACCAAGGTTAAGCAGCGTTCGACTCGGTCGGCCTGAGATGGGTGACCGTTCGTGGCATTTTCGAGCGTCTCCGTGCTTCGGAAGGCACGTAAAGCCGTTGATCCCGGTTAAAACTTAATGTGGCAGTCGTTAAGCCGAGTTGGAAGCCTCATAGACGGCTTGATAAGTTCCAACAGCAGGTGGCCACAGACCTGCCTCCACCGCACCGCACTGGGTCCGCGTGCTGGAGTAGGACCTAATCTGTCTCACCTTGATTTGTGAGAGAAGGCCTATGCCCAGCAGTGGGCAGTATAGGCTGACATTATTATTTAATATATTAGATATGTCCGGCCCAGTCCCATTTAATACCATTGAATTAAATATTAATTTCGTTTGGCACTTAAAACTGTCGCTACCCATCTTATGTGAAAAATATAATTTAGCTTAACTTAGTAGCCAATTTAACGTTATAGGCTCGAGTTAGTGAATACGCTAGCCCTGGTCCGTGCAAGTGGGCCTAAGCAAGACATAATGATAAATAAATACCGTTGATATGACGCTCTATTTGCCCCAAAAGGGAAGGCACAGGTGTAGATAATACACCAAGTTTTGTCTTGGTCTCAATGTGATAGGGGGGGATAGCTTGAAATTATTCAAACACTACCGTCCTTCGATTTTTTTTTATATTGATAATTGCGAACGAATTTATAAAATGGTGACTTCCAATATATTATAACGACCACGACCAAATAGACCGAGTCTTATCTGAAGGACAAGTCAATAGTTTCCGTAACCGGCGAGCGTGTATGAGACGAACTATGAGAGTGGAGGAAGGCTGAGAGGTATGTAAGGAAAGAACTCTGTACTCTCTGCCTACCCAGCAAGGAATCTGGCGTGAATCCAAACTCAAATAATTTATTTTGTATAAGACCTGCGAGGGCGCTTACAAATAGTCAACTTATATTTTTTTAAATCTAATTTAACTACTAATTTACCACCATATCGGAACTGGGCCTCCACTTTGAAGAGCCGGCGAAGAAACTCAGCGGGCTTGTCTTTTTTATTTACTTCTCTTTCTCTTTTTTTCTTTTTATGACGGACGATTTAGCGCAGTGGTTTAGAGCTTGAGCTGCTCCGCCCACTGTGTCGAATAGTCGCGGGTTCGATTCCCGCACGGGACAAATCTTTGTGTGATCCACAATTATTTGTTCCGGTCTGGGTATTTGTTTGTGAATTTTCATGTTTGTAAACGCACCCACGACACAGGTATAAATCCTAGTGTGGGGCTACGGTTGAAAACAAAAAAAATCATATATTGTGTGGATACAATGTTTGAGTTGCAATTGAATAATTTACGATATAGTTCTAGTGTGATGCCATGTCCTCACCGACCCTCCCGATGCCCTTACATCCCTTCTTTCGGATACAGATACTGCACACAGGATCAGACACCGACCTCGCCGGCGAGAATCCTTTGCGTTGTTCTTCAGATAAGTCACGGTCTATTTTTTTTTTTTTATTTATTTATTATTAGACACTGCGGGCCCGGTTTGTCCCGTACCTTTTTTTGTTTAATTTATGTGTTGTTAGTAGTTGCTTTTATATGCACTCGTATGGTACATGCCGCTTATTTTTTTATTGGTTTTGTTGTTACAGTGATTGGTATTTGTTTGTTGCGGTACTTCAGTAGAGGTTTTTTTTTTCCTATATTTTTTTTTATAATTTATATTAAGGATTATGTAAGTGAAGACACGGTCTATTTGGTCATGTTAAGATAGTCTAGGTCCTCCCCGGTACCTACATCCCTCCACTTTCGCATCGTACATCTGTTTTGTCATTCTTTCTTCTGACATTCTATAGTATTCAAGTATCAGCGCTTACTAAGGTGTTTTTAATGAAAAATTTAGTGTATTATTATGGAGATGAACAGGAGGTATTTGATACATCTATTTGCTTCATGGATACATCACCCAGGCTTTCGGTTGACGTCGACTAAAATAACGCCGTGTATGGATGCCACAGCTTTCGGCATATACTGGAATTGCCGAATCACCTATATTTATTTACAGTAACATGTTTATGTATGTTTTATAAAGATTTTTATATTGACTGATCGACGTACGGATTAATAAAATGGTGTAATTGTTTAATAAATTTGGCAGTTATAACATTTTTCACATAGGATGGGTAGTGACAGTTCTAAGTGCCGAACGAAATTAATATTTAATTCAATGGTGTTAAGGCATAAAACCGTAAGTATAAAAACGGGTCATGTCTCTTATTGCTTATAAAGTATAATTTTCTTTGACACAGTACCCATCCTTCATGAAAAATTCTGTAGTACGTAAATTTTTTACCGACATTTACTTGAGATATAAGTTTACGAGAGCTCAATAATCCATTTCTAATATCGCAAACAACATTAGTTTTAGTATAAATTGTGCCTTATTAATATATTTATTGTAAAAGAAAACATTTTGTAATAGTGATGTAGATAATTTTTGTATGAAATTATCTGTTGAGTTGTATTATAAACGCATTTAATTTTAATTATGTTGTGACTTTGTCGTGTGATTTTATGGGTATTAAAAGTTTTGTTAATTACAGGTTTCATTTTATTTTTAAAGTTACAGTGCGACAACGATCTTTTAGTCTGTGGATGACATTGACAGGGTGGTGAAATTAGGGCTAACATTTAATAATTTTTTTCACATAGCCCACCGTTTTAGTAAGCCGAAGTGGCAATGTGCTGGTCACATTAGCCGAACAACCGATGACCGCTGCGACAAACGAGTTCTTGGGTGGAGGTCACGGACTGGCAAACGTAATGCAGGACGCCCTCAGGCTAGTTGGAGTGATGACCTTCGTAGGGCGGCTGGCAGAAACTGGATGCGAGTAGCCGAGGATCGTACCCAGTGGCGTGCACTTGGAGAGGCCTATGTCCAGCAGTGGACTGCTATAGGCTGATGATGATGAATTTTTTTCTACTTCTAAAGAGATATTTTATATATACTAGTGGTCGCCCATTGGTCGAAATTCGACCATAATTAATTTAAATTATAAGTTTGAACATTAATAAGGTTCTATTGTCAAAGACTATACTTCTATAGTCACAGATTTCGCCAAGGCTACACTGTTAATTTGCCTATTTTTTTCAAACAAATTATATGACATTTAAATAAAAAAAAAAACAAAAAATGTTTAAAATAAAGAATACCTTTTTTTATATTTTTTTTTATTGAAAAATCAAGAAGAAAATACTGTCCATTGAACTTGACATACATATTTCAATAATTTAATTTATGATACAAAACTTCTCTGTAAACGATGTTTTTTTGTAAAAACTTATCGTTTGCTGGTTATGTTTGACATTCAGTAAGACTATAGACAAATAATATTAAAAACAAACAATATTAATCTATTCTTAATTTGAAGTGTATTGTGTCAAATACATGGTAGTGTGTCTCACGCGTCTCACGTAGTGATTATATTCTCTTTGGTGTGTGTAATGTGTTTTTTATTGATTTAATGTATTTTTTAGACATAATTAAAAAAAAAAATTTGGCACTGCACTCCTCGATATAAACTATGTGTGGGATATTTCATACGCCTCCGTCCGCGCAATTTTCGTAAAAAGGGGTACAAAGGTTTTGCTTCACGTATTAATATAATGATGATATATTGGCGCCTATGTTTTCGGGATGGCCATTTCAATGCTGGTAACGGTGAAAGGTGGGTATATCATCGTTGTCATAGTCATCCGCATGGTGGCTGAACATGGAAATCTTGAAATAACACTAGGTTCTTGTCCGGTGCACTGATCTTCCTTGATATCCACACTTTGGTAGCAAAATATCAGAAGATGTTCGCAATGATTGAAGATTGATGGAATGCAGTGAGGTGAGCTGTTCCGCGATACGTCCGACCGCTTGCCCCATTGCCAATATACTGTATAATCTGTCACCATCATCATCATCATCAGCCGAAAGTCGTCTACTGCAGGACAAGGGCCTCCCCAAAGATCGCCACAACGACCGTCTTTGTGCTGTACGCATCCAGCTTTTACCTGCGACCTTCACCAGGTCATCGCTCCACCTTGAGGGGGGCCTGCCCACCCCACGTCTTCCGGTACGAGGTCGCCACTCGAAAACCTTTCTACCTTCCACTTAAGTTTGTCATTTCTAAGAGCTATATCAGTGACTTTGGTTCTCCTGCGGATCTCCTCATTTTTGATTCGATCTCGCAGAGAAACTCCGAGCATAGCTCTTTCCATTGCCCTTTGGGCGACCTTGAGCATTCTTATAAGGCCCATCGTGAGTGACCATGTCTCGATGCCGTAAGTCATCACTAGCAACACACACTGGTCAAAGACTTTTGTCTTGAGGCACTGCGGTATTTGGGACGAGAAGATATTACGTAGCTTCCCGAACGCCGCCCAGCCGAGTTGGATTCGACGATTGACCTCTTTCTTGAAGTTGGACCTACCTAATTGGACTTTTTGTCCCAGGCATATATAATGGTCTACAGCTTCGAGTGTAAAGTCTCCAACCTTCACAGGAGTGGGTACACAAATAAATAATTCATTCATTCATTCATTTATGCGACCTGGGTTTTTGACATGATTTTCGTCTTATCCATATTCATTTTAAGACCTACTTGTTGAGAGACTGCTGAGGTCATCGAGCATAGTGCCGAGGTCTTCCAGGGTCTCAGCCATGACCACGATATCGTCGGCAAATCGAAGGTAAAAGATGTACTCGCCGTTGATATTGATGCCATGTTCTCTCTAGTCCAGAAGCTTAAAAACGTCTTCCAGCGCGGCGGAAAACAGTTTTGGGGAGATGACGTCTCCCTGACTCACGCCTCGCTGCAGTTGGATGGGGTTTGAGTTCTGGCCGTAAAGGCGGACTGACATCGTGGCGTTTTCATACAAATTCTTCGACACTTCGATATAACGGTGGTCTACTTGGCACCGCTGGATAGACTGTAGCACAGCCCATGTCTCAATCGAATCAAAGGCTTTTTCATAGTCCACAAACGCTAAACATAGTGGCCGGTTATACTCCTCTGTCTTCTGTATAACCTGGCGCGCGTATGTATGTGGTCTATGGTGCTAAAGCCTTTTCGGAAACCTGCTTGTTCGGGAGGCTGGAAGTCATTGAGTGTGCGTGTGAGACGATTCGTAATGACTTTCGAAAACAGCTTATAGGCATGACTCAGAAGTGATATGGGTCTATAGTTCTTCAATAGGGTTTTGTCGCCCTTTTTGAAGAAAAGTGTGGTGGACACTTTTGTGCCAAGATTTTAGCGTTTTGCCCTCGACAATGACGGAATTAAAGAGCTTCTGGAGAGCCTTTAGTATCGGCTTCCCGCCAGCTTTGATAAGCTCAGTTGTCATACCATCATCGCCTGGCGCCCTATTGTTTTTGAGCTGTTTGAGAGCTATACTGATCTCGTGTAATATCGGGTCAATCTGGCTCTTGGGTCTTTGGCAAGATAGCTAACAGGGTGTGTTGACGTGTATAACTGTCCGTAGAACTTCTCGACCTAACCTCGACCTCTCAGGAGTTAAGGTTTGGAGGAATAATCCTGCCGTCTCCGTCCCTCAGCTTATTTAACCGGCTTTGATCTCTAGCAAACACTTTGGAGCCCTTGTTCCGCTCTATAGCCTCTTTTATTGTACTGGTATTGTTATCGCGCGTGTCGCGAATCAGAGACTTAGAGATCTGCCTATTGCGCCGCCGGCATGCAGAAGCATCGTCCGGAGAAAGTAGGACCATCCTGCCTCTTTTTCCATTAACTTTAGGATATGGTCTGAGAACTTTTTGGTTCTTTTTGGACGGTGGGCTTTGTAGAACTTGTTCCCGACCGTATGGACAGTTTCCACGATGCTGTTATTGTAATCGTCCACGTCTACCTAGACATTCGAAACAATTTTGCAATTCGAGCTGAAAGCTATCGTAGTTCTGGATTTGGACAGGGTCTGGACGGAGCGGAGACCTCATCAGTTTAGACCTTTCGAGTTGAAATTAATATTCAATGTGCCTCTTACCGTTCGGTGATCGCTACCTGTTTTGACCGAGTTGATCACAGAGACATCATTGAATATTTGCCTCTTTGTCGACATGATGAAGTCTATTTCATTTTTTGTGACGCCATCGGGACTCACCCAGGTCCACTTGCGGTGTTACCGCACCCGGAAGAAGAAGTTCATCATATAGAGTCCCTCCTTCTCCATGAAGTCCGCCAGCATCTGCCCCCGGGAGTTCCGTTGTCAAGTACCAAATATCCCTACTCTCAGCTCATAATCGCCTCGTCTGCCCAGTTTTGCGTTGAAGTCCCCCATGACAATCGTGTAGTAAGATTTAGAGGTATACCTTCACCTCGTCGTCAGGGTGTGTCGAAGTTGGTATTCCTGTATCATTTTCAATGAATACCTTTCGGTCATTTTGAGTATCAGGTACGCTACTCTGGTCGACACACTCTCGATCTTAAGGACGAGGGACTTGTGGGCGGTAAACCCAATACCGCCCTGGGACTGATGGTCGCCCTCCCGGAAATAGAGCAAGTAACCTGATTTGAGTGTTATCGAGTTCTCACCCTCCCTTCGGACTTCGGATAACCCTACAAAATCCCAGTGTAACTTGCTCAGTTCTTCCTCCAGTTCGTCTACCTTCTCGTCGGTCCGCAGTGTGCGCGTGTTGTAGGTTGCCAGAGCCAATGGTCGTCGTTTGTGGTAGCCAGGTCTCTGCCGGAGATTGTTAGCACCCCTGCCCCGCCGTTACCATGACCGCTACCTTGGTCAGGACTAGCAGGGCCGCCGGGGGCTGGGGGCTGGGGGATGACGCTGCTGCCCATCCTCTTTTCTGGTGTCCCTTGGGTGTCTAGTATGACACCTTCAGGTAACGATGTTATTCCCAGCAGTAACCCAACTGACTAGGGCTATGGATGCCGTAGGTGCCGCCATCCCAAGGAGTGTTGTCCTGCTTCCAACCACACTCAGTCTAGACAAGCCCTCCTCCGATGTGGCACCGGAGAATTGTCTTGTCTGAACTACCGTTTGCGGTATTTTTACACCACTATATTTTCACACCGCTGTGACACCACTGATCGTCAAATATCTAGAGCTGTAGCAAACCGTATGTATTCGGTACCGAGTAACGGGTACGCCATCTAGTACCGAGTACCGAAACGTTACGAATGCATTTCGTTACTCGAATTTTTCGTATTTTTTTTGTACTGATGTTAGTATTATTGATTCTTTAGGCAGCTAGGTATGTAACGTATAAGTATGTTTTCTACAAAGTACGAACGACGCGACGTCAACGTCATACCGTACGCAATACGCAACACGACTAGATGCGATGCTCTATGTTATTAGGTATTAAAAGTAACGAGTAACGTAACGATACAATAGTAACGAGTACTGATTGTTATAGAAGCGAATACATACGGGTACGTTATTTTTCTTTACTTTTACACCTCTACAAATATTGCACAAATAATAGGCTCCGATATCTACGTTTACGTTTTTCTTCTTCTTCTCCTTAAAGTTATGGTTTCACACTAATTATAAGTGTATTTTGCCAGTGTCCTGTGAGATATATAATCGTGTTTGTTTAAATTACTTCGACTCCCCGATGAACTTGATGACAACGATGATAATGAAATTAATGAAGTACCCCACCCTGGGTAGTAAAGCGGTGTACTTTACATACCAATTGCGATAGCCGTTTTGAGGGAAGTCAAAAGGCACATTTTATCACTTTGTTACAATTACCTTCACTCATGCACATATAAGAACACATAACGGTTAATATTCCACCAACATTACACATTATTAGCCGAAATAACACAAGTTTTGAAAATTAAACAAATTGACAACATCACTCTTCGACTTCCCGCCAAAACTCGTTATGTTTCTTCTTCTTCTTCTTCTTTAAGTTATGGCTTCACACTAATTTTAAGTGTATTTTGCCAGTGTCCAGTGAGATATGAAATCGTGTTTGTTTAAATTAATTCGACTCCCAGATGAACTTGATGATAACGATGATAATTAAATTAATGAAGTACCCCACCCTGGACAGTAAAGCGGTGGATACTTTACATACCAACTGCGACGGCCGTTTTGAGGGAAGTCGAAAAGGCACGTTTTATCACTTTGTTACAATTACCTTCACTCATGCACATATAAGAACACATAATGGTTAATATTCCACCAACATTACACATTATTAATCGAAATAACACAAGTTTTAAAAATAAAACAAATTGACGACATCACTCTTCGATTTCCCGCCAAAAACTCCTCGTTATGTTTTCTTCTTCTTCTTCTTTAAGTTATGGCTTCACACTAATTTTAAGTGTATTTTGCCAGTGTCCAGTGAGATATATAATCGTGTTTGTTTAATTACTTCGACTCCCCGATGAATTTGATGACAACGATGATAATGAAATTAAAGAAGTACCCCATCCTGGGTAGTAAAGCGGTGCATACTTTACATACCAATTGCAACGGCCGTTTTGAGGGATGTCGAAAAGGCACCTTTTATTACTTTGTTACAATTACTTTCACTCATGCACGTATTAGAACTTATAATGGTTAATATCCCACCAACATTACACATTATTATTCGAAATAACTCAAGTTTAGGAAATTTAAACAAATTGACAACATCACTCTTCGACTTCCCGAAAAACTCTCTCTTTATGTTTTATATACGATTCAAGAGCGATTTTTCAAAGCGTTGGAATGAAATAAATGGCTAACAGAACAATTTAAAAAAACATATGGTACTCTTTACTGTTACCGTTGTTAAAACGTCCGTGTGAACGACTGGTAAAAGAGAGTGATAACTGTATTATAATATTACAAAAAAATAATATCATTATAAAATCGATCAAAAATTAAAATGGCGCCATCTAGTGGCCCTTATTCAGAACCCTCGGAGCGCGCGGATCTTTTAGCACAAAAGTTTAGATAGGTACAAGTAAACTTAGTTCAAGAATTGTATTGACGTATAGACAAGACCACAGAGTACTTTATAATAATATGAAATAGAGACCTAACTCTACCCTCAAAATGAGTAACGGCAACCTAACGCCATCTATATTTTTGGGTTCTTCATCGAGTTTTGGGACTACTATAACTATTAAGCTATACATATACATACGTACACTATACCTGCTTCTTCTTCTGACCCCGTTACCAATGACTATTTATTGTTCTTCAGTTAGGTATACAATTTAAACACAGTTTAAGGAGATTTATTTATTTTTTTCATTTAAAACATTTAAAAACATATTATTTTGCACCACCATAGGAATAGATCCAAGTATTAAATCGTTTTTTGTCCTTAGCTGGATAGGAAATTTATGCAAAACATCCTTGCTCTCTGAAATAAAGAAAAAATTAATCAGTACCTAACTTGTGAGAGAAGAGGTACTAAAATATTGCTGATGAGTTTAAAAGCCCTATACCAGCATTATTTAAACATCCAGGAATACAACAAATTCGTTTGGACATCGTGAAAAGAAAACACAAACATCACAAATCGCCACTATGACTAGAGTCCTATCTCAGATTTTAGTTTAAAATCGTCACAAGTACGAAATTCAACACGGCCGGAGGAAGGTAAGCTCAACTTAACGGAGTTAAGTGGAAAAGCACTTTGTAAACAATATTAAACCAAATAAAACAAACAAAGCACCGTCAACGCTGCAAAACATCACCAACGGCCATTTGCTTGTGGTGTTACTAGCCTTAATTTTAAACATTTACTATTTTTCGCAAAATAAAATTTAGATTGAGTATTATTAGAAATAAAAATCATTTTTATTACGATTTGAAATAAGATAAGAACACTTAAGCATAGATTACAATACGATAATAAAAAAAACGTATTAGAAATAGTCATAACATTTTTATTAACAGGACGCCCATCTTGGAATCTCATGACGTAATTTGAACCGTATTTCGACCGAATTTCTCATATGCCAGTTCTAAGATTGTGTACCCTGGACAAGACTATTTTGACTTTCGTATGAGAATTGGGAAGCTACGTAACATCTTCTCGTCCAAAATTCCGCAGTGTCTCAAGACAAAAGTCTTTGACCAGTGTGTGTTGCTGACTTACGGCACTGATACATGGTCACTTACGATGGGCTTCATAAGAAGGCTCAAGGTCACCCAAAGGGCGATGGAGAAAGCTATGCTCGGAGTTACCCTGCGGGATCGAATCAGAAACACGGAGATCCGCAGGAGCACAAAGCCGGTCGTTGTAGCGGTATTTAGGGGAGGCCTTTGTCCTGAATCTAGTATATTCAAGTATATTATTATAATCTTTGACTCGAATCACAGCCTTTATATGCTTTTAGTCACGGGCCGACAAAATTTTGTGCCACGCTAGAAGTCTTGCCGCCCGTGCTAGCTCTGCTAGAATTCAATATTTTATTAAAATTGAATTATTAACGATTCTTGCAATGTCCGTTATTATTATTAGTTAGCCTACAGTGCCCCACTGTTGGGCAAAGGCCTCCCTCCATCTCCTCCACTCTACTCAATTTAGGACTATTGAGCGCCAATCATTTTTAAAGGCGTCCAGTTCGCCTCGCCATCTCCTCATGGGCCTGCTGCGATGCCGTTTAAAATTAAAAGGAACCCAGTTGGTGATTAATTTTGCCTAAGATGTGTTCGGTATGCGAAAGACATGACCCACCCCCATCCCATTTTAGCTTGGCTGGTTTTTGACCCACATCGGCTATTTGTGTCATGGAGCGCAGTACACTATTTTTGACATGGTTGGTTAGAGCGCTCCATGTTACGCTGGCAAACTGCGAGTGTGGGCTTATGCGACTTTCTCCAAGGCCAGGGGCCTTACGCTTGAATCTAAACTCAATACATTGGTATTGAAATTACAGAAATTCGTAATCTTGAACACATTTGGACAATGCTTGAACGTATTCAAATTGCTAGCGCCAAATTGTTTCGATATTGAGTGGGAATTGAATGAACTAATAAGCATTGCCTAAATCTGTTAATGTCAGCTAAATTGTTACTCCTGACGCCGTTTGGCAGCTCCATCTTGTGTTTAATATTGCGTTGGCATTGTGTTTCTATCCAAGAACCTACAACTACAACTTTTTACAAATTGTGTTAAAATTAATTAGTGTTTTGTCTATCTATCTATGTCATCACGCCAGCTCCCTTGCGGGGTAGGCAGAGAGTACAGTTCCAACAGGTTCTTTCCTTACACACCTCCCAGGCTTCCTCCACTCTCATAGTTTTACAATTTTGACCATTTTTAAACTTTATTCAGTAATTATTGCACATTTAGTTCTTACGCAAGGTATTTTACGCAAGTCTGAAATAAATAACAGGTCTGTGCGCCATAAGTGGTATTAACACGGTACAGTATTAGTAGTAGCGTTAGTATTAGTAAGGAATAGAAAATGAAAATACATTTTGTTTAAAACATTTCTCATAAGTCTCTTTATTTCATAATAAAACTTAATGCTTAAATTAATTAAAACATAAATTCGTATCATCGAACATGATAAGTAGTAATTGTCATAATATTATTAGGTACTTATATAAAAGTTACAAAAATATATTTAATAAATACACCATCATGCTATACGCACTAGTGTCCGAATGAAGCTTTGGCTCCAGCTTTGGCCACCTTCGGCCAATCCTTCGGCTTAAAGCCGAAGGATTTAAGCGAGTACCGAAATTGAACGATCTTTACTTTATTCCAGTGTTATTATTTTTAACAAGTTGTAGGTAATTTTCATTATCTCGTTAAGTTAATACAGTGAACATAACTTTTTAAAAATTTAGCCAATTATGAATCAAATTTCTTAAGAGTTATTTTCCAAAACCTTCGGCAATTTTTTCGAAGGTTCTGGCGATGGCCTATAATTGGTTTCGCCTTCGGCTTTCGCCAAAAATTGACCTTCGGTCGAACACTAATACGTACTAAAAGGTGGGGATTTTCGCAATTTAGTTAGCAATATTTTTGTAATGTTAATTCAGAGTGAGAGAAGTCTGGATATACGCAATTTACTGAAAGCAGAAATGACATTGCCAAGCGAGGTGGTAGTCTGTTTCTTTATTTACTATAATAATAATATTAGCCCTGTTAAGAAACTGTCCCACCCGTGGGCACGGGCCCCCTCTCAAACTGAGAGGGTTTAGGCCATAGTCCACCACGCTGGCCCAGTGCGGGTTGGCGAACTTCACACACCTTCGAGAAACTCTCAGGCATGCAGGTTTCGTCACGATGTTTTCCTTCGCCGTTAAAGCAAGTGATAGTAAAGACAGAGGTGCGTGTCTGGGTTTGAACCCGAGACCTCCGATTTTGCAGTCCAACGGTGTAACCACTAGGCTATTATTGACTATAATGAATAAAAAAATGTCCGATTCCGTTTCATCTCTTTCTCACGGAAAACTAATATTACAGTAACACTGCTTAAAATGTGGTATCCCCCTGTCCCCTTGAGTTGAGGATCAGCCACAACTCCGTAAAACTGAGATGGTGATTCAGTTTCCACATAATTATGCCGAAATAATATCTGTATTTCATTATAAAGTATGTTTTATGAACTCGTAGTAATGTTATAAAAATATATTATTATTATTTACATAATTATATAATTTTGTACAACTATTATAAAATTGGTCCCAAGCGGGAATCAAACTGTCTACACAGACCATACTCCCATAATTTTTATATTATTATAGGCAAGACTTTTTACAACTTGTGTTAGTAACGATCTTCATAAACGCGCAATTTTATTTAACTTTTTTTATAGTCCCCCAAATATCTTTTGGCCCGCGGCCAAAATCGGAACCAACGCTGTCATTAAGTGAAATGTCACTTCCTGACAGTCGCAGAGTTGCCGGTTTCCATGAAATTTACCGAAGTTTTTTTATTAGTAATCGTGCGGTCCCATCTGTTGAAATATCTCCTTGGAAATAAGACAATTTTACTAAATGCTAAGTCTAATTTCACAGCAACGCCCCTTTCATACTCGGACCAAAAGATGCTTGTCGGACTATTATAGGTTGTATTATTCCTATAAATAACGTTAATCTGATGTTTGAGAAATCAGCCCCAAATCAATTAATCTAATTTACCTAAATAATGGACTTAATAGGTAAATTAAACAATTATTATACATTATTAAATTATTGGTATTTTTTTCTTTTTTACTTAATGAAATCACATTTTTATTTCACTGATTCCAAATGCGAAATTTCACAGGCATGATTTTTAACTGGTTAAGAGCTAGTGTTAAGTAACTTCGCACTTGCTACTGTAGAACTGGCGTAAACTCTGCTATTGCTATTTTAAATAAAATGTAGTTCATTGGCATTAAATTTGTTGATTTTTAATCCTATAACAAAATGGTGTCACTATAGGTTTCCATAGGCATACAACTGGAAAAAATTGTTATTATTTGGTAATCTGGTAAAAAATTTCAATTTATTCAATTGTTAGTTTATATATTCGTTAGATCGTCTTTTCCAAACAATCAAAATTTAATCGTTTAATTATACTATTGGTAATGTAATAGAATACTAATTTTTTTCATAATAGCAATTTAATGGTTATTGCACCCTGTAATAATGACAAATTACGTAAAAATAGCAAAGTTGAGGCCCTGTTCGCAGTGAAGGGTCACTCGAGTTGTAATTTGAATTATCGATTTGCAAACGGTGGCATGTAAACAATATGCCATTTATTGAGTTGGTCATCTCAGTTGGTCGGAGTGGAGGGAGAGTTCATATTTTAGCAACTATTGCTAAAAAAGTAGCAAGTGCACCAAATAAAATATCATATGATTTTTCATATGTTAACATTGAAATTTTCTTTCTTTATCATTATGCCAAATCCTTTTCAGGGTAGGCAGAGAGTACTTACAGAGTTCCAATAGGTTCTTTCCTTACAGACCTTTAAAATTCCTTACTGCAAAATTTTCATTTCTATACCACATAAGTATACGAACGCAGGGTAAGCAGGTTAATCCATATTTCCATACTAATATTATAAATTCAAAAGTAACTCTGTCTGTCCGTCTAACTGTCTGTTTGTCTGTTACCTAATTTGCGACCTAATGGCATTGACGACTCGCGTACGCGCCGATAAGGTTATTTTTGCCAATTATAAATACTGGCTTTTCCATCAGATAAGACTCGGTTTATTTGGTCGTGGTAAGATAGTCTAGGTCTTCCCCGGTACCTGCATCCTTCCACTTTCACATTGTATATCTGTTTTGTCATTCTTTCCTCTGGCATTCTTTCTATATGCCCGAACCAACGGAGCATGCCCTTTCTCATCTTTACACCGATACTATCTTTCATACCTACTCGCTGTCTTACTATGCTGTTGCTAATGGGGTCGGTCAGCTGCACTCCGCACATCTTCCGCAGAGCTCGCATTTCTACCGCATTTATCCTACTTTCATTCTCCTTCTTACATACCCAGCTCTCGCTACCATATAACAGCGTTGGGACAAGAACTCCGTTATGTATGGCCAGCTGCCATCGCACCATTCACTCTGTTCCCTGCACTCACTCTTCTCTCTATGTCAGCGGTGTATTTCCCATCCTTAGTGAAGGCGCATCCAAGATATACAAACTCATTCACTTGCTCCAGCACATCGTTACCAACCAACCACAATCCTTACCAAAGTCAAGAGTCTCCGTAACCGGCGAGCGTGTATGAGACAAACTATGAGAGTCGAGGAAGCCAGAGAGGTATGTAAGGAAAGAACCTGTTGGAACTCTGTACTCTCTGCCTACCCCGCAAGGGATCTGGCGTGAGGTTAGATAGATAGATATAAATACTGGATTATAGGACTTTGTTCGTTTGACATGTCGGTATGTAGGACATGTTTACTATCGCAGGTTTAGCAGAGAGGAGTGGGGTCAGCAACACATGCTTTTCTGCATCTCCCCGTGCGCTATGCTGTCTATACTCCACGCGGGCAGTTCCACTTTGCCCGTGTGAGTTGCGTCCTCTTCTGTGGGAGCACCTGTTGGTTAATATAAAAAAGGAATTATTCCTGTGTAGGTCGAGGTTACGTTTACCACCACCACCCAGACCGAAACAATTTCATTTTTTCGTGGCAATTGCGTTTACGTTATGCCATTGTACAAAGTTTACGAATATTCATGTCTAAATTAATTCAACTCCCCAATAAACTTGATGACGAAGATGATAATGAAATTGATGAAGTGCCCCATCCTGGATAGTAAAGTAATGGATACTTAACATACCAATTGCAACAGCCGATTTGAGGGAAATCGAAAAGGCACGTTTTATCACTAGGTTACAATTAACTTCACTCATGCACATATAGGAATACATAATGGTTAATATTCCACCAACATTACACATTATTTCGAATAACACAAGTTTTGGAAATTAAAACAAATTGACAACATCAGTCTTCGATTTCCCGCCAAAAAGTCCGAAACCAACTTTTATGGGGTACACAAAGAATTAGAGCTGGGCATGTTAATTTATTATAAGAAAAATCGATCTTTGGATGGATTCGGATCGAACGCGACCGTATCGATTTTCGAAGATACCGAAGTTTAAAAGATCGATTATCGATTCATCAATTCGAAGTCTATTCTTATTAATTTTGGCGATTGCCGATTTCTCCGTTTTTATTATTTCATAATGTTTCAACTGATTCATAATAAACTTATGTTTGTCACGTAGTATATTTAACAAAGAAAGTGTTTTGCTATTATTTATATCCCTGATTTACAGACTAAATAAGTCGTATTTTCGATTATTTCCAAATTTTTTATTGGGTTGTAAATCGATTCGATTCGACGGCTTTCGAAATCGATCTACTAAATCGATTCAGTGGTTCAAATCGATTTAAAAAAATTGATTCTATGGCAAAAAAACCACGGTAAAAGTGAAACATATTGGCCTTGGCTGCTCTGGCGAGCGCCTTTCACTTTATCCCTACTCCGCGGCCGACCGTCACGCGACATGCAGACCAAAAAGTTTGAGACGATCTAATAAAAGTTCAATCGATTTTTCGATTAATCAATTTTAAATCGACATGCCTATTTAGAGCTATGTGAGCATTGAACCCGTGACTAGTCGATTCAGCTCAAGCGGTCGGACCAGCTCAAGCTCGATGAACACCGTCACGCCCACGAAGCAAAAACGAAGGGGATATGGACTAAACAGATTTTTCTATAGAATGAAATGTGTCATTACGTGGGGTGGCATAGGACGAGTGGTACGTTACGCCCAACCCACATTTGTATTTGCCATCTGGCGGAGACTGGTAAAACCTAAATGGTCCGTCCATGTCAATGTTACTTGTAAGTTCAATTATATTACGGTAGATGGCATTTTTAATATAAAAGTATATATTCTAATGAATTCCTAAAAAATACTAACAAGTGAAATGTGATATCATTTATGTGATCAGAATGTTGAACTAAGTAATTTTTGCATGTTAAGTTACATCACTTCATTAGGAGAATTTTATTTTTAGTAAATATAGATAATATTTGATAGCTATGCGAACACGAGCGGACGTGTCAATGGAGCGAGGAGCGATGACAAACTGAGGTAAGCCACGCCCACCACCATGACGTCAAGGCTTTTAGGAAATCAAAAGGCTCGTTAGCTTAGGCAACCTCCTCTTTGTGTTTGCTTCGTGGTCACGCCTATATTCTTTAAGCGGAGGATGCTGAAGTATGTATCAATATATACACGCTGTTGTCCACCTCCTAGTGTCTTATTATTATGATGGTATCTATGCAACCAACACCTTAATAATATCAGCCTATACTGCCCACTGCTGGACAAAGGCCTTCTCTCACAAATCGAGATGAGAGAGATTAGGTCATACTCCACCACGCGGCCCCAGTGCGGATTGGTGGAGGCAGGTTTGTGGCCACCTGCTGTTGGAACTTATCACGCCGCCTTTAAAGGCTTCCAACTCGGCTTAACGACTACCACATTAAGTGGTAGCCGGGAAGCACGGAGACGCTCGAATATGAAAATGCCACAAACGGTCACCCATCTCGGGCCGACCGAGTCGAACGCTGCTTAACCTTGGTAATCGGTAAGAACACCGCGGTCGCACAGCGCTACGAGCGCCACTAAACCAACACCTCACCTGTAGGTACTCTATCGGTGTCTCCTTCAGCTGAGTCGTAGGAGCGAAGAGAGGATACCAAGTTCGAGCTGGATAGCTTGAGGAGTGCTGACGCCGTGTTTAGGAATACTTGGTCGATACCCTGTGGAGAAATAATAATATTATCAGTCATGGAATATTTCACAAGAAACGTAAAGAATGTGGCCATCCTGGGGAGGCCTTCGTGTTTCCATATTGATGATGGGGTTAAAATCATATTTGACATGAAATCGCATTTTATTTGTGCTTGAATATCTTATTAGAGGTTTTTAAACATATATCTACTGTACAAAAATTATTCTCTTGATTTTTCTACGATCGATTATAATTATTATTCGTAGCAACCACTGCTAGACCGCCTTGTTGTCCTAGTGGCGAAGCGCATCGCTTTGTAATCACGAGGTCCTAGGTTAAAACATAGGTCGGACAAGTGTAGTTTTTCTAAAAAAACTCCCCAGTTCGAGTCCGGAGTCTGGAATTGTGCCCGGTATATGGCAATAGACTCGCCCCCTATTACATCGGACCTAACATCGTCGGCGAAAAGTAGATGTACTAAGTAATAATAATAATAATAGACGAGAAGTAACGACCGTTTGAGGGCCCATCTAGTTATCGGCGAGTCAACGCCGACCACGGGTAATTAGGTATCACTAATTATGGCCGGTGCCTTTGAAATAGTCCAGTTTTTGTCCATCAAACCTGATTTACATAGCCCTTGGTTTCTTTCCATAATTTACAATAGTCCTTGCACCTGCCGGGGTCAGTTCGCTGGTTATGTTCCTTCATTTTCATCAAGTGATCTCAGCAGGTGGCTTACATAACATTAACTTCTCGCAAAGGGCCGCTACGTGTTGGACGCATGTCCCCATGCAAGCCTTTCAAAAGTCCGGGTAAAGCCCGTGAATCTCAGCGCGATACATAAAATAATTATAATAATAATAGTACACTTTATTGTACACCAGCAAAAACAATAAATTAGAAACTATTTGTAAACAGTGAAATACAAATGGCAGTCTTATTGCTGATAGCAATTTCTTCCAGACAACCGTTGGCAAGATAACAAATAACGATAGAAAGGGGCGGTTGGTGGCGTACTTTATTAATGATTTATGATATATACATACCTAATTATACATACATACATAACAATACATACACAATTATATATCTGATTATGTAAACACAGACACATATTATAATTTAATCTATTACATAATATAAATAAACACTGGTAAAGATTATATGACTTTGCAGTCCAACGGTCTAACCACTAGGCTATTACTGCAAAGGTCTCGGGTTCAAACCCAGGCACGCACCTCGTGTCTTTTCGAAAGCATGTGCGTATTAAAAATTAATTATCACTTGCTTTAACGGTGAAGGAAAATATCGTGAGGAAACCTGCATGCCTAAGAGTTTCTCGAAGGTGTGTGAAGTTCGCCAACCCGTACTGGGCCAGCGTGGTGGACTATGGCCTATAAACCCTCTAAGTTTGAGAGGAGGCCCGTGCCCAACAGTGGGACAGATTCTTAACAGGGCTAATATTATATATAAAGATTATATACAAAATGCAAACAGTTAAATTATTGATAAGGCGGAGGTCTGTCGGTAGTGCGCACCGATGGTGCCCCACCCGTCCCTCGTTCCCCGGTAGTCCCATCCCACGGGTACCTGGTTGTGCAGCGCGGAGGTCGCGGAGGTCTCGCAGTTTTGCGCACCAATGGTGTTTACCCCGGATCGTGCCCCCTTGTTCCCCGGTAGTCCCGCCCCCCCGTACCTGGTCGTGTAGCGTGGAAGTCTCGCAGTAGTGCGCAGCGATGGTGCCCCCCGACCCCCGATCGTGTCCCCCTCGTTCCCCGGTAGTCGCGTCATCCCGTACCTGGTCGTGTAGCGCGAAAGTCTCGCCGTAGTGCGCAGCGATGGTGCCCTCCCACCCCCGGTCGTGTCCCCCTCGTTCCCTGGTAGGCCCGTCCCCCCGTACCTGGTCGTGTAGCGCAAAAGCCTCGCAGTAGTGCGCAGCGATGGTGCCCCCCGACCCCCGATCGTGTCCCCCTCGTTCCCTGGTAGGCCCGTCCCCCCGTACCTGGTCGTGTAGCGCGGAAGTCTCGCAGTAGTGCGCACCGATGCCGGCCGCGTACTGAGCGGCCTCGCCGTGCGACACCGCGCGGAGATGCTCCAAGTCACTCTTGTTGCCCACTACAGCGAGGACCATGGCTTCTGGCACATTGCTGCACAAATAAATAAAATAATAAACATGTTCACGCCTATATTCTTCAAGCGGGGGTGGCAGAGGTGTTCTGTGTACATTCACTTTTCGTCGTTGTTAGGTCTCATGCAATAGGGAGCCAGACTGTTTTTTTTAATAGGTAGCCCCACACTAGTGCGCCAGTATTACAGAACGTAAAGGACCGCCCATACATGATTTGCCCCAGAACCAAAAGTAATGAAAAAATACTTGTATGATTTTAAATCACCCACAAATACTCTTAATGCATTTATTATTAAACGAACAAGCGGGGGAATCGCAATATAGCACAAAAATAATTAGATTTTGAGGTTATAATTCAGTAGCCATTAATATATATGAAGTTATATTGTATGTGTTGACATGCAGTAAAGATGTCGGCGACTTCGATATACGTACTTACAATACTTTGATATATTCGTTTTAGATTGCAAATTGTCCGTTAGATACGGATATTTGCCATTATTTTAATAAAATATATAAATAATGGCATGGATCAAATGTTTGTTGGTTCTGAGGCAATTTTCGACAAAGCCCTTTGTCGTGAATCTAGTTTTAAAACTAACGTTCTGTAATACGGGCCTAGGACTTATTTCTTTATCTTGGGTGCGTTTACAAATGTTAAACCCACATACACAAACACCCAGACCTTAAAGATTATTTATGGGTCACACCAACTGTCTCGGAACTATTCGAGCCAGTGGGCGAAGTAGCCACTAGACAAAGCCGTTAACAAAAATTCAAAAAACAAAGAATCTAGATTGTGGAGGAAGCGAGATTGGAAAGATCTTGGCTACTCTCTGCCTACCCCGCAAGGGAGTGGGGTGAAGCTTTTTTTATTAGCCGTCGGTGCAGCTGCTTCTGTATATTCCGCAACGCTTTAAAACCTATATCATCACGGTAGTTCCCTTGCGGGGTAGGCAGAGAGTACAGAGTTGAACAGTTCGTCTCATACACGCTCGCCGGTTACGGAGACTCTTGACTTGTAACATTCTGCATTTTATTTAGAACTAACAGTTTCTCACGACGTCCACCCAGTAGACAATAGCGCCACCTACCGGGTGTATGTTATATAGCCTATGTTACTTCTGGATAAGGTAGCTTTCTTATGGTGAAAGAATTTATGAAATCGGTCCAGTTGTTTTTGAGTTTATTCTTTTTATAAGATTAGTATAGACTAACCTACCCTGGCTTCACACAGGTGAATTATCTCTCTTGAATCACTCCGTCCTTTGGTGAAAACCGTATGAAAATCCGTTCGGTAGTTATTGAGCTTATCGCGTTCAGACAGACAGACAGACGCGGCGGGGGTCTTCGTTTTATAATATGTAGTGATTCGTCACTCACCTCTGTAGCTCTTTGACCCATCCTTTGATAGCAGCGAAGGAGTTCATACTCGTGATATCGAAGACCAGGAGTGCAGCGTTGGCGTTTCTGTAGTACATTGGGGCCATGGACCGGAATCGCTCCTGCCCTGCCGTGTCCCATACCTGCCGGGGATAAGGATAGAAGCCATCCACAAATTATGTAACACGAATTGTAAACGTTCTTGACACAGGTGGTCGCATGTCACATATATCTCGCTGATCATAAATCAGCCTTTACTATCCCACTGCTGGTCAAATGCCTTCTTTCGTAAGTCGAGTTGAGAGAGATTAGATCATGCTCTACCACGCCAACCCAGTGCGGTGCGGTGGAGGCAGGTTTGTGGCCACCTGCTGGTGGAACTTATGGAACCGTCAATACTACCACATACCAATGGCTTAATGTACCTTCGGAAGCATGGAGACGCTCGAAAATAAAAATGACACAAATGGCCACCGAGCTTTTTTTTTCTGGGGAAACTACTGCGATCCTCGGGAGAAGCTCGCGGGACGTGTCGGATTCCTACCGACTAAAAACCCCAGGCTGGCCGACTTGTGCCGTGCTCTGACGAGCCCGCCATCGGAGGGAGACTTGGTGACTCGCTCCCCCCCCCCCCCCCCGCACCGACGCGGTGCTCATGGCGACTTGGGCTACACCACGCCGCCGTCCTCATCGGGGTTGCTCGTGACGCTCAGGGCCCCCGCCCCTTGCGTCCGCGACCCCGAAGGCCCCCCTGCTGATGTTGTTGCAGGATGTCGAGCGGCGAAACGGTCACCGACCTTAGACTAACCGAGCTAAACGCTGTTTAACTGTGGTGATCGCTAAGCACACCGCAGTCGCACAGCGCTACGGGCGTCGGAGGAGGAGGCCCCCTTTCTTTACGTCCGCTCCTCCTTCAGAGACAATTTATTTACATACTAACACAACAGGTACACCATTTAAGTTAGTATAAAGAAAAATATGAAAAAAAAACACAATAATCAAAAGTATGGAATCAATATACAAGCTAATTCATTCCAGACCCTCGCAATACCTTAGGCACTCAGACAAAATATCACTCCATGCATCCGCAAACAGACCGCAACCAGACCTGCCGTCACGGAGAGCGTTCAGTGCGGCGAGGGTGCGCGGGATTGGCAAACGGGCACGCGCTATTGTTCTACATGTTGTCACACTACTGTGACAAGATTTCCCCCTACCCGTGGTGTGACGTCACATAGTTTTTGAAGTTGTAGAAAAAAGGATTACCTGTAGTTTGACCCTGGAATTGTCAACGTTGATGTTACACGTGAAGAATGACGCTCCTATTGTCGGCGATATGTGTTTTGAAAACATTTTTCCTATGTATCGCACCACCAGACTGGTTTTGCCCACGCCTGGAACACATAAACAAAATAGATGTCAGTGGAGTGAACGATACACTTCTACTTGTCCTGTTTGGATACCAAACGTGAGAGTAATTTTTAAATGCTCGAGGAGTGAAAGGTGGCCATAGAACATGTGACATGTGACACGGTTGAACTGGTCCATAAATTTAAAGTCACTCAGCGAGCTATGGAAAGGGCTATGCTCGGAGTTTCTCTGAAGGATAGAATCATTCGTCAGAGAACCAACGTTATTGACATAGTCCACCGGACTAGGTAAGCTGAAGTGGCAATGTGTCGGTCACATTAGCCGAACAACCGATGACCGCTGGGACAAACGAGTTCTTGAGTGGAGACCGCGGACTGGCAAACGTAATGCAGGACGCCCTCAGGCTAGGTGGAGCGATGACTTTCGTAGGGCGGCTGGCAGAAACTGGATGCGAGTAGCCGAGGATCGTACCCAGTGGCGTGCACTTGGAGAGCCTATGACCAGCAGTGGGCTGCTATGATGATACAACCATATAGTGTTCAGAGTCGAATGATGAAGTCGAAAGATGACCAATAGATCTACCCAAGTACTCAATATAGCCCGCCGTGTTTGGGCTCGTTGGATTGGTCTTGGCGAGTACTTCAGACCGTGATGTCCAGGGTCTGATGATGGAGTCGGAAGGAAGCCATAGGAACGTCTCAACTAAGCAAGATATCTTCTTTGTGTTTTTGCTATAAAACCTTCTTTTTAAAAAGGTATATTTAAATATTTTTTTTATTACTAACAAACCAAACACCGTCACGCCTATATTCCCCAGAGAGGGTGGCAGAGGCGTACTGAGTACACCCACGTTTCGCCGACGATGTTAGGTCGTATGTAATAGGGGGCGAGCCTATTGCCATATATCGGGCACAATTCCAGACTCTGGACTCATACTGGGAATTTTTCGTTAGAAAAACTATATTTGTCCGACCTAGGATTTGAACCCAGGACCTCGTGATCACAAAGTGATGCGCTTGGCCACCAGACCAACTATATTTGTCTATATCAGGGATTCCCAAATTATTTTGGGCAAGAGACCTCTTTTTCAAAGTGAACTGATACCTCAGACCCCTATTGCCAAATTACTTTAAAAACCTATCTCTAGTACTTTTCCTATTGATACAAAATACTTAACAATTTAAAAACTTTGCGGTTGGTTAAGTGAGTAAAGTACAACAATGATACTTCCTACTAAAATATTAGTCATTCTTATAAAAAGTTGGTACACGTAGCACAACTTATACAGTATCTTGAAAGTTTCAAATAAGAACTCGTGTTAATTAATAGGGGTCGATTTTTAGACCCCGTCGACCCCCAAAATCAGTTTTCGTTTATGTCGACCCCTTGGAAACCGATATCGACCACTATGGGAATCCTTGGTCTAAATCATCACGCCAGATCCCTTGCGTATAATTCTATCGTTTGATAAAATATCGACCTTGATTGTTATTGCCGGCGACCGACATATCCAACGTTTTTGTATTGTGCTTGCTAATCCGGTTTTCGGAACGTCTGCTCCGATATGTATTACCGGTGTTAGATAACTTAGCTAAATCATGATAATGTCATACTGACTATCGTTTTGTGTCTTTGTGGAATTTTCAAGGAGTATGTAGTCCATACAACGCCGATTTCTTAGATTCTTGCAGTTCAAATGCCAAAGTTTTGACTCTAATTAGTAAAAATTGCACAGAATATGTGTGACTCGCCGCTCTTGTTGTCTAAAATCAATGTTAAAGTTCCAAGTATAATAATGAGGCGACCGATATACTTGGATATTCCTCAAAGTTCTTCTAATTACAGACAGAATTCATTTATTGTTAGGTCTGTTAATGAATTAAACAAACTGGTTGTCTTTCCTGAACTTGATTTGTTCAATTGTAAACCATATATATGCTTTTAAAAAATCTCTGACTGATTCTTGGTTTGGTTCTCTCGCTAGTACGGTTTCTTGTCATAAGAAAACGATCTAATTTTTTATTTCTTTGTAATATTTTTTTCTTAAGCTTTATACGAGTAGCAATTCACATGCGGAAACATGTAAATGGTGTTTTGCTATCTAAGTCGTTATTAATTTTTCTATGTCAATATTACACTGTATGTTTTCCAAAGATAATAAAATAAAATAAAAGTGTTAAGGCACTCGTAGCGCTGTGCGACCGCGGTGATCACTAAAGTTAAGCAGCGTTCGACTCGGTCGGCCTGAGATGGGTGACCGTTTGTGGCATTTTGCGTCTCCGTGCTTCGGAAGGCACGTTAAGCCGTTGGTTAAGCCAAGTTGGAAACCTTATAGGCGGCTTGATAAGTTCCAACAGCAGGTGGCCACAAACCTGCCTCCGCCAATCCGCACTGGGTCCGCGTGGAGTGACCTAATCTCTCTCACCTCGATTTGTGAGAGAGGGCCTTTACTCAACAGTCGGACAGTAAAGACTGATATTATTATGCAGTGAAAATACTTTAAGAATTTTTGGGGGCTGAAGCTGCGCGCATCCGTAGGATTTACTCTCGATTCCCTACACGTGGTCCCTGAGCAGTGCTAAACGAGGAGCAACTTCACCGGTGGTAGGCTACGGCCGTGGCTGGTCACCACCCGCCCAGCAAAGTCACGCCGCCACGCGACCCAGTCGTGTTCCGGGTAGTTGCCCGGAGTTATATTACCAGGATGCGAGTCTAGCCCGATCATACCGTTTTGGAACTCCGTCTAACTTCCGTCTCCTCTGTCTATTTCCGAATGAATAGGCTATTACGGAGTCAGTGAGCTACATCTTAGGTCCCATTGTCTTTCCATCAGGTGAGGTAGGGTTCAATCGCTGACCAGACCTCAATAAACAAGAAAATTGAGGTGTATGCCTGTGATTTCGAAACACATATTATTTAAAGATTTGATTAAAAAGCCGACGGAGCGTGACGGGAGCGCGGCGGAAGCGCTCGGCTACGTTCGTTCGTGACGTTTGCGTAGGATTGCGCTGTGTGGCGTCCCCCATACATTTTAGAAAATTACAATTCCCCAAGCCGCGCCACCGTCGCACCGAGCGGGGCTGCGCCGTGTGGCGTCTGCCGTACATTTCAGTACATTACTACAAGCCGCGCCATCGTCTCGCTCCCGTCAAGCTGCGTCGGCTATGTGGCGAAACCTTTAGCTCATAAATGGCTATATCTATGGTGCTAAAACCTAAACACACTTTTTTATATTTTGTGTGTTTGTTTGTTTGTCCAGGCTAATCAGCGAAATGGGGGACCCGATTTTAGCGTGACTTTCACTGGAAGATAGTGGATTTTTCAGGGATTATTATAGACTTTTGTCCCGGAATAGTGCGCTGTATCACCACGTATTTCGATAGGAGTAGGGGTACCTATAGAGAATCAAGTTAAAATTTCAATTATGTCAAATTAGAAAATGTGCGTTTGCGGATACGCAGATAAGAACTAATGGAAAATAACATCATAATTTCCACAAATGAAAATTAATTAAAAATAGCAATAATTTTCATGCTTATTACGAAAATCTCTCCTCTCCGCCCGTCTCCACTTCAGTGGATACCGTAACTTAGACAGTAATACATCGGTAATCTCACCAATATCATTTCGCTACTGTTGCAGATATAGTTATCAGAAGTCGCTGATAAGATAAAATGTCTTACTAGCTAAATAAGCAATAGGAAATAATAACTTTACGAAGGAAATCACTCATCTTCACGCCAGATCTTCACTGGGTCAGCAGAAAGTATGGAATTGTGGGCATTATATCAGTCATAAAAAAACTCCTATTACTCTAGCGGGGGTGTGCATTCGCATACTACCAACGATGTTTGCTCTCAATGTAATAGGGGGCAAGCCTATTACCATTCTATTGATTTAAAAAGTAACCCTACACTAGCAATTATTCCTGTTTAAAGGGGTGCGTTTATAGACATGAAATTCACACACTCCGAAACAAATATCTGCGGGGCGCATAAACATTTTTGATCCGTGGGAGTCGAATCCGCGACTTGTCGGGAATGGCCGGCTATAACTCTTAAGCTCAAGACTAAGTCGTCCAATAAAATATTTTTTTCCAGTAATTTTTTTTTTAAATACAACAATAATATACTTATTTATTTGAGGAGGAACCCTACACTTAAATTGTATTAAAACAAAATTTCGATTGGACGGACGATTTAGCGCAGTGGTTAAGAGCTTAAGTCGCTCCGCCTACAGTGTCTAATAGTCGCGGGTTCGATTCCCGGACGAGACAAATCTTTGTGTGACCCACAATTATTTGTTACGGTCTGGGTATTTGTGTTCGTGAATTTTCATGTTTGTAAACGCACCCACGACACAGGAATAAATTCTAGTGTGGGGCTATGATTTAAAAAAAAAATCATTTGTATAATAGAATTAGGTTAGACTTTTACTAGACAATCAAAATAAGTAACCGAGGTTATTTATAAAAAAAACGTTGAAGTGTATGAGACGAACTATGAGAGTGGAGGAAGCCAGATAGGTATGTAAGGAAAGAACCTTTTGAAAGTCTGTACTCTCTGCCTACCCCGCAAGGGATCCGGCGTGATGATATAGATACATAGATTTTTTAAAAACTGGTCTGTATGAATCTGTTGGAACTCTGTACTTTTTGTGCAAGGGATCTGGCGTGTTAATATATTTATTTACATACATACGAACACGGCAGGAACACCATTTACGTTAGTCTATATCATCACGCCAGCTCCCTCGCGTAGGCAGAGAGTACAGAGTTCTAACAGGTTTCTTTTTTTACATACCTCTCTGGCTGTATAAAAGTTAGTATAAAAAATGTAAAGATAAGAAAATAATTAAAAGTATGAAAGTGCAATATACAAGCTCATTCATTCCAGTCCCTCGCAATACCTCAGACAAAATATCACTCCATCCATCCGCAAAGATCGCAACCAGGAGTGGCGGCAAGGAGAGCGTTCAGTGCGGCGAGGGTACGCGGGATTGGCGAACGGGCACGCGCTACTGTTCTACATGTTGGAACAGAAAACAATCTTTACTAATAAGTAAAGGATATACTGTAAATGATTTTTTAAATGATAAAAATCCCTTTATACAAATTACCTAAGGTTCACAAGAATGTTATATTAAGTGCAGCGTGCCCTGCCTAGCGAGCGTTCATTGATTTTAAATATTATTTTCGAACGATGTCGACAGGGTCGTGGATTTGTCATGTTCACTAAAACGTCTGCTAGTGGCGTCTCTGTGGAGCGGGTCACTCTTTTCCCTCTAATATGGTCGAGGAGAGTGATGGCTGCTTTTCAACTCATACTCGTGAACGGGTGCTGCTGGTGGGGATTGGTCCGTCCTCTATCCTTTGTCTGATTAAACATGAACCAAAGTACTGTTAAATTTTGTCTCGTTCGGCATCACACTGGAGCTATAACCAATTATTTTGTACGCACTCTTTACATATTTTATAGTAACTCTTTTTTCTCTTACTATTATGTATGCCTTTATTGAAATACAATTTCTTATAAAATATATATAAAAATACAAAATACAAATATTCTTATATATATTATATAAAAAATGTGCTCCACTGACAGCGAGCAAGCCAAGCTATCGGTGGTCAGGGCTCCAAAGAGAGAAATCTCCTCACGATGCGCGCCGTGTCCAATACCGCCTTCTGTATCAGGCCCTTCACCCAACTGCCTAGCGAGAGCTTCTTGAGGTGTTTATCGAAGCTCTTCGCTATTAGGCAGTTGACTGATACGACTATAGGAATAATGATAGTTGAATCAACATTCCACATGGCGGTAACCTCATGAGCCAGGTCCAAATATTTAGATATTTTTTCTTATTCGGCCTTCACAAGGTTCTCATCATGCGGAATGGTGACATCAACGAGCATTACACGACGTATCGATCGATTTATTATCACGATATCAGGCTACAATAGTCCTGTCGAGAACTGGAAGAGCCAGCCTCCAGTACTGGTAGTACGGTACTTCAGAGTCCACAAGGCCATATTGAAGAGCAAGTTACTGATGGATAATCTTTGCCCCTTGGTTGTGTCTGTGCAAGTACTCTCCGTTAGCAAGACGAGAACAACCGGAAACTACATGTCTAATAGACTCACCGGGACGGTGGCATGCCCGACAAATGTCAACCGTGCTGTCCTTTAGGATGTGCTTCCGGTAGTTGTTAGTCATGATAACTTCGTCCATAATTGCAAATACAAATCCTTCAGTTTCCTCAAAAAGGTTGCTGAAGCGTAGCCAAGTCACGGAAGCGAGCTGGTCCACATCAGGCCCTGTAAGCGCCCGATAGAACCGTCCGTGTAGCTCCTTGCCCTTCCATCAATTTCGGATGGTACGCGGTGAGGATGGTTTCTCCCTCCGTAGCACCATAGTAGGCCCGCATGACACTCATATTCAGCTCTGGAGTCCATCTCATGCGGCGCACTACACCACCAGTAGCAGGGGCCGTGGGCGGAGCACAGTGTTCCGTTGACCCTATGCGTGCCGGCAGCGGTGGGCGTCCTCTTCTCTCAGGTCTTGGCGATTATTATTATATTATCTCTTACTATTATTATTATACTTTTTATTATATACCTTTACAAAATCTCTATTTTGTAAATTAGAGGACTATGTAGACACTGACCGATACCATGAATCTAAGTACACTTATGATTAATCTATACTTAAGCACATCTATTTAGCTCGTTCTGCATTGTTCTCCCATACCCCGTGAATTCAATGTATACAAGAAGAATTGTGAGGCTCTCATCCTTAAAAAGAGTAACCGTGGAGTTTCTTGCCCTTCTTCTCCACAGGAATGACTTCCCGAACGGGTGTTAATCTTAAGTAATCAATAAATTTCTCTTTTTGATTATTCATAAGAGCCTTTTGTTCTACACGAATAAAAAGCTTTTGATTTTGATTTAGTAAAAAAAAGATTTGCCCGGCTTTTAGAGCCAAATGTCCGGCTTACCTATTTTAGACCCTGTCAACCATAGGCATATTAATCACACAAACGTGAAATATCAAGCTTATTCCCCTTGAGTGGGAATCGGCATAAGCTTAATACCAATTATAACTAATTTGGTTCGAAGCCTTTCCAATACGATTCATCGATATCATTAGATTATATTTAGCCTATTTCCGCAATAATGAGCAGAGAAACCGCAGAAGAACCAAAGTCACCAATATAGCTCTTAGAATTGCAAAACTTAAGTGGCAGTGGGCGGGTGTGTGTGTGTGAGTGATGTACGCTGTTGGCCATGAGGCCTTTACAGCTTCACCGGACTTAAGGGCGAGCGTGCAACCACTACGCTCGAGCCAGAAGGGCAAGGGGCGACATACTCGAGGGCGCCCTCGGTTGGGACAGTCGCTGTGGGGGGACGGGGTGCAATACTAAGTGCACCGGTCAACCGCCGGCTATGGGAGGGGATCTACGACTACGTCGTCGTCGCCCGTTTTCTGAGCGGAAAGAATGGATGACAAAGCATCGGGGGGATCGGAGAGCACATGTCGCGGCCGGCGGTGGCGGCAGGGGTCGGGGGGGGGGGGGGGATCGAGCGTACATCCCTCGTAGAACTAACGGCCGTTGGGGCAGAAAGGTTCTCGAGTGGCGGTCACGTACCGGAAGGCGAGGAGTGGGCAGAGCCCCATATGGTGGACCGATGCGTACAGCTTACTGCGTGGGATTGAAGTGTCATGTTATTAATAGAGATGCCATTTATTTTTCTCTTCTGTCTGACTACCGTCTGTGGGGTTCCGGTGTGGTCATGCCCACTATTATGCCTTGCTTGCGGTGGCTGTCTGGCGTGGGGCACTCCCTTCCCTCCAATATGGTCGAGGCGAGTGATGGCTGTTCCAGTAGTCATACTCGTGAACGGATGCTGCTTGTGGGGACTGGTTCATTTGGAATCCTTTAGACACTCTTTACAAATAACATCATTAGATGAATCTACTTACATTACGATCGAGACTACTACTTACGATCGAGATATGAATATCTCGATGGTAAGGTATCATACTAGATCGTAAACTATTAATATATGTGATTGAAAAAAAAATAATAGGAAAAAGAGAAAGGGAATTAAATAAAAAAGACAAGCCCGATGAGTTTCTTCGCCCGATCTGCTCCGATCCGGTGGTAGATCAGTACATAAATTAGGTTTAAAAAAATGTAAATTGCCTATTTGTAAGCGCCCCCTCAGGGCTTATACAACGTAAATTATTTGAGTTTAAAGCCGGTCGTTGTGGCAGGGTTGCTACTTTTTCAGAAGAATATAAGTATTGTACTTATGTAATTTCAGAAATCTATTTACTAACACTTTTAAAGCAGTAAGTAAAAAAAAATACTGTATGTAAGACGGACGATTTAGCGCAGTGGTTAAGAGCTTAAGCTGCTCCGCCCACTGTGTTTAATAGTCGCGGGTTCGATTCCCGCACGGGACAAATCTTTGTGTGATCCACAATTATTGATTTTGGTCTGGGTATTTGTGTATGTGAATTTTCATGTTTGTAAACGCACCCACGACACAGGAATACATCCTAGTGCGGGGCAACGACTTCGTCCAGCAGTGAACGTCTTTCGGCTGATGAGAATAAGCAGAGAAATGGACATGAAATTAGCCAATCTGAACTGCAATGTGCAAAGAAATCAACATGAAACTGGTTATGTAGAAAAGTGGAGTGGTGGTATTCCTACCCTCCACGGGATCTGGCGTGATGATATATGTAGGATTTAAATGATGGAATGGAAGTTTGTATCTGTGGTAGGAAACGTAAAGAAAGATGAATGAACGAGCCAACAAGGAGTGACAGGATGGAATGAATGGAAAAACCAAAACCGAAGACGAACCTGCAAGGTGTGAGGAGGAAGGACGATGAAAAAGAGGAACTGTTGTAAAGTTGTTGTTAAGTAAATAAAAGAAGATCCAAAGAGGCAGGAGTTTCATTCCATCCACGAAACAAACCCTAAATATATCTATATCACAATCTATCTAGCTTGACGGACGGCTTGGTGCACTGGTTAAGAGCTTAAGCCATTCAGCCCACTGGATCGTCTATTCGCGATTTCGAGTCCCGCACCGGACAAATCGTTGTGACCCACAAATATTTGTTGTTCTATCTATCTATCTATATCATCACGCCAGCTCCCTCGCGGGTTAGGCAGAGAGTACAGAGTTCCAACAGGTTCTTTGCTTACATACCTCTCTGGCTTCCTCCACTCTCATACTTCGTCTCATACACACTCGCCGGTTACGGAGACTCTTGACTTGCCCTTCAGCTAAGACACGGTCTATTTGGTCATGGTAAGATAGTCTAGGTCTTCCCCGGCATCTACATCCTTCCACTTTCGCATTGTATATCTGTTTTGTCATTCTTTCTTCTGGCATCCTTTCTATATGCCCGAACCAACGGAGCATACCCTTTCTCATCTTTACACCGATACTATCTTTCATACCTACTCGCTTTCTTACTACGCTGTTGCGAATACGGTCGGTCAGCGTGACTCCGCACATCTTCCGCAGAGATCGCATTTCGACCGCATTTATCCTGCTTTCGTTCTCCTTCTTACATACCCAACTCTCACTGCCATATAACAGCGTTGGGACAAGCACTCCATTATGCATGGCCAGCTGCGCCTTTTGGCTTAAGTGCCGGCTCCCAAGTAGCCTTCCCATCGCACCATTCACTCTATTACCTGCATTCACTCTTCTCTCTATATCAGCGGTGTATTTCCCATCCTTACTGAAGGCGCATCCAAGATATACAAACTCATTCACTTGCTCCAGCACATCGTTATCAACCACAATCCTTGCATTCGTTCTGTTATTTGTTGTTGTATGTGAATTACATGTTCGTAATGGCATCCACGACATTTTGTGTATGTGTGTGGGTTAATGATCTACGCTGTTTGCCGCGGGGCCTTTACAGCTTCACCGGAGAGGGCAAGCGTGCAACCACTACGCTCGGGCCAGAAGGGCAAGGGGGCTACTAGCTCAAGGGCACCTCAAGGAGGAAAGGCCTCGGCTTGGGCAGTCGCTATGGGGGAGAGCGTATACTAGGTGTCTTGCCGTGGTGTTCAGCACCGGTCAGCGGGTAAGGGATTCTTCGAGCTCGCCGGCGAGGTCGGTGTCCTGTGTGCGGTATCTGTATCTGAAAGAAGGCATGTAAGGGCATCGGGAGGGTCGGTGAGAACATGCCGCGGACGGCGGTAGCGGCTGATAAAAAATAGAAACTTATCCTTGCTCTTGAATCGGAAAATGTGTATCATAATCAAAAATCGGACATCCTATCTATCGTCCTTGTCTTAAACCTAAAGTTGGACAGTGTTAGAGAGATAACGAATGACCGAGAGAACTATGTAGATCGGATGTCCTACGTCAAGTTAGGACAGGAAGGTATGGATCGTGTTTTAGTCTAAGGACTGACCATTCCTTCTTTAATGGCGGTTGTGAAGTTGTAGTACTAAGTAGCTACCAGCTACCGTAGGTTAAATGAACCAAAACGGAGCCAAGGTTTGTAACTTAATACGACGAGTATCAGTAAAGTTGACTATGGGTCAAGGATGAATCAAGCTTCTTATTCAAACTTATTAACATAATTTATTATTCTGTTAGATATTCTCGAATTTAAAAGGCGGTATTTTAAGAAGTTCTCTGGTTAAGGGTTGCTACTTTTTCAGAAGAAAATAAGTATTGTACTTATGTAATTTCAGAAATCTATTTACTAACACTTTTAAAGCAGTAAGTAAAAAAAAATACTGTATGTAAGACGGACGATTTAGCGCAGTGGTTAAGAGCTTAAGCTGCTCCGCCCACTGTGTTTAATAGTCGCGGGTTCGATTCCCGCACGGGACAAATCTTTGTGTGATCCACAATTATTGGTTCTGGTCTGGGTATTTGTGTATGTGAATTTTCATGTTTGTAAACGCACCCACGACACAGGAATACATCCTAGTGCGGGGCAACGATTTATTATTTTTTTAAAAAGTATTTATAAGAAATCCGTTTTGGCAGAAGGAAAAACAAATTGGAAAAGAAAAATTACATTTAATAAAGTACACAAAGTGTTAGTCGCCCATCATTCAAATATGTATTACTAAATTGTTGAACTTTATGTCTTCGTAATAAAGTTTATTATCATATGCAAATGCACCTCTCAAATCCAACTTTTTATAATGGTTATGCTAAAAAAGTTAGACTTAGCATAAATACACATAATAGCGTGGCACATAAGTTGAGACTGATATATTTAACAACTCTGTATTACGTATCAACGCATATTAAATATAAATAGAGTATTTAAGTCAAGAGTCTCCGTAACCGGCGAGCGTGTATGAGACGAACTATGAGAGTGGGAGAAGCCAGAGAGGTATGTAAAGAAAGAACCTGTTGGAACTCTGTACTCTCTGCCTACCCCGCAAGGGATCTGGCGTGATGATATAGACAGACAGATAGAGTATTTTGGTGTTACAAATTATCAAGTACATCTATCTAAAAAATAGAGCACAATAATTGAGAGCATGGTTGGCAACCCTAAGGGCCTAACTAAGTGATGTGAAGAATATCAGTTTCTCGTGCGACGTCAATGAAATCTCTCGCCTTGAATTCAATCTTGTGATAATTACACAGTGAAGTCCTTACTTTCTGATTTTAGTATAAAACTGGTGATTTTATTTTCATTTCAGATAAATGTCGAGACAGTTCTATTAGTATATCCTTATATGCTATTTATTTACATACTTTCCCGGCAGGTACACCATTATTAAAATAATGGAAGTGAAATATACAAACTGACTGCCTCGTTGGTCTGGTGGCAAAGCGCATCGCTTTGTGATCACGAGGTCCTGGGTTCAAATCCTAGGTCGGACAAATGTAGGTTTTCTAACGAAAAATTCCCAGTATGAGTCCGGAGTCTGGAATTGTGCCCGGTATATGGCAATAGGCTCGCCCCCTATTACATGGGACCTAACATCGTCGGCGAAACGTGGGTGTACTCAGTACACCTCTGCCACCCCCTCTGGGGAATATAGGCGTGACGGTGTGTAATAAATATACAAACTCATCCATTCCAGTACCTCGCAATACCTCAGATAATCAGACAAAATATCACTCCATGCATCCGCAAACAGATCGCAACCAGACCTGCCGGCAAGGACAGCGTGTGTGAGTATGTGAAAGATTTACGCTGTTGACCGCGGGGCCATTACAACTTAACCTGAATAGAGGGCGAGCGTGCAATCCCTTGCCCGCCGGCCGATGCGGAGCAGCAGCAGACACCTACTATACGCCCTCCCTCATAGCGACTGCCCAAGCCGAGGCACTTTCTCCTTAAGGCGCGCTTGAGCTACTTGCCCCCTTGCCCTTCTGGCTTGAAGCTGTAAAGGCCCCATGGCCAACAGCGTAGATCACTCACACACACGCACACACAAAATCTTAAGATTTTTTTATTATAACTATATGTAGCACATCTCATCCCACCGGGGGTCGTACAAGGCGACTAAGGGTCAACTAGGCAATGGGCAGCAGCGTTCTCCTAGATACTTCCATGACCATTGAACTGCGCTCGACAATCCGCCTGCCAAGCGTGGCGAGTAAGGCACATCCGCCCAATTATTACGCTGGAAAGCAATTGGGGAGGCCTATGTTCAGCAGTGGACAAGTATAGGCTATGGTGATGATGATATGCAGCCCGACTCTAGGAATAATCCTGTGTCATGTGTGTGTATATAAACATGAAATTCTATACACAAATACCCAGACAAAACCACAAATTTATTGGTCCCACAAACATTTGACGACGATCCCACAAGTAGTCAAACTAGTGAAAGGAGCAGCCTTCGCGGTAAACCTCCTGACCGTCCCACGAGTTACCGCCCCATCAGTCTCCTCAACTCCCTGGCAAAGATCTACGAGCACCTGCTTCTGGCACGGCTCAAAGACTTTGTATTATTCAGGGATATACTCATCAATGAGCAGTTTGGTTTCCGAGCCAAACACTCTTGCGTTCATCAAATGCACCACATCACGGAGCACATCCTCACTGGCCTCAACAAACCCAAACCTGTCTACACGGGTGTCTTTTTCTTCGATGTCGCGAAGGCGTTCGACAAAGTCTGGCACAACGGCTTGATCTACAAGCTTCAACAAATGGGTGTGCTGGAGAGACTCGTGCTTATCTTACGATACTTCCTGTCGAATCGCGCCTTTCGCTATCGCGTCGAAATGACGCGCTCTACCCCCCACTCCATACAAGCTGGTGTCCCACAAGGCTCAGCTCTTTCCCCCCTCCTATTCAGCCTTTACACGAACGATATTCTTCGTTCGAATAAGGTGCATCTAGCCCTATTCGCGGATGATACCGTTCTCTATGTCTCGCATAGGAATAAGGGTTTCATTACCGGAAACCTTCAGGCAGCCGCCAATACCCTAGGGGATTGGTTCAGGAAGTGGCGTATTGAGGTGAACTCGGCAAGAGCGCTGCGGTGTTCTTCTCCAGAGGTGCCACCCCGCGCCCCTCCCTGCGCCACCCCAGAAGTAATCTCGGCCAAGTGACCATGTTCGACCTACCTATTCTCTGGGTCAAACAGGTCAAATATCTAGGACCGCACATCAAGCGAGTCCGTAACCGAGCAGCCTTTGTGCTCGGTCGTCTTTACCCGATGATCTGCAAGCGGAGTAAAATGTGCCTTAGGAATAAGGTGACACTTGTTGACAAAACTTGTATACGGCCCATCATGACGTACGCTCGTGAGGTGTTCGGGCACGCCGCCCGCTCTCACATCGATAGACTCCAAACGGTTCAATCCCGGTTTCGTCCGCAAAGCCGTCGGAGCTCCGTGCTTCATACGGAATGTCGATCTTCATTCCGATCTCGGCCTCGAACCTATTCGCGCCTTTATTAAAAAGGCAACACCCCGATACTTCGCGAACGCATCCAATCATAGAAATCCGTTAATCGTAGCCGCCGCCGACTACGAACCTAACTCTCCTTCTATCAGCCGCTACCGCCGTCCGTGGCATGTTCTTACCGACCCTCCCGATGCCCTTACATCCCTTCTTTCGGATACAGATACTGCACACAGGATCAGACACCGACCTCGCCGGCGAGGTCGAAGAATCCCTTGCCCGGCGGTCGGTGCAGAGCAGCACTGCGTGACACCTAGTATACGTCCTCCCCCATAGCGACTGCCCAAGCCGATGCCGTTCCTCCTTGAGGCGCCCTTGAGCTAGTTGCCCCCTTGCCCTTCCAGCTCGAGCATAGTTGCATGCTCGCCCTCTTCTCCGGTGAAGCTGTAAAGGTCCCGCGGCCAACAGCGCAGATCATTCACACACACACACAGCAGCCTTCGCTTTTACCCACAAAACCTAATCCTTGAAAGATATCTCCTATAGGTCAAAGGTTTCCCTAAAATCGCCACGATAACAGACTATGGACACAGTCCAAATTATTTTAATATATTGATTGTTATTATAATATTGAAGTGCAATTTCATTATGATGTCATCCACCTTTATGATAATTATCAGATAATCATTACTGATATTAGTTGATTACCTAATGATTGTGCAATGTTATCCAGATCAATTCAGCTAAAAGAAAATAAAATTTTGTGAATGCACCTTGACAAAGGAATCATTTCCAGCTTAGTGCCCTTGCAATGTTTTGTTAAATATTAAAATCAATTTGAGTAATGTGGCATCATTTCCATGTCTTGTAGTCAGATTTTAAAAAACAATATTTTTTTGTCTGTACGACTAGTACTTGAGGCAATGAAAATACTTTAAAGACATTCATAAATCATTTTGAATCATGTATAAAGCTTTTAGAATTTGTAAAAAAATATTAAATAGATCTAAAGTATTATGGTCGATGTAAGTTTCATTACAAAAAAAGTACATAATAAATATATTAATGTCGCCTGCGGTATATGTATGTGTCTACTAATCATAGAAACTTTGGTATTCATTACGTTTTTATTTTAGCATTGGTTAGATTTATTTATAAGGTTTAGTATATAATTTATGAATAATTTATTGAAAGTGGCTGAAATATGATGATATTTTCCATGTTACCTGTGCTAAGCCTAGGCTTAGCATAGGTAACATGGAAAATATTTATAGTTGCTTGTTAAAAACATTAATAAAACTGCTTTTTAAAAAATATATATTCAATAGATCAATTATTATTATTCCTAATAAAAATTTACCTGAATACATAATGTATTTAATGGCCTTTTATGACACAATATCTTTTAAATATGTACCAAGCCCATTTATGTAAATAGAGTATTTAAAAAAACTTTATATTCCCATGCATAATCACCATAATTCCAATGGCATAAAGCTTATTTTTCCTTAAACACCAAAATGACTCAGTCTTATCAGTTTTTATATATCCTTGAGTAAATTAAAAAAATTCAACACTTCCTAATCCTTACACCTCGATTACATTCCGTTCACTTGCATGTCAGGACACAAGGAAGTAGCATGAAAAGGATCAGTGTGAATATGTAAACTTTCCCTGGTTATTGTTTACATTCTCGCGCTGGCCTATATAATTTATTTCTCTAGAAGTTGGTACCTACTGTCTTCTTTTTAACATATAACTGCGTTTTGCCAGTTCTATGGGTGGGTGTACTATGAACACCCTTGATTTCCATGGGCGTTATAAGGATATAATTGTTTTCAATACCTAAGTGCATACTTGTATATAGAGGGATAAATAATGAGGAAAGATTATCGCTTGGCTAAGTTAGGAACAATAAATTGTGTAAAAATCCACCCAGTTAAATTTCCTAAACTGTATATTCAACTCGTATCATTACAACATCTTACCAGTAGGTACCTAGTTTACATAATTAATAAACGATTTATAACTTATATCAGACTTGTGGGGCAGCGAACTTACCTTGTGAGCCTAATACTACGATTTTTGCTTCAACAACTTTCATTTTAAATTCACAAACAACACAATACACAACAAAAGCACTTAAAACATAACTTCACATGATTTTACTCCACAAGAAACTTTAAATAAACAAAGGAAAACAATTGAAAAACTCCGACATACTCCTCCGTCGCACACTCGATCAGAACTAATTATTTTAATGTCAATAAATTGAAAATACGCTGGAAATCACATTACGAGCAAGATTAATTTTGTTTGTTTGTGATCATTATAAATTAGTCGGCTAATATCTAACGTCGTTGCAAGCGCCCTCTTTATTTTTTGGCAATATTTATTAGGGCATTTTAATAGCACCCACAGAGAATACAAAAGAATAGCAGCTGGTTTGGTAAAGGAAGCACAGATGGCGTGAAATCACACTTTTTATCAATAGGACTATATACTAGCGCTCTGCATTTCAAATTTAAAACACAATTAATCCATTTGTTTTAATAATATTTAGATAGGTAATAAGATTATAATAGGTACATACCATTGTTTTGTTTTAGGTATTGAAACAAATCTGATAACATTACGCTTCTAGTTCCCACCAAAACTTTGTAGTAGTTGTAAGAAAATTTTGAAATAAAATATATACTGATAATTGCCAAACCGATAAAAGTAGATAAAATCCATAAAATCACACTAAAATGAAGTATGAATGGCAAATAAAATTGTAATAAAATTATGATTGCCGCCATAATGGCGTTGGCATTTATATCAAAATGGCCATTATGTCCTTATTTTACGATCATCATTCTTATAGTGATTGCTCAGAGATGGCCCCGGGCGATAAGATTGAGACTATAAATTCTTAATAGGTGGATATAATTATCAAGAATAAGTGACAATTTGTCGAGAAATGAGATAATCGTAGAACTATATAATATGTTGCTTGTCATACAAAATACCTCAGTGCCTGAAGACTAAAGATTTTAGTCAATATGTCATCACACAGCCTGTGATCACTAAGCTCGGCGTTTCTCGACGTGATTGAATCAGATATAAATAGATCCGTAGAAGAACCAAGGTCACCGACATAGCCCGTAGGATTAGTAAGCTGAACTGGAAATGGGCGGGCCACATAGCGCTAAGATCGGACAGGCGTTGGGGCAGAAAGATTCTAGAGTGGAGACCACGTAGTGGCAAGTAGCGTGGGACGGCCGTCTTCCAGATGTACTGACGATATTGTTAAGATCGCAGGAAGTCGTTGGATGCTGATGGCATTGGATCGGTTGCGCTGAAGAGCGATTGGGGAAGCCTATGTTCAGCAGTGGACAAGTAAAGGCTTAGATAATAAAACCAGCTAAATTAGTTTAAAAAAAAATTAATCACTTTCACCCCTGTATTCCCCAAGTGGGGGTTTCGGAGGTGTACTGTGTAGTACAGTGGGTACTTTTCCTGAGGATGTTAGGTCTCAGTGTAATAGGGGGCGAGCCTATAGCTAATATACCGGGCACGCAAGATATTTTTTTCTCGACAGATTACACTTTCAGCCTTGGATTTGAACTTAGGACTTCGTGATCGCTACGCGCATTATTCACCACGAGACCAACAAGGCACGTAGCAGACTAACTAGCTTCATTGCACTTTTAACTGGGTTTCGGAGTGAAATGGATATGAAACTTTACCTATATAGATTAGAATTCTGTCATGCTCGCGGTTTTGCTAAGGCGACGACTCGTTATTTCTTATCTACGCTGTTGGCCGCGAGGCCTTTACAGCTTCGCCGAACAAAAGGGCGAGCGTGCAACCACTACGCTCGAGCCAGAAGGGTAAGGGGGCGTCTCAAGGAGGAACGGCCTCGGCCTGGGCAGTCGCTATGTTGGAGTGTCTCGCCGTGTTGCTCTGTACTGGCCGGCGGGCAAAGGATTCTTCGACCTTTCCGGTGCGGTCGATGTCTGATCCTGTGTGCGGTATCTGTATCCGAAAGAAGGGATGTAAGGTCATCGGGAGGTTTGTTAAGAACATGCCGCGGACGTCGGTAGCGGCCGATAGGAGGGGAATTAGGTTCGTAGTCGGCGGAGGCTACGATTAACGGATTTCAATGATTGGACTGCAACCAAGAGAACCAACCACGGAACAGAGAAGTGTACTTATTTAGCGTTTTACGAGGAACGAAACGTTTCGAGAAGACGGTTCATGACGTTTCGTTCCTCGTAAAACGCTACCATGAAGTGAACCGAACAAACAAAGTTTCAGTATTTTGACTTGTGTTGTAAAAACGCTCGAGTCGGCGCTTAAAACGCTCGCGTTTTCTACCTGTTTCAACGCTCGTGAGAGTCGACTAAGCGCTAAACGCTCGACTTTAGCTCTCATTTTTACAACACTAATTTTCACAGCACTTCTATCGTGATTTTAACAACAATTATACAAAAACTAAAGAAGTAACTTTTTACTTTCGTAAATGCAATTTTTATAATTTCCTATCAGCTGCTATCGCCGTCCGCGACATATTCTTACTGACCCTCCCGATGCCCTTACTTCCACAGTTCCCTTCTTTCGGTGTGTGTGTATGTGTGTGTGTGTGTGTGTGTGAGTGATGTACGCTGTTGACAGCGTCTGTCAGCTGACTGGGACAGTCGCTGTGGGGGGACGGGGTGCACTACTAAGTGCACCGGGCAACCGCCGGCTATGGGAGGGGATCTACGACTACGTCGTCGTCGCCCGTATTCTGAGCGGAAAGAATGGATGACAAAGCATCGGGGGGATCGGAGAGAACATGTCGCGGCCGGCGATGGCGGCAGGGTTCGGGGGGGGGGGGACCTTCTTTCGGATACAAATATTGCACAAGGATCAGACACCGACCTCGACCCACACTTAGTATACGCCCTCCCCCATAGCGACTGCCCAAGCCGAGCCCGTTCCTCCTTGAGGCGTCCGCGAGCTAGTTGCTTTTTTGCCCTCCCGGCTGGAGCGTAGTGGTTGCACGCTCGCCCTCTTGTCCGCTGAAGCTGCAAAGGCCCCGCGGCCACGATAATTCAAACATTTTCTTCTTTGTGTGCCTCTCCAGTTAATGAAGGCTGGCTGTCAGCTTGGAATATCGATTTTATTTTGAGGCGGCAAGCTCTGTATCGCTCGCAACGCCTATCCAGTCTCTTACGTTGCGCAACCAAGACTTCTTCTTGCACCCAACACATCTCGTTCCAGCGATCTTGCTCATTATTATTAGTTCCAAGAGTTTATATCTTTCGAATCTCAACACATAGGTTCCCAGATTTTTCTTCGCATTTTTTTCTATAGTAGCTTTATCTCTGTTGGAATATTTACTCATGTGGCGAATCGGTGTGTGCGTGTCCTCTCATCGACTAGTTTACGTACACACCGCCAGAGGACAAAGCCGTTTTACGCCGGCCACTGTCCACGGACGGCATGCTTTTGCAGTTGTATACTCGATAGCATTTGAAATTGTGTTTGCGCTATGATTAGCGCGGTTATAGAAATCTTTGTTTTTACTAGAACACTAGCTTTTACCCGCGGCTGTGCACATGTGATTTTGTAACTTGGCATAGGCAGGTAGGTCTCTAATGCGCTATCTTATTCAATTCTTTAAATCTATAGCGCGATCTTATTCAACGGTAAAAAACATATACAATACTTGGTTACATCCTTTTTAAGAAGGATTATCAGTTTATCTATGAATTATAACATTATTGGTAAAATGGCTGATTTAAACGTTTTCTACCTACCGTGCCAAAGATCGTAATCTGGCGTAATAATATTTAAACAAGTTATATTGCAAGCTAAGTATATACATTTCGTGTCCGTCTTCTCGTACGAATATACAGTTTTGTACTCGAGTTTGATACACAAACAATCTTATGCTTCGTCAATTACAGCAAAGCATTTGATTGTGTCGACTGGAAATGTTTATGGCATATACTCGGAGAACTCGGCGTACCACTACATCTTACGGCTCTTATTGTGTCACTGTATCATAACAGTACGGGCGTAATACAAATTGACAAAACCCTGTCGAGATCTTTCAACTTTGAAAAGGGTGTGCGTCAGGGGTGCATTTTGTCACCCATCCTGTTCAACATATACGGAGAATACATCATACGCAAGACTTTCGAAAACTGGAACGGATGCGTTTTAATTGGTGGAATCGAACTGATTAACTTGCGTTATGCTGATGACACAGCACTACTGGCGGCAACTAAGGACGAAATGGTGGAACAGTTGAACAGGATGGAGCATGTAAGCGCAGAATTGGGCCTTGCTATAAACAGGACAAATACAAAAGTCATGATAGTTGACCGGTCAAGTAAGTTGGAACTCACAAAAAACTCTAGTAAACCAGAAATACGGAGGCGCATTGGAATAACAAAGAGTGCCATGGGCTAACTGCAAATAATCTGAAGAGTACGCAATATCACACAAACAACAAAAATAAAACTCAAACATACTCTGATCTTCTCCATTTTCTTGTATGGATCAGAAACATGGACTCTTAAAGCATAAGATCGTAAGCGCATCGATGCTTTCGAAATGTGGTGCTGGAGAAACAGCGAAAAGGACAAACGTATCTTTTCTGCGGCAACTGAAAATCAAGACAAGATTAACATCGATATGTCTTCGCCGCACTCTCAAGTACTTCATATCGCACGTGTAATCCCAGACAGTCTAGAAAGACTTCTAGTCACAGGGAAGATCGAAGGAAAGAGACCTCGGGACCGCAGCCCGACACGTTGGACAAACCAAATCCGCTCAACACTTGAAACCCAAGTACATGTAGCTCTACGCACTGCTGGAAATCGCACAAGACGTCGTGTAAAAGGGAATACTGTCTGCATCCCGCATCGGAGGTCACGACCCTCAGCACCGAGGAAACGACGCAAGACTGTCCTCCTACTACTATACTATAATACGCGGCGATGTATGCGTGCGAGATGAACTAGTCGAGTTCACCTTCACGTACACTCTGCCTGAGGACAAAGCTGGTTTACGCCAGCCATTGTCCTCGGGTGGCATGCTTTTGTAGTAGTGTTCGATGGTAGCGTGGTTATGGGAAGCTTTTTCTGTTGGCGTGTTTACTAGTGTGGAAATCTTTCAACTATAAGGATATGAATAATAATTGCAAAATAACCATCCGCCATCTTGGCCCATTGAAAATTGAGAAAGTTATGTAGATGTTCTTTCTATATGCGCAAACCACCGGTAAAGAAGTGGTAAAGAATATCGTAGGAAAGAATGATAAAACAGATTACTACATGTGAAAGTGAAAAGATGTAGGTACCGGGGAAGACCTAGAAAATCATGCTATGACCGAATAGACCGTATCTTATCTGTCAAGTCAAGAGTCTCCGTAACCGGCGAGCGTGTATGAGACGAACTATGAGAGTGGAGAAAGCCAGAGAGGTCCTTAATGTAAGAACCTGTTGGAACTCTGTACTCTCTGCCTACACCGCAAGGAATCTGCTGTGATTTATAGATAGATAGACTTAAAAATATGTTAAAAATTAATAGATGGAGTTAGTTAACTGTTTATCTGTTTAACAATAATAATAATAGCCCTGTTAAGAAACTGCCCCACTGTTGGGCACGGGCCTCCTCTCGAGCTGAGAGGGCTTAGGCCATAGTCCATCACGCTGGCCCAGTGCGGGTTGGTGAACTTCACACACCTTCGAGAAACTCTTAGGCCTGCAGGTTTCCTCACGATTTCTTCCTTCACCGTTAAAGCAAGTGATCCTTAATTTTTAATATGCACATGCTTTCGAAAATACAGAGGTACGTGCCTGGGTTTGAACCTGCGACCTCTGACTTTGCGGTCCAACGGTCTAACCACTAGGCTACCATTGCTCAGTTTACCTGTGATGCATCTATATATCGCACACTCTAAGCAATTCAGCTAAGCAGTTTAAATAGGCATTAACTTTTCTTTGACTTTTCTGCTATAAACAAACGTACCTACTATGCATTATTTGAAAAACACATTCATTGTCTTTATTCGATTTATTCAATGTGAATCATCGGAAGAAAATAACATATTTATCCAAATTAATCTGAATAAAATCTCCGCAATGTCGAAAATAACATGGTAACGAATTCAAATCAATACGATACGAAAAAGCGGGAAAAGCAATCCAATATGGCCGATTTGCGAGCGCTTTCGACCGCCATTAAAATATTTGAGATCATGGATATTTTGCAGAATTCTTTTTGCATTCGTATTTCAGCATATATGTTGTTATTTAACTGAAATAAAGACGAGTTTTGTTTGTATCGATGGAATATATAAAATGGTTTTATGTAAGAGCCCGCCACAAGTCAAGTTGGAAATCGGAAAACATTATACAGATTAAATTTCGTTGGATTTGTATAGAGTTGCTGAACCATCTAAAGTAAATAAAATAAAATAAATATGTAGGGCTTCATCGCGACGGTAGGTCAGTGATAATATAAAAGATCGATGAAAACTTCTCTGTTAATTTTCGAGAGAAAGGGTTAAATGTAAACGAGGAGTTAATTAAAGAGGCGTTATTTAAAAACTTACTTATTCTTCTGTCGCTGTAGGCTGACCCAGGCTTTTCATTGACAATTGCTCAGCGAGTGACCCCTATCCCACCTGATGGAAAGTGATGATGAGGATGAAATTATTCCTTATTGACAGAGTAATAGCCTATTTATTCTTCAAATTCAAATCATTTATTTGTGTATAATAGGTTAGATAGGATGTTACATGTATATAGTCATAAGTTCTACTATATCCTGCCATGCATCAGGCGTACAAAATTATCATCATCATCATCATCATCTCAGCCTATACTTGTCCACTGCTGAACATAGGCCTCCCCAATCGCTTTCCAGCGTAACCGGTCCGATGCCACCTGCATCCAACGACTTCCTGCGATTTTCACAAGATCGTCGGTCCATCTGGCAGGTGGTCGTCCCACGCTGCGCTTGCCAATACGTGGTCTCCACTCTAGAATCTTTCTGCCCCAACGCCCGTCCGATCTTCGCGCTATGTGGCCCGCCCATTGCCACTTCAGCTTGCTAATCTTAACGGCTATGTCGGTGACCTTGGTTCTTCTACGAATCTCTTCATTCCTGATTCGATCACGTAGAGAAACGCCGAGCATAGCTCTCTCCATAGCTCGCTGAGCAACTCTGAGCTTTTTTATGAGACCTATTGTAAGAGACCACGTCTCTGATCCATATATCATCACTGGTAACACACATTGACTAAAAACTTTAGTCTTTAGGCACTGAGGTATTTTGGATGAGAAGATGTTGCGCAGTTTCCCGAACGCTGCCCAGCCGAGTTGGATTCGCCGATTGACCTCTCTCTCAAAGTTGGACCTACCTAACCGGACTACCTGTCCCAGGTAAATGTATTCGTCGACAACTTCAAGAGTAGAGTTCCCAACGGTGAGTGCGGTGGGTACGACATGGACGTTACACATTATTTTCGTTTTGTCCATGTTCATTTTAAGACCCACTTGTTGAGATACTCTGTTGAGGTCGCCGAGCATTCGTCCTAGATCTTCCAGCGACTCCGCCATGACCACAATGTCGTCGGCAAATCGAAGGTGAGTGATGTATTCGCCATTGATGTTGATGCCAAGTCCTCGCCATTCCAAGAGCTTGAAGGCGTCCTCTATGGTGGTCGTAAACAGTTTCGGAGAAATGACGTCTCCCTGTCTTACTCCTCTTTTTATGGAGATCGCCTTCGTGCACTGCCCTTGTACTCGGACTGACATGGTGGCGTTATTATACAAGCACTTCAACACTTCGATGTACCGATAGTCAATGCGGCATCGCTGGAGAGATCTAAGAACCGCCCAAGTCTCGATCGAATCGAAGGCTTTCTCATAGTCCACAAACGCCAAGCATAGTGGCCGATTATACTCCTCGGTCTTCTGTATAATCTGCCGCAGCGTATGTATGTGGTCTATGGTACTAAAGCCTTTCCGGAAACCGGCTTGTTCGGGAGGCTGGAAATCATCAAGCCTGCGTTCGAGACGATTCGTGATGACTCTCGAAAACAACTTGTAAACATGGCTCAGCAGTGTGATGGGCCTATAGTTCTTTAATAAAGTGTTATCACCTTTCTTGAAAAAGAGTACCACCACAACCCTGTTCCATGCTTCCGGCGCTTTTCCTTCGAGCAAGACGGAATTAAACAGCCTCTGAAGGACTTTAAGTACCGGCGATCCGCCCGCTTTCAGAAGCTCTGCAGTAATTCCGTCTTCACCCGGCGCTTTGTTGTTTTTAAGTTGGTTGAGAGCCATCCTAATCTCGTACAGGCTGATGTCCGGGATATCTTCAGTGTAGTGTCGGGTTAGCTTGGCTCTTGGGTCTTTTACCAAGTCAACAATAGGTTCAGCTACTGAGGTATACAACTGTCCATAGAACCTCTCTATCTCCCTGAGCACCTCTGACCTATTCGACGTTACGTTTCCGTCCTCCGTCTTCAGCTTCGTCAACTGGCTTTGCCCAATCGACGCGGCTCTTGCGAACACTTTGGAGCCCTTGTTCTGCTTTATGGTCTCCTCAATACGTCTTGTGTTGAAGGACCGTAGATCGTGTCGCAAGGACTTCAATATCTGTCCATTGAGCTGCCTATAGGACTTAGCATCATCGGAGGTTTGGAGTCTCATGGTACGTCGCTCAGCCATAAGGTTTCGGGTGTAGTCGGATAGCTTTTGAGGCCTATTTTTACGGTGGGGCTTAAAATGCTTAGACCCGACCGTATGGACAGTCTCTACCAACCTATTGTTGATTTCGTCCACTGATGCGCTGCTGTTTAGCAATTCGAAGCGGTTTGACAATTCGAGTTGAAAGTTCTCGGGGTTTTGGATATGTGTAATAGAAGGTCGGAGCGTAGACTTCATCAGACGCGATCTTTCCATTTTGACATTAATATTTAATGTGCCTCTGACCATTCGGTGATCACTGCCGGTTTTTACCCTGTGAATCACGGAGACATCATTAAATATTTGTCGCTTGGTGCTCATGATGAAGTCTATCTCATTTTTTGTGAAACCATCAGGGCTCATCCAGGTCCATTTCCTATGAGACGGCTTCTGGAAGAAAGAGTTCATCATAAAGAGTCCCTCCTTCTCCAGAAATTCGGCCAGCCTCTGACCCCTGGGGTTGCGCTGCCCATATCCAAATTGCCCCACTCTCAACTCATCATCGCCCCGTTTGCCCAGTCGCGCATTGAAGTCACCCATAACCACTGTAAAGTGTGCTTTGGAAGTATGTATGGCTCTACTAATGTCCTCATACATAACTTCGACCTCATCATCTGAGTATGCCGAGGTCGGTGCGTAGACCTGTATGACCTTCAGCGAATATCTTTTGGATATTCTGAGTATCAGGTACGCTACCCTGCTCGACACACTAGTGATGGACACAACGTTGTTTATGAGTGACTTGTGGACGATAAATCCGACACCACCTTGGGACTGCTGTTCGCCCTCCCGGTAGTAAAACAAGTTGCCGGATTTTAAGGTTATCGTGTCCTCGCCCTCTCTTCGGACCTCCGATAAACCAACAATACTCCACCGCAACTTGTTTAACTCTTCTTCCAGCTCAACTAGCTTCTCATCTGTCCTCAATGTGCGTGCGTTGTATGTCACCAGGGCCAATTTTCGGTTTTGGTGGTAGCCGAATCTCTGCCGGAGATTCTTAGCACCCCTTGTCCTGTCGTTACCATGGCTGCTACCGTGGCCAGGACGAACAGGACCGCCGGGGACTAGGGGCCTGGTTTTCTTGCTTTCTTCCATATTGGTTGGGGGTGTTTGCCATACTCGCCACGCTTGGCAGGCGGGTTGGCGAGCGCAGTTTTTGGTTGTAAAAGTGTTAAGGGAACGCTGCTGCCCATTCCCTAGTTTTCCCTTAGTCGCCTTGTACGACACCCGATGGGATGAGATGGGTTGGTCCTATTCTAAGCCGGGAACCACGCGGCACAAAATTATACATAACAAAATTATAAAGTATTATAAAATATTTAAATGTGATATTATTATTATTAAATTAATTTAAAAATTATATTAATGATCTTATTATTAGTATTAAAAAAAAAATTATAATGCTATTTTCCCTCTATGAAGTCGTCAATGGAATAGTACTCTTTGTCTGTTAATAAATTACTTACCATATTTTTAAAAATAGTATTTTATTATCAATAGTAGGCCCCATACAGACTATACTTTTATGCATAAGATGTGTCTTACAAGGCATTGGGTGTATGGTATGTTCACGACGGCTTCCTATAGGATATGTATTGTACATATGCATATTAATTTTTACAAAAGCTGCAACCTCGCAGATGTAAAGAGAGGGTACCGTCAGTATTCTTAAACCTTACTTACTCTTACTTTAAATTCTTAAAGGTACTCAAGTTATACCTCTCCTCTCCTCTCGTCAGAACAGAACAGAACACTGTCTGTAATGTAGCGTTTAGTTAATTTTTTTAATCCTTAATCCTGATACGCTGGCTTACTTCCTCCTGAAAAACGCTATTAAAATGTCCATGCATTGAGAATAAGGCGTCTCCAATATTGAATACTCTAACAATCCAAGAGGTATTAACAGCTCAATACAGTTACCCGACTACTTAAATACCATCCCAAAAGAAATCAGTGCCCACCCCTACACACACACACATGGCTTCTTTTACATAAATACGCAATATCCAGTGGTTAAAACTAAGACAAATCGACTGTGAATTTCGCTTAATATTGTGGAGAGAAAAGTGTAATACCTATTATATTGCTGTGTTGGCGTTTAAATGTTGGCACTTTGGTAGCCCTGATGTCCGTTCTTCCTTTGCAATTTTTTTTCTTATTTTAAAACTATCTACGGAACTATCCGCACCGCATTCGCATAACACAAGAATTGTTTACGTGTCAATCCAAATTCAATATAGATCGAATAGCCTATAGTGGCATTAGGGCATCTCCAATCATGTGGGCGGTTAAATTTTTTAATAAATTAGCCAGCGTGATTATAACGGCAAATGCTAATCTTTCACGAATGAAACAACACAAAATAATTAGTATTATGTTATACTAAAATATTTATCACAATCACTAGCCATTCTTCAATAAAAATTTAATTACAAATATATTATACAAAGAACAATGGCATTTATTACGAAACTCCTAATCAAACGAGACGACACATAAACAAATTCAAGAAAATCTAATTTAATTAGCGTACTTTTTCTGTCAAAACTAACAGCCATAATTCTGTCTACCCCACAAATTACGCATCTTGAATATAAATGTTACGGCATAAACAAAGGGGAATATTTTCTTCCGCGCGAGGCAACAGTAACTGCCATACAGCCTAGTGTGACAGATGAAGCAAAAATGTTTATGATACATTAGCCAAATTACGACAGAAAATGTAATCTGTGCGATTTGTTTGTGTTTATCTTCGTGGATAAAGGATTTTCTGACCGCTGCAGCGATTTAGAACTTGTAACTTATATTTCTTCCGTTTTATTGGAATGATTTCCGTTTTATTGGAAAAAGGCTCTGAATAATCAATAACACAACAAAGTGGCAAGTATAAAAATGGTATGTTTTATGTGTGATAAATAATTTGTCATATTTTTACAAGCTTTATTTTTGTTTTAAAAACGTAGCCACACAGTAGGATTTATTCCTTTTTTTTTTTTTTTTTTTAGCCCCACTCTAGGATTTATTCCTGTGTCGTGGGTGCGTTTACAAACATGAAAATTCACAAACACAAATACCCAGACCGGAACAAATAATTGTGGATCACACAAAGATTTATCCCGTGCGGGAATCGAACCCGCGACTATTAGACACGGACGGAGCGGCTTAAGCTCTTAACACCGTCACGCCTATATTCCCCAAGCGGAGGTAGCAGAGGTGTACTGAGTACACCCACGTTTCGCCGAAGATGTTAGGTCCCATGTAATAGGGGGCGAGCTTATTGCCATATGCCGGGCACAATTTCAGACTCCGGATCCTTACTGGGAAGTTTTCGTTAGAAAAACTACACTTGTCCGACCTAGGATTTGAACCCAGGACCTCGTTATTACAAAGCGATGCGCTTTGCCACTAGACCAACAAGGCAGTCAAGCTCTTAACCACTACGCTAAATAGTCCGTCGATTTTACTTGCTTTGTGTGTGTGTGCGAATGATCTACGCTGTTGGCCGCGGGGCCTCTACAGCTTCACCGAACAAGAGGGCGAGCGTGCAACCACTACGCTCGAGCCAGAAGGGCAAGGGGGCAACTAGCTCAAGGGCGCCTCAAGGAGGAACAGCCTCGGCTTGGGCAGTCGCTATGGGGGAAGGGCGTATACTAGGTGTCCCGCCGTGGTGCTCTGCACTGGCCGGCGGACAAGGGGTTCTTCGACCTCGCCGGTGAGGTCGGTGTCTGATCCTGTCGATTTTACTTGCAATGTTTGTTAGTTTGTTGATTTAGTTTAAATCTTGCAAGTCGAATTAGAACCACATCTTCGTATCCTTCGGAGTTGACAATGCATTTTTATGGTAAGCATCACCTGATTGTCCGGGATTCGCTCCAGACAAAAGAATTCCTCAACGGTCAACAGCATGGACACAAAATGTTGTATACACATTTATTTTTGATTGGTCTTTTTAAATTGCACCATTGCCTGCTTCATAAAACATTGTTCTTAAAAAGTATTTTTAAAATAAAATAATGTAGTCTCTGATTCATTCATCACTATTAGTGATTTTATATTACCTGTATGCTCTTCACATGTGTGTGTGTGACAAATCGGCTTCATTATACTACCGGGTACTACTACATAATAAGGTACTACTAATTTTAAGTTTAGAATGAAAGAAAATTGGTTCCATTACATTTCCCTACTATACTCTACAAATATGACTTACTTCAGCATTACACTAGCGCTTAATCCGCTACATTGTACACAACAAAAGCAATATGTTAACGTGGTACGTAAGTAATGATTGTAATTTAGCTAAAAGCCCGCGAAAAGCGCACAAAGTGGTCGTAACAATGGAAGTGCCGATAAATTTGTAACACTGCCATCTATACGTCCACAGTTCATGTTGTATTCATGAGGCGCGCCGTAAGATGGCGTTAGTAGTGATTTAATTCTGCTAAGCTGTGTTCTTTATGCGTGAATCAAGTGAGAAAGCGTATATTTATGTATGTCCTACCTACATTGATAATAGAATAAATTTTAGTTTTTTGGCGGGAATTAGAAGAATGATGACGTCAATTTTGTTTCGAATAATATTAATGTTGGTGGATAATTCCATTACGTACTTGCCAGAATACGGACGGATCGTGAATCTCTTACTTTTTGGAAGTCGGTTAATATTCTGTTTAGTGCTGTAGTACCAATAGGACTGAAATAATATCCTTAATAATTCAATATACATTCCTATTGTTTGTCATTAAGGAGTTGTTTGTCATTAAGGAGTGGTTTCCCTGGTGTATCAAAGTCCCAGTTCCAATACCGAGGAAATTAAAATAAAACCCTTGGTGCTATATTGAACACAATGCAAAAAGAATCATCAAAATCAGTCCACTAATAACGGTTAGAGAACGACCTCGCCGGCGAGGGCGAGGAATTCCACTGGCCGGTGCAGAGCACCATGGCGAGACCATCTCCATAGCGACAGCCCAAGCCGAAGCCCTTCCTTCTTGAGGCGCCCTTAAGCTAATTGCCCCCTTGTCCTTCCGACTGAAGTGTACTTGTCGCACGCTCCCCATCTAGCCCTGTGAAGCTGTAAAGCCCCCACGGCCAACAGCGACGATCATTTACATACAAAACATAACAATAGGTGGATACATTGTGTTATAAGTTGTGTGTGTGTAAATGATCTGCGCTGTTGGCCGCGGGGCCTTTACAGCATCACCGGAGAAGAGGGCGAGCGTGCAACCACAACGCTCGAGCCAGAAGGGCAAGGGCACAACTACCTCAAGGGCGTCTCAAGGAGGAATGGCCTCGGCTTGGGTAGTCGCTATTGGGGAAGGCGTTAGTTGACTCGCCGTGGCGCTCTGCACCGGCTGGCGGGCAAGGACTACTTCGAGCTCGCCGGCGAGGTCGGTGTCTGATATAACCTCAAAATCTAATACTCGAAATCCCACGGTTGTAACTTGAAATCATTTACGCGTTCTTTCATTGCTGTTGGTTCTGGGGCAAATTATGTATAGACGCAGAGCAATATTCTTAACAGGGTAGTAGGGTACCAATGGGTGGCCTTAGCACTAATAGTGATCTCTTCTAGGCAACCTTTTGTTTTCATAGATATTTTTTTTTCGTTTCTGAAGTTTTTTTTGTTTATGGCATCACGACGATGCGTATTTTGCCAATGTCAAGTATTACGAATATAACTATTCATTTCTAAATTAATACAACTCCCTGATGAACTTAAAAACAATGATAATGAAATTGATGAAGTACCCCTGCCTGGATAGTAAAGCGATAGATACTTTTTACTACTTGGACGTTTTGAGGAAAATCGAAAAGGCTCGTTTTATCACTTTGTCTCAATTACCTTCACTCATGCACATATAAGAATACATAATGGTTAATATTCCACCAACATTACACATTATAATTCGAAATAACAGAGGTTTTGGAAATTAAAACAAATTGACGACAGCACTCTTCGACTTCCCGCCAAAATCCTTAAACGGTATCTACTGAGATACTGTACTGACACATGAAGGCATATTTTTTAAAGTAAAACTTACACTCGAAGGTGTAGTGAACTCTTACTTTTCCTACAAAAATACTTGAGGTGCCTGCTTTATAATCTTTTTCACATAGGAAGGGTAGTGACATTTCTAAGTGCCAAACGAAATTAATATTTAATTCAATGGTGTTAAGGCATAAAACCATAAGCATAGAAACAGGTAATGCCTCTTATTGCCATTGAATAAAGTATAATTTTCTTTGACACCTACAACTATTTGTGTAGTTGTGTATGTGAATTGTCATGTTTGTAAACGAACCCACAACACAGTAATATATTCTAGAGTGGGGCTCCGTTTTTTTATAATAATATCAGCCTATTCTGCCCACTGCTAGGCAAAGGCCTTCTCTCACAAATCGAGGTGACAGAGATTAGTTCATACTCCGGACCCAGTGCGGATTGGTGGAGGCAGGTTTGTGGCCACCTGCTGTTGGAACTTATCAAGCCGCCTTTAAGGCTTCCAACTCGGCTTAACGACTACCACATTAAGTGGTAATCGGGACCAACGGCTTTACGTGCCTTCCGAAGCACGGTGGTGCTCGAATATGAAAATGCTACAAACGGTCACCCATCCCAGACCGACCGAGTCGAACGCTGCTTAACCTTGGTGATCGGTAAGAAAACCGCGGTCGCGAAGCGCTAGGAACGCCTCGCTTTAAAATAAAACAAAAACTGTCACAGTACCCATCTTACATGAAAATACTATAGTAGTTCTATCATGGTTCTATCTATATCATCACGCCAGCTCCCTCGCGGGGTAGGCAAAGAGTACAGAGATCCAACAGGTTCTTTCCTTACATACCTCTCTGGCTTCCTCCACTCTCATAGTTCGTCTCATACACGCTCGCCGGTTACGGAGACTCTTGACTTGCCCTTCAGATAAAACACGGTCTATTTGGTCATGGTATATAGTAGTTAGTATATAATAACTCAATGTACTACACACTGTTTTGCATAGGTCTAAAATTACAATAAAAAATAAAATAAAATTGAAAACAATACTGCTAAAGGCGTTTTAAATTTTACTTTAGAGCTACATAATAAGCGCTAAAAGTAATAAATAAATAAAAAATAAACACCGTCACGCCTATATTCCCCAAGCGGGGGTGGCAGATGTGTACTGAGTACACCCACTTTTCACTGACGCTGTTAGGTTCTATGTAATAGGGGGCGAGACTATTGCCATATACCGAACACAATTCCAGTCCGGACTCATACTGGGAAGTTTTCGTTAGAAAAACTTCATTTGGCCGACCTAGGATTTGAAGGATTGAACCAATAATAATGTTAATAGTGGTAAGGCCCTGGTAATATTTACATTATAATATCAGCCTATACTGCCCACTGCTGGGCAAAGGCCTTCTCTCACAAATCGAGGTGAGAGAGATTAGGTCATACTCACGCGGACCCAGTGCGGTTGGCAGAGAAGGTTTGTGGCCACCTGCTGTTGGAACTTATCAAGCCGCCTATAAGGCTTCCAACTCGGCTTAACGACTACCACATTAAGTGGTAACTGGGACCAACGGCTTAACGTGCCTTCCGAAGCACGGAGACGCTCGAATATGAAAATGCCACAAACGGTCACCCATCTCAGGCCGACCGAGTCGAGTGCTGCTTAACTTCGGTGATTGGTTGGAATACCGCGGTCGCACAGCGCTACTAGCGCCGAGAGAATATGTACATTACATACATATATAATATTATTGTCTTGGTGTCCATCTGAGCGCGGCGGATTGCACAACAAGCGAGAGTTAACAGAGCGCGACGGCTCGTCAGTCGCCACAATCACACTCACACACACTTTTCTCATCATTTTAGTGTAGACATTACCTCTGGTTATAAATTTTTATAATTTAATAAGGGCTAATAAGCCCTGTTAAGAAACTGTCCCGCCGTTGGGCACGGGCCTCATCTCGAATTGAGAGGGGTTAGGCCATAGTCCACCACGCTGGCCCAGTGCGGGTTGGCGAACTTCACACACCTTCGAGAAACTCTCAGGCATGCAGGTGTCTTCACGATGTTTTCCTTCACCGTTAAAGCAAGTGATAAATAATTTTTAATACGCACATGCTTTCGACAAGACAGAGGTGCGTGCCTAGGTTTGAACCCGAGACCTCTGACTTTGCAGTCCAACGGTCTAACCACTAAGCTATTACTGCTGATAAGTATTTATAATTTAAAAAATAAAATTACTGGACAAACTCTGAGAGTTCCGTATAAGGGCCACTAGATGACGCTGTTTTAATTTTTCATATTCTAATTTTTCCACAAAAATATGTTTTATCAGTGATATAATTACAAATTCACAATATTCAGATTTTTTCTTTCCTTGTACTGTGAAAGCTTGCTACTTGCTAGTTTTCATGTTTATTGGTGTGTGTGTGTGAGCGCGCGCGCGTGTGTGTGTGTGTGTGTGTGTGAGAATGATCTACGCTGTTGGCTGCGGGGCCTTTACAGCTTCAACGGACAAGACGCGGGGCCTTTACAGATGTTTATTGGTTAATAGGAAGTATAATATCATTTTAATGAGTTCGTTGAAATGACCATATCTTATAAATGCATTTATTTAGAAGTTTAATTCTACGGTAGGTGACATAAATTTTTCTGGATACCTCTAGGCGTTCCTTAGAAAAAAGGTGATAATTGTCGGAAAGAAAGAGGCACACAAACGGACAGCAAAGCGATTCCACGAGGGCTCCGTTTTTATCGATTCAGATACGAAATCCTAAAAATTAAACGTTTACGTTATATCCCTAAGAGGGATAACAAAGGCGTACTAAATGATTTTAGTTTCATACCTTTGTAATAGAGGTAAAGTTTAATGCCATGTTATTGGGTAGATTCTGGACTCATACTTATTGAGGGTTTTCAATAGAAAATCGTTGCATTATACCTCCCGTCTTATTAACCTCGGCTACAAACGTCGTAGTTTTCCACAACACAATAACATATTTTGATAGAAGGTAGATTTGCGTGTGAATGATCTTCGCTGTTGACCGCGAGGCCTTTACAGTTTCACCGGACAAGAGGGCGAGCGTGCAACCACTACGCTCGAGCCAGAAAGGCAAGGGGGCAACTAGCTCAAGTGGGCCTCAAGAAGGCCTCGGCTTGAACAGTCGCTATGGGGGAGGGCATATATTAGGTCTCTCGCCATGGTGCTCTGCACCGGCCGGCGGGCAAGGGATTCTTCGAACTCACCTGTGAGGTCGGTGTCTGATCCTGTGTGCGGTATCTGTATCCGAAAGAAGGGATGTAAGAGCGGTGAGAACGGTGAGAACATGCCGTGGACGGCGGTACCGGCTGATAGAAAGGGAGTTAGGTTCGTTACTTTCATGCAACGAAACGATGGGACGGACGTCCGCATCGTATAGGCCAAAGACCTTTACAAAAAGAAGGAAAATAATATAGGAATTTAATACACATCTATACTATTCTCAACGTACCACAAACGAGCAATCAGCGACTGATCGCCAACGCGACAATACCTCCCTCCCTCCCCGCCGCCCGCGACCCCGCACCCGCCGCCCACACCCCCGAGGCCCCGGGCGCGCGCTCCTTGATTCCAAATTCAATTTGCACCAATCAACGGGCGTTGTCTTCCCGCCTTCTGCCTTGTTGGCTATCCGGCGGACGTGACGGTTGGAAAATTTGTTTTTTATTATTACTTTTTTTAAAAAGGTATTGTTTGTGGTACGACAAATTTGTGTTTGAGTTACATTGAAGGGTTAATAGAGGATTTTGGGTATTATTTATTTGTTAATGTAGTCTAGAAAGATTTTTATAAAATTGAAAGAAAGAAATTAAATAGTTAAAAGTTGCAAGTAAGTCTATATACGAATTTCACCATCACTGAGTAGCCCCAACCGATGGTTAAATTTGACGGTTAATTTTAATTGCCGAGTAAAGGTAAGCGAGAAGTAACTTACCATTACTTTACGTACTCGAAGGAAGAAACAGGCCCTAAGTATTTTTTAAAATATGTAACGTCATTTTTTAAATTATTTATTATTTATTAAATTAGCGGCACTACACAATGGTACTTTTGACAGCTCACAATAGTTACATGCAAAGAATTGGGTTACATGAAAAATGTTGATGCAAATCTTGACAACCATTTTATAGTTTCATACATCAATCAGTAGAAAACAACCCATATAGAATAATTTTGCCCCTGATGTCTCAGGAGCGGGTAGAAGAATCAAGTTGAAAATGTCTACAAAGATCTACGATACTTTTACGCTGAAAATAATAAGCTACTGAGTCAATGAAATAAAAATATACTTAACTTCTTCTTCTTCTTCAGTCAAATGACGTCTACTGCAAGAAACGCATCTCCATCCAAGTGTTGTACGCATACTTAATCTATTACATATTTCGATAATCGCAAACTCACTCTTTGAAACCCATGAGGTACATTTTAGTGACCTAAAATCATGAAATCTGGCAAGGCCAAAAAGCAAAGTAAAAGAAAAAGATCAGAAAATTCCTCATATGTAAGTATATAGCCCTACTAAGTACATTGCAAATAGACAGGTTGGTCTTAGCTGTTTGGAAAAGATCTATCTATCTATCCATCTATAACCTCACGCCAGATCCCTTGCGGGGTAGGCAGAGAGTACAGAGTTCCAACAGGTTCTTTCCTTACATATATCTCTGGCTTCCTCGACTCTCATAGTTCGTCTCATACACGCTCGCCGGTTACGGAAAAGAAAAGATCATTGTAATATTATCAAGTGTTCATAAATGTAATAAAAAATCTTTAGAAATTCGCTTAAACTGCCGTTGCCTGGCCCATAATCGTTAAAGATAGCTGTAGAGGGTTTATTATTGCTACAAAATTCTATCTATCTAACTTCAGCCGAATGACTTCCATTGCACAACAATACGTAATAAAATTCAATAAAACTACTAACTAACCCCGCACTAGGATTTACTTCTGTATCGTTACACATACACAAATACCCAGACCGAAACAAATAACTGTGGGTCACACAAAGATTTGTCCAGTGCGGGAGACGAACTCGCGACTATTAGACACAGTGGGCGGAGCGGCTTAAGCTTTTAACCACTGCGCCAAATCGTCCGTCATTAGCGGCGTATAGATATTTTTGTATTCTTTAAATTCTTACGTTTTAGGGATTCTTTCACTATCTCGATTAAAGTAAAAGTTATCTACTTTTTGATTTGTTACTAGGCAATTAGAACTTGCTAGTTTTACCGTCGAACGGACTACTCAGAGCTAGTGAAATTACTTAAAGTAATTAAACATAGATTTACTTGCAACTTTAATTGTCAACACTACTTCAGGCTTTTCTCGAGGGTGGTAAAAGGCTTAGTGTCTTGTCGGTTTAATATAAAATGAAGAGGCAAGACTTTTTCCATCGTTCAACCTTTACACCACAATTTAAGCAGTAGTCTATGCCCAGAAAAAAATAATTTAACAATTTGTCAGCAAAACGTCAAAAAGCGCGCGAACCCGAAAATGGCGGATCGCCGCGGGCGGGGCGGGTTTCGTTACAAAACCAAATATCAAATATTGATATTCGCTCCTCGATTTTGTATTCTGTTTGAAGTGGCAGATACTATTTGCGTTTCAACTTGAATATAACGGGACAGTTTGTCTGTCATTTGCGTGATATCATTCTGGAGCTATATTTATACTTTTGTCAAAAAAAATTTTGGGACCTTTCACACAGGCGGTAGTGTGCTCGTTTGCCGTTTTAATGTTACGTGAAGGTCTGTGGCCACCTGCAGGGTTACCACGGACAGCAATACTTTTTTCGAGACAATGTTGTCGGCCTGTGATTTGCGTATTGCATGTTGTACATAAGTCAAAATAGTCTTGTCTGAAGTCTGTAGTGTTTTTAATCATACCTCTATGCTGTTACGTGTGTGCATGTGTGTGTACACTACTGACAGTTCACGAGAGCCGGTGGGCGAGAGTAGAGCTAGTGTTGCAACACGTGTAAATTGGTTAGCCAGTTATACTTTCTAGAGGTAACCGATAAGTAGCAAACCATTCATTGTCAATACGATACAATCCGTGAAACGAGATAGTCGTATCAAACTTTTGTCACAACACGTCATGCAGGACAAAACGGTTATCACGCACCTAGGGCAGTGGTCCGCAAACCGCGATTCGCGAGCCGCATGCTGCTCAGACTCCTCGGCTGCGGCTCTTCCACGAAATGTTTAGTGCAGACACAGAATATTACTTATTATTTATTTATTCTTTATGCACTTTTATGTACATAGGCGGACTTAATGCCTGAGGCATTTTCTGCCAGTCTACCTTGGGGTGGTGTAGAGACAAGTGTGGCAGGTGCGAAATTACACGAATTGGAGAGGGTAAAGAAAAAAAAACAAAAAATATGTAAATAACAACTAATTAACTATACATAATACTTAATATATACAAATTATATATAACGATAATGAAAAATCAATGAAAATGGAAAATAGAAGAGGAGAAAGTATACCGCCTTGGGGAACGCCAGTGTCAAGGCAGCACCAAGCTGACGATGCGTCATCACTCAAAACGGACTGCTGACGTTCTCGAAGATAAGAGGAAAACCAATCCAGCGACTTTTGTGAGTACAAACGGAAGGAGAATATTTTGCCTTGTAAGAGACGAGTAAATATTTTCGAAACGCAAGCCTATAAAAAAGGGGCACATTTATTTTAAATTACTTCTCAAGAAAACTTACAGCTAGTAAACAGATATAAGTAAAATCATAGAAAAGAAAATAGAAAGCTTTATAGAAAGCAACAATGGCAAGGATAGGCGCTCGCAAACATGTGTTTTATTAATTACCTTCGCCTAATTCATCATCATCATCTTAGCCTATATTGTCCACTACTGCACATAGGCCTCCCCAATCGCTTTCCAGCGTAACCGGTCCGATGCCACCTGCATCCAACGATTCCTGCGATTTTCACAAGATCGTCGGTCCATCTGGCAGTTGGTCGTCCCACGCTGCGCTTGCCAATACGTGGTCACCACTCTAGAAGCTTTCTGCCCCAACGCCCGTTCGATCTTCGCGCTATGTGGCCCGCCCATTGCCACTTCAGCTTGCTAATCTTAAGGGCTATGTCGGTGACCTTGGTTCTTCTACGAATCTCCTCATTCCTGATTCGATCACGTAGAGAAACGAGCATAGCTCTCTCCATAGCTCGCTGAGCAACTCTGAGCTTTTTTATGAGACCTATTGTAGGAAAGTCTCTTACTATCGCCTAATTGCTCGCGCTTAAATGTATTTTTACTATTTGCAACATAAAGCATTTTTTTAAAAATAAATAGCTCTTTGAATAAATTTTAATTGTGGATTGTTGTGCTCTTTTGGATGACAAAGTTACCGACCACTGACCTAGGGTGACTAAATCCGTGACTATATCTTTTACATGACGTTACTGTTTCGATATATAATTTGTACCTACAAGCTTAAAGGTCCGAAAACTGACAAATAAGAGCACAAGTATATGTGTGGTCTTATTCGAATTAGTTCGATCTAACCCTAACTAGGATAAGGGCGCGTTTAATTGCTAATGTTTCCTAAACCTACCGCAATTAGGAGATCTGAGGTCATGAATCATTTATAACTAATATTTACAGTTGCTAACTATATCATCACGCCATATCCCTTGCGGGGTAGGCAGTGAGTACAGAATTCCAACAGGTTCTTTCCTAACATACCTTTCTGGCTTAGTTGCTAACTACCAGTAAATATAGATGCGTTAGTATATCGCACAGAATACGTAATAATAAACAACTAGATACACTGTATTTCTTCTATATACACTGTATTTCGCTTCTGTATACGGTGTATATAGAAGCGAAATATACAGTGTGTATACGATGTATATAGAAGCAAAATACCGCATGATTTTCTTCGAAACCACGATCGCCCCGTTTGCCATAAGTACACTCGCATAATTATTATGATACTAGCGACCCGCCCCGGCTTCGCCCGGGTGAATTATACACATAAACCTTCCGCGTGAATCACCCTGTCCATTGGTGAAAACCGTATGAAAATCCGTTCGGTAGTTATTGAGTTTATTGCGTTCAGACAGACAGACAGATGCGGCGGGGTACTTTGGCTTGTAATATGTAGTGATAGATAGATAGATAGATTAATGCTGCAAAAATGGTTTCCGATGAATCTCTTCTCTTTCAAGTTTTGGAAGACTTTCATACCAACCAACTTTAGGCGCGGTGTACTGCGGCGAGGACCAATGTATGTGACATTGGTCCTCGCCGCAGTACTGAAGCATTTTGTGATAATTTTCTCTCAGCGACAAGTTTACGTGGCTTACAATTTCTAACGGCCGGTTTCAATATTTAACTCAAGGATAGATTTGCCTACTACGAATAGAAAGGACATTGTTCTGCGCCCATACATGATTTTCCCCAGAACCAACAGCAATGAAAAAATACTTGTATGAATTCAAATCACCCATAAATTCTCTTAAGGCATTTATTATTAAACGGACAAGCGGGGGAATCGCAATGTTGCACAAAAAGTATTAAATTTTGAGGTTATAATTCAGTAGCCATTAATACACATGAGGTTATATTGTGTGTTGACATTCAGTAAAGATGTCGGCGACTTCGATATAAGTACTTACAATACTTTGAAATATTCGTTTTAGATTGCAAATTGTCCGTTAGATACGGATATTTGCCATTATTTTAATAAAATAGATAAATAATGATGGCTGGGTCAAATTTTTGTTGGTTCTGGGGCAATTTTCGACAATGTCCTTTGACATAATTTTATATGGAAAACCTGTCAAAATTCTACTGACTGTAAGCAAATCTATCCTTGAGTTGAATATTGAAACCGGCCATGTGTCTTATAAATATGATTTCTATGGTATATCCAAACGTGGCTGTTTTTAGCTCTCGTTTTGTTTGTGTTCCGTTATCTAGTACAAATAATGAATAGACGGCTTTTGTTAAATATAAAACGCAGCCCCACATTAGAATTTATTCCTGTATCGTGGGTGCGTTTATAAACTAGAATAATTTACACAAAAATTTGCCCCTAGCGGAAATCAAATCCGCGACTATTCAACCCAGTGGGCGGTGCAGGTTAGCTCTTTACTACTGCGCCAAATCGTCCGTCGACTGCTAGGACTGTTGTCACATACATTACAAAGTCCTCGTAAGCCATCTCCGTCGGCTTATCGACGTTGCTAACGTATTCTGGCGGCGGCAAACAGCTCGCGCAACTTGTTTAAACAAAAGACATCAATCACGGAGAGACCCGCCCTGGCGCCGTATTCGTAGTATTCTTCCGTGACACGGACAAGAGGGAGAGCATGCAGCCACTGCGCTCGATTCAGGAGGGCAATGGGGCAACTAACTCAAGGGCGTCTCAAGGAGGAATGGCCTTGGCTTGGGCAGTCGCTACATGGAAGGGCGTAAACTAGGTGTCTCGCCGTGGTGTTCTGCACCGTCTGGCGAGCAAGCGGGTTCGCCGTGTCTGATCCTATGTGCGGTATCCGTATTCAAAAGAAGGGAAATAAGGGCATCGGGAGTGTTGGTGAGAACGTGCCGCGGGCGGCTCTAGCGCCTGGTAGGATGGAAGTCAAGTGCGTAGTCGGCGGCGCTTACGATTAGGGGGTTTCTATTGTTGGACGTGAAGTAGCAGGTTCTCGCCTTTTTAACCGACTTCAAAAAGGAGGAGGTTCTATGTTCGGTTGTATGTATGCTTTTTTTTTTTTTTTTTTTTTTTTTATGTATGTTCAGCGATATTTCCGTCAATTCTGGACGGATTTTGATGATTTTTTTTGCATTGGGTTCAGTATAGCTCCGCGGTGGTCCCATTTTAATTTCATTGGCATTGGACCTTGGACTTAGAAGATACACCAGGGAACTCCTTAACGACAAACACTAGGCATGTGTAAATTGAGATATTATGGGTATTACGTCAATCCTATAGGTACCCTACTATAGAACCAAGCAGTATATTAGCCAACTTCAAAAAAGGAGGTTCATAATTCGTCCTTTTTTTATAACTCCTTTGCTTATGAACCGATTTTGATGATTCTTTTTGCATTTGGTTCAGTATAGTTTTGAGGTGGTCCTATTTTTAATAGGCGCGAATAGATTTGAGACCGTGATCGGAAGTTGAACAAATGTTATTCTTATACCGTGATAGTACAGTACGCGCGATTTAACTTGTTACCGGAGTGAAGTTAGCGCTACGCCACACTGACAAGCAATTAGTATTTGTCACTGAGTCGTCACCCCAATGAGGATATTATCGAACGAAATAGGGTCTTAAATAAAGCCTCACACTAGGAATTGTTTCTGTGTCATGTGTCTGTGTCAAATGGCGGAAAGCACTAATCTTCTGAGCGAAGACAAGAAAAGTTTCCTGTGTAGGCGATCTGTGTATTTAACAAAAGCCTCTTATACTATGAATACGGCCCGACATAAGTAGCACAAGGCGTTAGAAAGAGACGCACTTAGTCCCCTCTTGCTCGTACAGACGCGACTGGAATATGGAGAGGGCGAGTTTTTCCACAGTAATTTATACCGACCGACACCACTTTAGGAGATCGAGTAGGGTGCACATGACTTTATGGCAATTTGAGACTATCCTAAAATGGAAGGAAAATTATATATAAAGTTTGTGATAAATAAATAATATATATTTACATTAATAGATGACTTGGTATAGACTGGATCTAGTAGTCACGGATTCGATCCCTCACGGAACAAATTTTCATGTAGTTTACAATTATTTGTTTTCGTTTGTTCGTGAATTTGATGTTTGTAAACACATCCACCAAACAGGAATTATTCCTATGGTGTTGTATTTTGTTTTTAAAGGAAAAGCGCATTATATTAGCCAAAGAAGATGGTAAAGGCGTGCTTAGTACGCGTGAATTTCGGTGAAATATTTACAGCAGTATTTAGTTAAATTCACATTTAGGAATTTTACTAAGACAGGGTGCAGATAGCACACTAAAACATGAACAGCTTTTTTCCTGCAAAGATCTTTATACTTATTACTTTTTACTATGGTATAAGTAGTATTTCCCTCGCAAAAGTAAGTTACAGATACACACCAGTGACAATGCGAAAGTGTAGTACCTGTAGGTACAGGGAAAGACTTAGACTATCTTACCACGACCAAATAGACCGAGTCTTATCTGAAGGACAAGTCAAGAGTCTCCGTAACCGGCGAGCGTGTATGAGACGAACTATGAGAGTGGAGGAACCCATAGAGGTATGTAAAGAAAGAACCTGTTGGAACTCTGTACTCTCTGCCTACCCGGATCTGGCGTGCTGATGTGGAAAAGTAAGTTACTTATATTTTTGTAGAACTTTAGAAAAGGAAAAACAGTGAGTTTTATTTTCTATAAATCATGGAGTCAGCACAAAGTGGCGCGCCCGCCCCTCGGCTTAATTTACTGTTGTAAGCGATCGGTTACCCGGCTGATATTATTTAACTTAGTTTGTGCAACTATCGGGTGCTACTGATTGTTGTAGCTTAGCTTGCAGACTATGTAGCTGTAAAAAAGATAAATACTCATAACATTTAAGCTGAATATCATCGAAATGAGTCAAAAATAGGAAATTTAAGCAAAAGTGCAATGTCCGCGCGCAAGCCTTCCAAAGGATCAGGGAAAGCCGTGACTTTTTGAGGAGATAAATGTTTAATTTAGCGATCGTTGTCAAGAGTTTTAACTTCAGTTATATAAAATGGTGAACATCGAAACACGATGAAAATATTGTTATTGATTATCCAGAGGTTAAAAGGCTCGAAATTATGATTCCTTCAATAAATTGACGAAAAATAATGGTATATTTAATTGGTTCGTGGTTGCTTATAAGCGTTATTGATTTTTGTCGATATAACAACAGCTTATTGATGTATTTTGAAGGTTGTGTGTGAAAAATATCGATTTTTTTGAAACGATTATCATCTATACTTTGATATTCACTAATTTAGTACATACACGCAGTAGGTAAACTCCTTGTTAAATGATCAACGATGTCAAACAGTCATAGCTAAATGCCTAGACTACAGGTTTCCGACATCATTACCAAACTTTAAGCTCATTCCACCCACTGCAAGGCATTAGTCTGCTTCCTCTTACGTCACATATCCCTAATACCTCATATCCTAAACTAATCTTGGCCAGGTCTTACCTGCGCATTTTTTTACTTCATCAACTAGCGCCTAGCACTTGAGCTAGGCATAGGCTGATCTGGTTCCGCTCCTATCAGCTATTACCGCCGTCCGCGGCAGGTTCTCACCAACCCTCCCGATGCCCTTATATCCCTTCTTTCGGATACACATACCGCACAAAGGATCAGACACCGACCTCGGTGGCGAGCTCGAAGAATCCCTGGCCCACCGGCCGGTGCAGAGCACCACGGCGAGATACCTAGTATGCGCCCCCTCCCCTCTATAGCGACTGCCCAAGCCGAGTCCGTTCCTCCTTGACGCGCCCTTGCCCTTCTGGCTCGAGCGTAGTGGTTGCACGCTCGCCCTCTTGTCCGGTGAAGCTGTAAAGGCCCCGCGGCCAACAGCGTAGATCATTCACACACACACACACACACGGCTGATGTGGGTACCTTTTCGGCTCAACCATGAGCCGTGTTTGTTCTATTTTGTTTTTATATATTGTGGCGCTTGTAGCGCTATGCGACCGTGGTGTTCTTACTGATCACCAAGGTTAAGCTACGTTCGACTCGGTTGGCCTGAGATGGGTGACCGTTTGTGGCATTTTTATATTCGAGCATCTCCGTGCTTAAGAAGGCACGTTAAGCCGTTGGTCCAGGTTACCACTTAATGCAGTAGTCGTTAAGCCGAGTTGGAAGCCTGGTGGCTTGATAAGTTCCAACAGCAGGTGACCATAAATCTGCCTCCGCCAATCCACACTGGCTCCGCGTGGTAGAGTATGACCTAATCTCACTCACCTCGATTTGTAAGAGAAGGCCTTTGCCCAGCAGTGGGACAGTATCGGCTAATATTATTATATATATGGATAATTTACTGAGCAATTATATGACGTTCTGTGGTTGGATTGATCTGTATGATTTATATTTTGTACCTCTTGTGCTATGAAAAATAAAATTTCTTTCTTTGTTCTAGTATAGTCTTATCTTTTCGTGTTAATGGTTCATATTTATCTCGCCAAGTAAGTGACAACCTTGAACATGATATCCGTGGCCGTGCTCAGCTCTTCTCCACTACCTGTACATGTAGTAGAGCACAGGGACCAGACTAGTAAGTGTGGTCCATTTTGTGTGATCACAAAATTGCAGGCATTAAAGTATCTTTGAGCCTTCATGCGTACGAATTTGGCGGCCACGGATGGCGCTATTAAGATAGCCACTTACTTGGCGAGACAAGTATAAAACGTTGACTCGAAAAGAAGATCTATTTACCTGAGTGTGGATCCCTAAATGTGTGTTGTATCTAATTGCATCAATCTCGGCGTGACGGTGGCGCGGCTTGGGGGGTTGTAATGTACTGAAATGTACGGCACACGCCACACAACGCAGCCCCGCTCGGCGCGACGGTGGCGCGGCTTGGGGAGATGTAATGTACTGAAATGTACGGGAAACGCCACACAGCGCAGCCCCGCTCGGTGCGACGGTGGCGCCGTTGGGAAGTTGTAATGTACTGAAATGTACGGGAGACACCACACAGCGCAGCCCTACTCGGTGCGACGGCAATCGTCACGAGCGAACTATATGTAAATAAATGGCAATGATGCTATTTATTATATTTAAGTATGAGTATAAAAGTATGAACTTTTTAACAATTTTGGAAATGTTATGTATCGTGATATTTTGAGAGTCACTTTTTATGCCTCTACTTTACTTTTTACATACTGCTTCGTTGGTTTCAAGGCGCATGGTGCAAGTGGAGATCACTAGGTCCTCGGTTCGAATCCTTGGTCGTAAAAAAAGTGCTTTATACTCCACTTTGAGTTTTGGTTTTGAGTCAATATGGTGTGAGTCGATGTTGTGGCATTTTCACTCTACATTCATTACAGGAGCCAAACACCATAACTTAAGAGGGGGGTTACATTGCTTGTTTTGTTGTTAGAAAACCAACCCGGCTTTGTACGGGTGAATTATACACAGAAACCTTGCTCTTGAATCACTCCGTCCATTGGTGAAAACCGTATGCGAATACGTTCTATAGTTATAGGGTTTATCGCGTTCAGACAGACAGACAGGCGGAGCTAAGGGACTTTGTTTTATAGTGAAGAATTTTGGTAGAGGAGTAATCATCTGGGAAGACCTAGGTCCAGCAGTGAGCTTCTATAGACTGAAATGATGATGGATGATGTATCTTAATGCACAGTAACTGGTTCTCTGTTTTCATAAACAAATAAAACTGCATATATTCAACATATCAACTATAATTATTTTATTTATATTTTTCACATAGTTATTATATGATTATTATGTTATATATTACACAACTGCACATACATAAATACATGTACATCTTATAAATATGACTTACTGGTATCCAACATCGATCACAAGAATCGATTAAGCCACGGAAAGAACAAAAAAATAAAGAATTTTGCCTACATATATTGTACTCGAAGAAGGAGTATATAAACAAGATTATGTGAGACGTAAAGATGACTAAAAGAATAAGTGTAATATTTTTAGTTTTTCAAATCGCTTGCACATTTTAATTTTGCGTTGAATCTAATATATTTATTGATATAATATATTGGTTACGCATAAGAGGTTTCTCTACATAGCCGACGCAGCGAGACGGGAGCGCGACGGTGGCGCGGCTTGAGGAGTTGTAATGTACTGAAATGTAGGGAGACGCCACACAGCGCAGCCCCGCTCGGCGTAACGGTGGCGCGGCTTGGGGAGTTGTAATGTACTGAAATGTAGGGAGACGCCACACAGCGCAGCCCCGCTCGGCGTAACGGTGGCGCGGCTTGGGGAGTTGTAATGTACTGAAATGTAGAGAGACGCCACACAGCGCAGCCCCGCTCGGCGTAACGGTGGCGCGGCTTGGCGAGTTGTAATGTACTGAAATGTACGGGAGACGCAACACAGCGCAGCCCCGCTCGGCGTAACGGTGGCGCGGCTTGGGGAGTTGTAATGTACTGAAATGTAGAGAGACGCCATACAGCGCAGCCCCGCTCGGCGTAACGGTGGCGCGGCTTGGGGAGTTGTAATGTACTGAAATGTACGGGAGACGCAACACAGCGCAGCCCCGCTCGGCGTAACGGTGGCGCGGCTTGGGGAGTTGTAATGTACTGAAATGTACGGGAGACGCAACACAGCGCAGCCCCGCTCGGCGTAACGGTGGCGCGGCTTGGCGAGTTGTAATGTACTGAAATGTACGGGAGACGCAACACAGCGCAGCCCCGCTCGGCGTAACGGTGGCGCGGCTTGGGGAGTTGTAATGTACTTTAATGTACGGGAGACGCCACACAGCGCAGCCCCGCTCGGCGTAACGGTGGCGCGGCTTGGGGAGTTGTAATGTACTGAAATGTACGGGAGACGCAACACAGCGCAGCCCCGCTCGGCGTAACGGTGGCGCGGCTTGGCGAGTTGTAATGTACTGAAATGTACGGGAGACGCAACACAGCGCAGCCCCGCTCGGCGTAACGGTGGCGCGGCTTGGGGAGTTGTAATGTACTTTAATGTACGGGAGACGCCACACAGCGCAGCCCCAAACGGCGCGACGGTGGCGCGGCTTGGGGAGTTGTAATGTACTGAAATGTACGGGAGACGCCACACAGCGCAGCCCCAAACGGCGCGACGGTGGCGCGGTTGGAAGGTTGTAATGTACTGAAATGTACGGGAGACGCCACACAGCACAGCCCCGCTCGGTGCGACGGTGGCGCGGTTGGAAGGTTGTAATGTATTGAAATGTACGGGAGACGCCACACAGCACAGCCCTACTCGGCGCGACGGCAATCGTCACGACCGAACGTAGCCGAGCGCTTCCGTCGTTCTCCATCGGCTATTTTACCAAACCTTAAGTAGATTGTTTTTGTTAATCTATATTTGAATGTTGCTAACAATTTGGTTTTGTCAATGTTTATTAATGCTTGTAAAGTACAAATGAATGATTTGAATATTTAAAATTGTCAAGCGTCTTACGTTGTCGACTACAGTCAGTCATTGTTTGTGTTTATAACAATATAATTTTCATATGGATTATTCTCTTCACAAATGTTGGTGAACATCGTCGGGACCAAATTATTGGCAACATAATCAAATATAATTAGATATATTGCTTCAAATTATGATTGAATCTTGTTTAATAAAGCAGACTAAGTAACGTTTGAAAGACCTGACAACAATTTTAGCTAATTCAACTATTAAAAAAATGTAATATTACTCAAAAATCTTATTTTTTTGTTTTTGAATATTAGGATCCTCATTAAAAAATTGCTTAGTATGACTGAAACCGGTGCTCTCATTCCTTTTTATTAATCTTTAACACTAAAAGCGACCAGCTGACATTTCACGTTAAAACCAACGGCTGAGTGCCCCGGCACAGCCATACCTGAATTTTCACTTTATTAATGGCTGATATCTAACTTGAGAATGTCTAGATAATTTCCATAATTTTGCATTTCAGCTCATCTGTAAGATAACTCTATAAATTACAAAGGTTTCAGTAATAGGTAACAGCCCCGCTGTAAAGGCCCCGCGGCCAACAGCGTAGATCTTTCACACACACACACTTCATTTACAGGTTAAACAAATCAGAATCATAACCTATTATGGCGCATTCGCAACAAAATGTACCTTGTTACGACTTAATAGTTCAGTAGTTGTCTGATCAGAGTTTGTCGTACTTGACAACATGTAAACGCACCCATCTAAATCTGTGTACTAAATCTGTACTGTACGAGTATCTACAAAGATTTTCTGCAACTGAACCCATTTTGTTTTCCAACAGGTCCATACAAGTGTGAATCTGGTGTAAAATAATAAATATTATTTGACATTATTATATACCTTTCGATTTATTACAAGGTATTTCAACACATCAATTAATAAAATAAACGAATTAAGTACTTAAGTAAATAATAATACTGACCAGAAAGATGTCTTTCTTAAAATTGAATATAACTATAACACCAATATTTTTTTAAGTGGGAATGATTTTATAGGAGTATATAGTTGAATGTAATTTTATTTCTGATTTTATTAATTTTTAATTATGTTATTTGATCTAATGATTGAGATCTATATTTTGTACTTGATATAATTAAAAATTCAATCAGATTCCTGTGTCTGTCAAACAAATAATTTTTGTTAAAATTAAAAACAGTGACTTATTTAATTTTTAATAATAAATAATTTCCACATATTTTAGTAAAGTCAGATACAAATATGTCCCAAACAAGCTGTGGTAACAGTTAATCGTTTATGTTTTTGTCGGTGTGTTTGTATCATTATGACATATTTGTATCTTTATATCTATGTTTGTCTTAGATATAATGTACATCATAGCCCTAATATTACATTGCTAAATATTTGGCCTGCATCAGTTCTTAATTTATTTTTACAATTTGTCATTCCTATTTATGACGAAATTATAACTATTAGGAATTGGTTCTCCTCTCCAAGAGCGCATTCAGGGTTTAGAATGACTCAGACAAGGAGATGAACTAATAATATTTAGTGGTTTATAATCATAAATGCACAAATAATAAAAAAGACTTGGACTAGATAGGTATCGAACATAGGACCTCCTGTTTATAAGCATCCATAAAAAACTAGTCAGTAACAATTTTAAATGTACTCATTTTACGTAAAATCTTATAAATACATGCATAAAAGCACGCTTAGTCTCTTAGAAGATGTGCATCTATGGGACCACAGTGAGTCAACGCGCTTTATCCACCACATTCCCCTTCCGCTCATTGAAAAAAATAATTATTGGAACACCTTGCCTATTTACATTACTTATGTATTATTTAACATTATAAATATACACTATACTTGACTAGCATTTTATTATTAAAATCTAACTTAATTACGACTATAGTATACGGCTCTGCTTAACCTAGAAAAATACTGTGAAATATGAAGATAATTTTTGGATACACTAAACGGAAAAGATAAATGAATGTATAATACCTTGATAAAAAATATCTATCTATATTCACCATGTTAGGTTGGTGGTTAAGATCGTCCAATGGTTAGAATAGTCATGGACAAGTCATTCAGCCCATTGTTTCGAAATACCGAGGGTTCAAATCTATGTGAAATAAAATTCGAAAACGGTTAATACCTATTGTGTATGTGTGTTGTTTGGATCGCCATGTGATTGAAATTGGCGTCATTTATATTCCCTCTCGCACTAAATGAGTGTAAGAGAAACTGGTAACGTAAGTTTCAAGCCCATATCGTAACTACACGGGTTGTATGTAATGTAAAATTTTGGAACTTCACATTTTGCGTGTTTGTAGAGGCAGTAACAAGATGCATTAATTTTTATGATCAAGATGTCGTGTATCCAAAAATGTATCTATTTTAGATACAAGAATGTATGTTCAATAAAATTTCTGTGAAAAATTATTAGAAATTACCCATCAATAAAGGATAAGAACAATTTATTGTATTTCCCTTAATTAATAAAGGAAGAACAAAACAAAATATTTATTTATTTTCATACTACATACGGCCTAAACATATCCATAGGTCTCCCGCCATCTTGATTCATCACAACCAATCCGCGTCTATTGTTTTCCAAATTAGAATTAAAATTCGCTGCAGCCATCGCTCTCTCTCTTTCAAGTGCAATAATTCTGTCCCTGTCTAACAAAGGCGGTTTGACAGCTGTCAAATCCCCCGCCATTTGTGGGGTCGGTTTTTCTTGTTCGTTTTGTAAGTCCTTTGGTTTGTTCTTTTCCTCATTTTGCTGCGGTTCTTTGTTTTTCGAGTCCTGTTGAGCTTTTTTCGAACGTTTCCATTTCATTCTTCGGTTTTGGAACCATATTTTTACCTGCGGACAGGTAAATTTTGTGTTAATTATGTACCTTTAGAAGAATATTATTTAGTCCTAGTCTGCTTAACTTCAGAATTAAGACATATACAAATGTGTTAATAAAGGTCTCATTTGACTGTAGTTTACATTCAACTCACTCATAAGGCAGTGAACATAAAAATGGACAGCGCGAGTATGTAAACAGTTTAAATATTCTTGCACTAACTAGTTTCATGCACACCATTATAAGCACACTATAATATGGATGGAAATACTGCCAAAATTATAGAAAAGTTATTTGACATTTTTTGTTACCAATGAGGATTTTATCGTAAAATAATTTTACTAGCAACACTAAAGCTAAATTTGACATTTGTTATGGCGCCAAGCACCTGACAGCGAACAATGGCGGGATTTGGGAATACAAATGTACGGGCCCGGGGCGGGTCGTAAACGTTACGGCGGCTGTTTATGCGGGTTTAAAGATTAATCTCGACACCCTCACGGTAGCGGCCGGGGAAATCTTGGGAATGTATGTTTGGATTTTACACCTGTTACACGGAAGCCATTTTCGGGGTCGGCCATATTTTTTGTTATTTTTTTTCTTCTTCTTCTTCTTCTATATCTCTATCTATATTCTATATCTCTATCGCCAGCTCCCTTGCGGGGCAGGCAGGGAGTACAGAGTTCCAACAGGTTCTTTCCCTACATAAGGGCTTCCTCCACGCTCATGGTTCACGGTGGCTCACGGTTACGGAGACTCTTGACTTGTCCTTCAGATAAGACTCGGTCTATTTAGTCTAGGTCTTCCCCGGTACCTACATCCTTCCACTTTTGCATTGTATATCTGTTTTGTCATTCTTTCTTATTTTTTATTAGTAACAAAAGCGATTGATCTAGTTGCCTAGTTGTGATGTAATTAGTTACCTCGCGGAATAAAGATACTAATCTTCTTGATCTTAAATTGTGGGACACCTAGTAAAATATTGCCACATCCTTCCTGGTATGAAGATCTTGTGACAATATTTCTAATGAGCTTTATGTAAACCCAGAACCAGAGATGGACAAAATGTAATGAGATTAATGATTAAAATTACATTTTGTAACATTTAATCATGATTCAAGATTAAAAGACTTAATTACCGAAGACAAGATAAAGTATATTGAGATATTATGGGTATTACGTCAATCCTATAGGTACCCTACCATAGAACTAAGAAGAATGTTAACCGACTTCACAAAAGGAGGAGGTTCATAATTCGTCTGTATTTTTTTGTAATTTCTTATAAACTGATTTTGATGATTCTTTTTGCATTAGGTTCAGCATAGCTCCGTGATGGTCGAATTTAAATTTTATTGGTATTGGACAATGGGCTTTGGAGATACACCAGGGGTTTCCTATACGGCAAACAGCATGAATGTGAAAATTCTGTTATTATGAGTTTTATATCAATTGTGTAGGTACCTCACTGTATAAATAAGTAGGATAATATAAAGGAGATATATAAATGATAATAATTAATTCACTCATCACTAAAAATTGTAAAATAAACAACTTTAAAAAAAAAGGAAAACCGACTTCAAAAAGCAAAAAAAAATATTTGAAGTCGGTGCTAAGTAACCGACTGCACCTACCAGCATCGACTTCAAATATTTATTTTTTGCTTTTTGAAGTCGGTTTTCCTTTTTTTTTAAAGTTTTTCAGTTTAGGTTATATTCCGACCCGATAGTAGATGTAAAAAAACACCGTCACGCCTATATTCCCCAGAGGGGGTGGCAGAGGTGTACTGAGATGTACACCCACGTTTCGCCGACGATGTTAGGTCCCATGTAATAGGGGGCGAGCCTATTGCTATATATCGGGCACAATTCCAGACTCCGGACTCATACTGGGAATTTTTCGTTAGAAAAACTACATTTGTCCGACCTAGGTTTTGAACCCAGGACCTCGTGATCACAAAGCGATGCCCCTTGCCACTAGACCAACGAGGCAGTCTAGATGTAAAAACTGTAATAATTTTGTGTTTATGTGTCGTTTTGGCCTATACAACAATAAACGAAAAAGCATACTCGTTTTCAATCGAAAACTAAAAATGATTGTGTATCACCACAAGGATTTCACAATAACAAGTCAAACAGGTTTGACAGATGAACAAAGAGAAACTAAACTAGCGAACCGCCTTCGAAGTTTATTTATATCACTCATATTGTTTGTTTCCACATATTTGATAGTTCATTGGTCTATCAAATAGATGATTTTTAACTTTGACTATGACCCCCTAATCTTAAAGGCTTCTCTTACCTGAGTCTCCGTGAGCATCAAACTGGTGGCCACCTCAAATCTCTTCGGTCTGGACAGGTACTTGTTCATCCTGAACTGTTTTTCCAGCTCCAGGAGTTGCTGGGAAGTGAATGCGGTGCGTGGTCGACGAGTCTTGCCTAAGAGAGCGTGAGGGGCACCTGGTGACAAAGAATTATAGGAGTTAAGAAATCAGCTTCTGCTGTACCATTGATGTACCTTCATTTACAAGAGTTAAGAAGGAACAATGCAGATCCAGAACAGGTTAAAGGCAGGTTTGTGGCTACCAACTTATCAATCTACCTACAACTTATAAGGCTTTCAACTTGAAGTAAGAACCAATAACACTTGAAGTGGTAATTGGGATAAACGATTTACCGTGCCTTTCGAAGCACGCAGACACTCGAATATGAAAACGATCACCCACCTCAGATCGACCGAGTCGAACGCTGCTTAATCTTAGTGACCGCTAAGAACACTGCAGCCGCACAGCGATACGAATATATATTATTCTATGCTACTTCTGGATAAGGTAGCTTTCTTATGGTGAACGTATTGTTGAAAACGGTCCAGTAGTTTTTGAGTTTATTCATTACAAACATACAAAATACAAATCTTTACTCTTTATAATATTAGTATAGATATACCACCCGATGCTGTTTCACTGCTGGTTTTTTTTAAGAAGATGAGTTTTTTAAGTTTTTTAAGATGATCTGGGACGGATTTGTGAAGGGAGGTTTGTGGCTACCTACTTTTGAAACCCATAAAGTCATCCTTAAGATTCCAATCTCGGGTTAACCACAACAACATGAAGTGATAACCGGTGCCAACGGCCTTACGTGCCTTTCGAAGCCCGGAGACGTTCGAAAAAGGGCTTGAATGTTTTATATGATAGTATCTGTAAAACCTTCAGGACTCAGGACATGAGAGGCGAGAAAAGCAATTAGGTAATTTTGATGCCTATCCATTTAAGTTTAGGCAAATGATTTGTCGCCATTAAGATCTGTAATAAACAAAATGTAATGTCGTTTATTAAAAAAATATCGAAATGACATTTACGATACAAAAAAAAACAATCTAACGAATCCAATCACTTAACAAAATTAAACATAGCTAATTTATCAGCTACAATAATACAATATTATTGTTAATGCTAATCTGTCCCTTCAAAAGGCCCGCTAAGCTTATAAAAATGATAATTAACAATTAGCTGAGCGAACGCGACATTTGGTGTTGTTTGCACAACGCGATAATGCGCGAGCCGTGAACGCATCTGTCAAGTTTGGGCGGGAATTGACGCCATCTTTTTTGTTTGCGTTTTATTTGTGTAATCAATTTTGGTGATTTGTAATATTTGTTGTAGATTGAAGATATTGGTTTATGAATTAAATAGGTATATAGAATGCAATTATAACTGGATGTTAACGTGTCCTAGGGCGATTGTTATAATAATAATAGTACACTTTATTTTACACCATGAAAAACAATAAATTACAAACAGATTTATACAAAACATAAGTACAAATGGCGGCCTTATTGCTGATAGCAATTTCTTCCAGACAACCGTTGTAAAGAAAATAAATAACGATAGAAAGAAAGGGGCAGTTGGTGGCGTACACTATAAATGATTAATTTAAATTACAAACCAATATGATATATACCTAATTATAAATACATACAAGACAATACATACTAATACATATTATAGCTATAACACTGGTAAGGATTACGACAGCATCTTTCCTCATACAAGTGGCAAACAATTATATTATGGACAAGTAGTGATTCTTGACCATTGTTTTAAATGAAACCAACGACTTTGCACGTCTAACTGACACAGGCAATGCATTCCACAGAAAAGGATTCCAAAGTAAAGGTTTTGTCGTAGAAATTTGTGGAATGCACCGGCATTTTCAGCTTCAAATTCTCCGATGATCTCAGGAACCTTGAATGTGTCTCATGAAGAAACTCAAAGCGATCTTTGAGGTAAGAGGGGGTTATCGGATTAAACAGAACACTGTATAGGAGCGATAATATATGAGAATTCCGGCGAAGGCGAATTGGTAGCCACTTGAGGTTTGTACGAAATTCAGAAACATGGTCATATTTGCGCAAACCAAATATGAACCTTATACAAAAATTTTGAAGTCGCTAAAGTTTATTAAGTTGCTGCTCTGTAAGGTCAAGATAGCTGGCGTCTGTATAATCGATAATAGGGAGTAGCAGGGATTGTGCGAGTGCAATTTTAGTGGCAGTCGGGAGAAAATTTTGCAATCTTCTTAAAGAGCCTGCGGAAGCAAAAACCTTGCGGCTAAGCTCCTGCAACTGTGGGCCCCAAGTTAGATTGGTATCGATGTAAATCCCCAAATTTTTCACACTTTTACTTATCGGTATAGTGACACCATTAAATATGATTTACTCTAATAATTAATTAATTAAAAAATAATTAATTATCTTAGTAAATACAATCTTATTAAGTTAATACTTTTCATAAATATATTATGTACCACTAGTTTTTGTCTGCGCCTTCGGCCCTGTTGACTTAACACAGGAACTTAACAATTTTCCGGTATAAAAAGTATACTACATGTTAACCCAGGTAATAAACTATCTTTGTGCTAAATGTCATCTCAAACCGTTAAGCCGTTTTTGCGTGACTGGGGAACAAACATACGAACTTTTACATTTATGTATACGTTCGTACTCGAGAAGCTAAGTCTAACAAAAAATACTGCGCAACTTGAACACGGGCTTAGCTTGGTTGTTTGTTTTTCTATCTATATCATCACGCCGCATCACTTGCGGGGTAGGCAGAGAGTACAGAATTCCAACAGGTTCTTTCCTCACATACCTCTCTGGCTTCCTTCACTCTCATAGTTCGTCTCATACACGCTCGCCGGTTACGGAGACTCCTGACTTGTCCTTTAGATAAGACCCGGTCTATTTGGTCATAGTAAGATAGTCAGGTCTTCCCCGGTACCTACATCCTTCCACTTTCACATTGTATATCAGTTTTGCCATTCTTTTTTTGGACATTCTTTCTATATGCCCGAACCAACGGAGCATACCCATACCCATACATATTGGTTTTATACCAGATAATATTTTTTTTAACCTAGCCCCACACTAGATTTTATCCTTGTGTCGGTTTACAAACATGAAAGTTTCACATACACAAATACTCAGACCGAAACAAATAATTGTGGATCACACGAAGATTTGTCCCGTGCGGGAATCGAACCGCGACTATAAGACACAGCGGGTGGAGCGACTTAAGCTCTTAACCACTGCGCTAAATCGTCTATCCTCTTTTGAAGGTATATTTTTATTTATAGAAAGTTGCGGGAAGCACATGAAACTAAGGGAACCTGAGAACTGGAATTAGAATGAACCCTTACTTTTGCTACAAAAAAATATTTGAGGTGTCTTTTTGAATTCGTAGTAGATAATAACTCAATGTACAGGATCAGACACCGATCTCGCCGGCGAGCTCGAAGAATCCCTTGCCCGCCGGCCGGTGCAGAGCAACACGGCGAGACATCTAGTATACGCCCTCCCCCATACTGCCTGCCCAAATCGAGGCCGTCCCTCCTTGAGGCGCCCTTGAGCTAGTTGCCTCCTTGCCCTTCTGGCTCGAGCGTAGTGGTTGCACGGTGTCATGTCCGGTGAAGCTGTAAAGGCCCCGCGGCCAACAGCGTAGATCATTCACACACACACACACAACTCAATGTATTTTGTCTTCATAACCTGTAATTTTTCTACCAGTCACCTAACTCCATAAAGAACCTTCAGCTTTTTTGACAAAAAGGCAAAAGTAAACACCTCCATACAGCCTATATTAAAATCTTTTTAAAAATGCATTAAAGATTCCATTCCTGCACCGGTCTCGAAACACTCGGAACAAACATGAAATCGTGCTTAAGTGTCGATTTTGATAAATAAATAATTTAGTTATGTTGGCTCTACGTGACTTTTCCTTGGTCAGTATCACTGCGGGGCTCAAAATTAACGTTCCATTTTGAAGTATGTTTGACGTTTAATGTAATTTTAACGATTATTTTTGTTTGATTTGTTGATGTAGTAATTTAGGAATTAATGGCTGCCTCATCGGTTTATTTGCGCGAGAGCGTGTGACGTTCACGAGGTACTGTGTTTGGATTCAAAATCGGACTAGAAGTGTGTTTTTTCTATTAAAAAGCTCGTTCTTTCCACTTGAATCTAGTATCCGACCGACCGAAAATTACTGAATTTTAATTGACTGCCTCGTTGGAGTCGTTGGTCTTGTTGCAAAGCTCATCGCTTTGTGATCACGAGGTCCTGGCTTCAAATCGGTCGGACAAGTGTAGGTTTTCTAACGAAAACTTCCCAGTAGGAGTCCGGAGTCTGGAATTGTGCCCGGTATATGGCAATGGGCTCGCCCCCTATTACATGGGACCTATCATCTTCGGCGAAACGTGGGTTAATATTAGAAAAACATCGATATTGACATCGACGACTAACATCAATTTAAAAATGTCGATGTACTATAAATATCTTAAAAAAATATCGATGTTCGAAAACATCGATGTTTCAGACCCGAGCTAATACTAATAACGTCATAATTTAGTCAGCAAAATTTAGTGTAATCTGAGTAGTATAGTAAGTTCGTAAAAATTTGATAGATGTCGTGGCTTGGCACATCCTACGTCTGAAAAAAATTAGTTGAAATTTAACTCTTGTTTAATCCAATAATTGAATATCAATTATCGGACTAGTTGAATAAAGAAATATCGTTGAACTTAACATCGATGTAAAGACATCGAGGTTTATCTAACATCGATGAATATCGATCATCTCTACTATAACTCACTTTGTGCCAGGCTAAGTTTTAATTAATAAATTAAAAAAAAAATGCACTTGTGCACTGATATTTCAGTTCTGTTTAAATAGCTCAAGCAATACATAAGATTTTATTATCTATGAAAACACAACATTCCCACCAACTCCGCGGGCATCAAGTTGCGTGCCATTTTTCGTTTGAAATAGTTTCTCTTATACGTAATAATAACTCAATATTCTCTAGAAAAACGCGGGCAAACCCACAGGGTAGCATATAATATATAAGACATATACTTTAATGCTATATTTTCTTTCTAATTCCACCCCCGAAGCTACCCTACGTCTGACAATATTTATGCCGTAACTTGCCGACAGCATAATTTGTTGAGACATCAACTGGTAGGTTAGTTGCTCTACTTAAAATATCGATCACTTTTCCTTAGATTTATTATGTTACTTCTAAAAAAATAGCGCGTAACATGCGCGGCCTCGTTGGTCTAGTGGTGATTAATGCGCGTAATTATGAGAACCTAGTAGGCATGTCGATTTATAATCGATTAATCGGAAAACGATATTTTCAAGCCAAATAATCGATTCTTTAGATCTATCTGAACCGCTGAAACGGTTCAGTAGATCGATTCTGAAATCCGTCGAATCAGATCGATTAATGATTCAATCATAAAAAAGTGGAAATCGAAAATATGACAAAGTAGGTTGTGTAAATCAGGGATATAAATAATGGCAAACACGTTTATTGTTAAAATACTACGTTCCAAACATGAGTTCATTTTAAGACAGTTGACTTTTTAATAATCTCTAAATTGACCGTATCAAGAAATTATACAAAGGAAGTAATCCAAAAAAAAACTCATTCAATCGGCAAATTAATAAGAATCAACCTCGAATCGATTAATCGAGAATCATTCTTTTTCATATTCGATTTAATCGAAAATCGATTCTTGCTCGTTCGATTCGAATCGATCCAAAGTTCGATTTTTTTTTAAATGAATCGACATGCCTAGAACCTAGGTCGAACATGTAAGTTTTCTAAAGAAAACTTACAGTATCAATCCAAAATATCGGTAACAGTTTGTAGTATAGAATTGGGCCCGGTATAATGGCAATAGACTCGCATCTTATTACATGGGACCTAACATCGTCGGTAATAAGTGGGTCTACATTACACCTTTATGATGTTTGTTTACTACATGAGGGCATTGAGTGCATTTGATTGTCCGGCAACTTCAACCAGCTTGGTGGGACTGGTTGCCCGCCTCATGGGCTTTACATCTCTACCCCCTACATCTCTATCACCTCCGCCTAGGGAACTAGGTGTGACGTTAACGCTATTAAAAAGTAAAAGTTAAAGTCAAAAATCATTTATTTGTTTAGGCTAATACATAAGCACTTACAAACGTCAAAATTATTACATTTTAAAATTATTACGCGGCCTCCACTGAGAAGATCCGGCGAGAAACTGAGCGGGCTGATCTTTTAACTTAATTTTAACTTTGGCTTTTCTGATAACCATATTTGGATAACATTTTAAAGGAAAAGTCTCGTGGTAAGATTAAGGCGCTCTCGATTGTGGAAAGAGAATAGATATTTCATTCCAAATAGTTGGTCCTCGCTGGTCTAGTGGCAAAGCGCATCGCTTTTTGATCACGAGGTCCTGGCTTCAAATCCTAGGTCGGACAAGTGTACTTTTTTTAACGAAATCTTTCCAGTACGAGTCCGGAGTCTGGAATTGTGCCCGGTATATGGCAATAGGCTCGCCCCCTATTACATGGGACCTAACATCGTCGGCGAAACGTGGGCTTACTCAGTACACCGCTGCCACCCCCGCTTGGGGAATATAGGCTTGACGGTGTGATAAGTGTAGTAATTATTAATATGTTAATCAAATCGGTACATTAGAATTTGTAGATAAATCGAATGGCTGATGAATTATTCGCAGTCTTGCAACTTTAGAGTTACGATAGTTCATCACCAGGCGAAGGATGTTCACTGCAGGACAAAGCCTTCCCCAAAGATCGCCTCGATTGGCTTTGTGATCAGCTTTTACCCGCTACCTACACCAGATCACTAGTCAATATAAACAATACATTATGTAGGATACAAAAATTAGGTACATTATACGCAAACATTTATTAATTAGAAATTCGAACAATTGCAATAAATTTTTAAGTAGAGCAACTTATTCGATGCATCGTTTCCATCGCAAGATTTGTGATTTTTGTGCGGAGAATACAAGGTACCAGTTTCAACAGCTTTTAATCAAACTCGGAGCTTTGATCCTGGCGCGGAACAAATATATGTTATCCCTTAAGGGGTAAGCAGGAGTGTACTAAGAACACCCATCAGTGAGACATTTTTGTTTCAACCCATATAGCAATTTTTAAAAACCATTAAATAGACATGGATACACCGTTACGTCTATTTAATAACTATCACTACATGTCATGACTTACGGGGCCGAGACGTGGCCACTCGCAGTGGGACTAGTCCTCAAATTCAAAGTCGCACAGTGGGCTATGGAGCGAGCTATGCTCGGCGTCTCTTTGAAGGATAAAATTCGTAACGAGGTAATTCGACAAAGAACCAAAGTTACCGACATAGCTCGCAGACTCAGTAAGCTAAAGTGGCAATGGGCTGGTCACATCTGCAGAAGGACCGACGGCCGATGGAGCAAGCGTGTCATAGAGTGGAGACCGCGACTTCGTAAGCGTAAGGTGGGCGGCCCCCAGCTAGATGGACCGACGACCTCAAAAAGGTCGCTGGGGCAGACTGGATGCGGAAGGCGGAGAACCGTGTGTAATGGCGCGTGTTAGGAGAGGCCTATGTCCAGCAGTGGACTACGATAGGCTGATTGATTGATTGATTGACTACATATTATAAAAAAAGTCCCCCTGCCGCGTCTGTCTGTCTGAACTCGATAACTCAATAACTACTGAACAGCTTTTCATAAGGTTTTCAGCAATCGACGAAGTGGTTCAAGTCTACTAACTTAAACTGTTCTAGTTTAAGTGTATAATTCAGACGTGAGAAGCCGGAGCGGGTCGCTAGTAATTAATATGTTTAAAAACATAGTTCTTATAATAATTGTCATCAAGCTCAATATACCAATCAGATTTTTACGTAAAAATGATCTTTTTGTACCATCCTGTCGCAGTAATTATAGAATACCTAGGGTTTTTCGGTCATTTAACAAACTATATCATGACAAACTCGACGGCTCTGTGGAGCGGGTCACTCATTTCCCTCTGTAATGGTCGAGGAGAGTGATGGCTGCTTCTCAAGTCATACTCGTGAACGGGTGCTGCTGGTGGGGACTGGTCCGTGCTCTATCCTTTGACTGATTAAACATGTGCCGTAGTTCTGTTGAATTTTGTCTCGTTCGGCATCTCACTGGAGCTATAACCTATTATTTTGTACGCACTCTTTACATATTTTATAGTAACCTTTTCTATTACTATCTCGCTGAGATTCACGGGCTTTACCCGGACCTTTGAAAGGCTTGCATGGGGACATGGGTCCAACACGTAGAGGCCCTTTGCGAGAAGTTAATGTTATGTAAGTCACCTGCTGAGATCACTTGTTGAAAATGAAGAAACATAACCAGCGAACTGACCCCGGTAGGTGCAAGGACTATTGTAAATTATGAAAAAAACTAGGGCCATGTAAATGAGGTTTGATGGACAAAAACTGGACTATTTCAAAGGGGACGGACACCGGCCATAATTAGTGATACTTAATTACACGTGGCCGGCGGTGACTCGCCGCTTACTAGATGGGCCCTCAAACGGTCGTCCTAGGACAACTGAGGGCAACACCGGTGTGAGCGGCTCAGGGGTGTAGAGAGGTGTGCTGCGCTAATACTATTATTATTATACTTTTTTATTATATACCTTTACAAAGCCCCTATTTTGTAAATGAGAGGACTATGTAGACACTGACCGATACCATGAATCTAAGTACGCTTATGTTTAATCTATACTTAAGCACATCTATTTAGCTCGTTCTGCATTGTTCTCCTATACCCCATGAATGCAATGTATATAAAAAGAATTGTAAAACTCTGACTTTTAAAAAGAGTCACCGTGGAGTTTCTGACTTTCCGAACGGGTGGTAGAGTCTTAAGTAATCAATGATTTTTTAATTTTGACTATTCATAAGTGCCTTTTGGTCTACATGAATAAAAAACTTTTGACTTTGATTTTGAACGGTTCGATCTATTTTGTAGTAATACTCAAAGTTTTAAAAATACTTTAACTAAGGAACCCTCAGTGCTTCTGTAACTTTTTTCTTTCTTAATAATGGGTTCATCATATAGTTTAGTTTTCCATATAAATAGAATATTGTATTTCTGCATTAGGTATTACTTTTTAATAATACTGTAGCGTTATTTTGTCCTAAGTCTACCAAGTTTTCCTTCCATATGTGGAAGCTCTCCTTGCAAAAATAGCCATAAGCTCCCCTAATAAAATAAAATAAAAAAAATAAAATCTCAAACTGCATAGTTCGACATTTTATTGTATGGTTTCTCTACGTTTTACCAGTGGCATACAAATGAGACGATCTTAGTGCTGTGTTAGCGCGGAGTTCTTAGCGATCACCAAGGTTAAGCAACGGCCGGCTCCGTCGGCCTGAGATGGGTGACCGTCCGTCCGTCTGTCGTTCGAAGCATTTTAGTATACGAGCGTCACCGTGCTTCGGAAAGCACGACCCATCATGACGTACGCTTGTGAGGTGTTCGGGCACACCGCCCGCTTTCACATCGATAGGCTCCAAACGGTTGAATCCCGTTTCTTCCGCAAAGCCGTCGGAGCCCCGTGGTTCATACGGAATGTCGATCTCCACTCCGATCTCGGTCTCGAACCTATTCCGGATACAGATACCGCACACAGGATCAGACACCGACCTCGCCGGCGAGGTCGAAGAATCCCTTGTCCGCCGGCTGGTGCAGAGAACCACGGCGAGACACCTAGTATACGCCCTCCCCTATAGCGACTGCCCAAGCCGAGGCCGTTCCTCCTTGAGGCGCCCTTAAGCTAGTTGCCCCCTTGCCCTTCTGGCTCGAGCGTAGTGGTTGCACGCTCGCCCTCTTGTCCGGTGAAGCTGTAAAGGCCCCCGACCAACAGCGTAGATCATTCACACACACAAAATCGGAAAGCACGTGGTCAGTCCCAGTTACTAGGTAATATGGTAGTTATTAAGCCACGTTTGAAGCCGGTTTGATGACGGAGTTTGTGTGGGGACCAAATCTCCCTCACCTTTTTTGAGAAGAATCTTTTTGAGAAGTCATCGCAGTTTAAAATTATATAACTGTGTATTTCCTCAAAACTGAATACTCCTATATCTAATACAATAAAACAATTTTAGAAACGGTCTCTCCCTCCAAAACAATGTTTACCGGCCGGATGCGCCGCCATGACAGGGAGCCAATCAAATTACGGTGATTGGCCGTCTTCGCTCCGGCGGGCGACTTAACGCTATTGTGTCGCCGCCCTTACGACAAATTTAGACGATTTTCCGCTATTTAGAAGGAGAGAGAGGAAGAAAAAATTTGGCACATAATGTAGTTACATTTATGTTACATCAATAACAGTTGTTAAATAATTATCTAGAGCTATTTAGGAGGAATTTTATTATTATCAGGCCCACCATGGTTAAAAAAAGACAAAGCATTGCTAACAAAAATGGCGCCTAAAAGCGGCTTCAGTTACACACTAGGTAGATTTCCGTGACAACAGTGTACGATTTAAAAAAAAATCATGTTTGAAAGCTGTCAATGTCACATATGAGTTTTGGCGGGAAGTCGAAGAGTGATGTTGTCAATTTGTTTTAATTTCCAAAACTTGTGTTGTTTCGACTAATAATGTGTAATGTTGGTGGAATATTAACCATTGTGTGTTCTTATATGTGCATGAGTGTAGGTAATTGTAACAAAGTGATAAAACGTGCCTTTTCGACTTCCCTCAAAACGGCCGTTGCAATTGGTATGTAAAGTATCCACCGCTTTACTATCCAGGGTGGGGTACTTCATTAATTTCATTATCATCGTTGTCATCAAATTCATCGGGGAGTCGAATTAATTTTAACAAACACGATTATATATCTCACTGGACACTGGCAATATACACTTATAATTAGTGTGAAGCTATAACTTGAAGAAGAAGAAGAAGAAGAAGAAGAATGTCACCTATCAGTGCGTGCGCGTGCGTGTGCGTACTACACGCTGCTGGGCGTGGGGCCTTTACAGCTTCTCGGGACAAGAGTTGTTACTTTGATCATAATTATCTATCAATCTAAATCATAGCGCCAAAATGTAGAGTCATTGATAACAAAATGTTTAAATACCGGGATTTATCTAAGGGGTACGTTTCCTTTGGGAAAGAAAAAATGGAATAAAATTATTCTTGGCCCTCCCAAATCTGTCATTGCAATTAAAAAAATATATATACATTACCAACCATCCTACCTCTATGTTACCACCATCTGTCGAAACCAACATTAAAATTATCTCTTTTGACAGATTGGGTAATCTTTTAAATATAGTGCGACATGGATCTTTTGGCCCATGAATGACATTGACGACAAGATATTTCAACATGCGGGTCAGCAGGGTTCATCATCATCATCATCATCTCAGCCTATACTTGTCCACTGCTGAACATATGCCTCCCCAATCGCTTTCCAGCGTAACTGGTCCGATGCCACCTGCATCCAACGACTTCCTGCGATTTTCACAAGATCGTCGGTCCATCTGGCAGGCGGTCGTCCCACGCTGCGCTTGCCAATACGTGGTCTCCACTCTACAATCTTTCTGCCCTAACGCCCGTCAGATCTACGCGCTATGTGGCCCGTCCATTGCCACTTCAGCTTGCTAATCTTAAGGGCTATGTCAGTGACCTTGGTTCTTCTACGAATCTCCTCATTCCTGATTCGATCGCGTAGAGAAACGCCGAGCATAGCTCTCTCCATAGCTCGCTGAGCAACTCTGAGCTTTTTTATGAGACCTATTGTAAGAGACCACGTCTCCGATCCATATATCATCTCTGGAAACACACATTGACTAAAAAGTTTAGTCTTGAGGCCCTGAGGTATTTTGGATGAGAAGATGTTGCCCAGTTTCCCGAACGCTGCCCAGCCTTGGATTCGTCGATTGACCTCTCTCTCAAAGTTGGACCTACCTAACCGGACTACCTGTCAGCAGGGTTACTAATTAAAAAATAACTTGGGTAAATTTCATGGCAATCGCCAACTCTGCGACAGTCATTTCACTTGATGACAGCGTTAGTTCCGATTTTGGCTGCGGGCCAAAAGATCCTTGTCGGACTGTAATGGCAAATAAATGGTTCTGTATAGCTTTGAAAGCTTGTTCTAAAAGATTTTTGGAGGTTATAAAAAACACTTGAGAGTAGAGGAAGCCAGAGAGGTATGTAAGGAAAGAGCCTGTTGGAACTCTGTACTCTCTGCCTACCCCGTAAGGGATCTGGCGTGATGATATAGATAGAATAGATAGATAGATAGATAAAAAACACCGTTATGCCTATATATCCCAAGCGGGGGTGGCAGAGGTGTACTGAGTATACCCACGTTTCGCCGATGTTAGGTCCCATATAATAGGGGGCGAGCCTATTGACACATACTGGGCACAATTCCAGCCTCCGGACTCGTACTGGGAAGAATTTTCGTTAGAAAAACTTCATTTTTCCGACCTAAGATTGGAACCCAGGACCTCATGATCACATTTATCGTTATAATTATTTCAACTCTAATTCCACAGAATACAAATGACGCATTTGGTTGACAATTACTATAAAAAAACCCCATACAAATGTGTAATCAAGCAGACAGGATCAATTTGATATGGTGTAGGGTGAACAACCATTACACATGGTATCTTCAACCCTACGTTAATAGGGGGTGGAGGTAATAAATCGAAACATGTTAATCGTATGCTCTTCTATAATAAATCCGTCCATAATATTATTTTAGGCCTCCCCAATCGCTTTCCAGCGTAACCGGTCCGATGCCACCTGCATCCAACGACTTCCTGCGATTTTCACAAGATCGTCGGTCCATCTGGCAGGCGGTCGTCCCACGCTGCGCTTGCCAATACGTGGTCTCCACTCTAGAATCTTTCTGCCCCAACGCCCGTCCGATCTTTGCGCTATGTTTCCCGCCCATTGCCACTTCAGCTTGCTAATCCTGAGGGCTATGTCGGTGACCTTGGTTCTTCTACGAATCTCCTTATGCCTGATTCGATCGCGTAGAGAAACGCCGAGCATAGCTCTCTCCATAGCTCGCTGAGCAACTCTGAGCTTTTTTATGAGACCTATTGACCACCACGTCCACGACGTATGAGACCACGTCTCTGATCCATATATCATCTGGTACTGGTAACATACATGGCCTGGCCTGGCCTATGTTCAGCAGTGGACAAGTATAGGCTGAGATGATAATGATGATGAATATTATTTTATTTTTACAAGCTTTTATTTAACTTGCAATGTTCGTATGTCTGTCTTTCTGATTCAAATCTCGTGATCCATTTTTCAAGTACTTCTTACCTAGAAGTGCTTGAAAAATGGATCACAAGATTCTCTGATTCTCTGATCTGATTGAGATGAAATTTGGCATACGCATGTAAAGTCGGTGACAATGCAATAATAAGGTTTCGTGGGGCTGGTCTGATGATGGATTCGGAAGGTGGCCACAGGAACATCTGAACCATACAACGTATCCCCGCCGTGTTTGTACTCGTTGGATTTGTCTTGACGAGTACTTCAGACTCGGATGGTTTCTAGGGTCTGAGGATGAAGACGGAAGGAACCCATAGGATCATCCTTATCTAAGTTTTTTTTTTTTTTAAACGTAACCCCACTCTAGGATTTATTCCTGTGTCGCGGGTGCGTTTACAAACATGAAAATTCACATACACAAATACCCAGACTGGAACAAATAATTGTGGATCACACAAAGATTTGTCCCGTGCGGAACTCGAACCCGCGACTATTAGACGCAGTGGGCAGAGCGGCTTAAGCTCTTAACCACTGCGCTAAATCGTCCGTCAAGTAAGATATCTTTGTTGGATTTTTTTCTGCAAAGGCTTGTTTTTAAAAAGATCTTTTTAAATTAAAAACACCGTTACGCCTATATTCCCCAGAGGGGGTGGCAGAGGTGTACTGAGTACACCCACGTTTCGCCGACGATGTTAGGTCCCATGTAATAGGGGGCGAGCCTATTGCCATATACCGGGCACAATTCCAGACTCCGGACTCATACTGGGAAGTTTTCGTTAGATAAACTACACTTGTCCGACCTAGGATTTGAACCCTCGTGGTCACAAAGCGATGCGCTTTACCACCAGACCAACGAGGCAGTCAATTATTTACAATTACAATAACTGTAAAGTTATGTAAGTACCTATCTTTTAAAATGTAGACAGTATGTGTGTACGCATGCGCGAATCAAACCACGCCTATTCGCCTCCCCTTAACATAGCTAGCCACCTGACTTCGCTTGCTTTACTTTTTTGGGGGTTAGTAGATTAAGTGCCATTTTTTATTTTTTTTTGTCTACCTTGTTGGCCTAGTGACCACGGAGATCCGTGCTTCGGAAGACATGTTCAGCCGTTGGTCTTGGCTACCACTTCTTAGTCGTTAAGCCGAGTCGAAAGCCTTATAGGCGGCTTGTTAAGTTAACCAGCAAGTGTCCACAAGCCTGCCTCCCCCGCACCGCACTGGCTCTGCGTGGTGGAGTATGACCTAATCTCTGTCGATTTGTAATAAAAGGTCTTAGCAGTGGGACAGTATAGAGAGATTTAAGAAATCGAACACCCATCCAATTCCAAACCTCATCGAACACAACTTAACCTAAATTTTATCATCGAACCCTAATTCGTAAAGTGTAACATATTAATCGCATGTCATTCGCGACCCTTATAATTGACTAAAATATAAAAACCCTTATGTGTTTGAAGATAAGATCGATTATCGCATGTTTTTATAACGAAGGGTGGAATAGTTAAGGGTGAGCGCAATTTGTTTTATTGTTCGCTAATTTGTTTGTATTTATATTTAAAATGGTACCATTTTAATTAGTAGGAACACCCCACTTTTAGGGGTTGAAAATTATTTGTTTCGTACCATTATAATTCCTTGTTAGCACAATGAATGGCATGTTTCATCATCATCATCATCTCAGCCTATACTTGTCCACTGCTGAACATAGGCCTCCCCAATCGCTTTCCAGCGTAACCGGTCCGGTCCACCTCCATCCTGAGTTGCGTGTTTACTTTCCGCTAATACCAGCAGCCGCCGACTACGAACCTAACTCCCATCCTATCTGCCGTTACCGCCATCCGCGGCATGTTCTCACCGACCGTCCCGATGCCCTTACATCCCTTCTTTCGGATACAGATAACGCACACAGGATCAGACACCGGCCGGTGCAGAGCACCACGGCGAAACAACTAGTATATGCCCTCCCCCATAGCGACTGCCCCAGCCGAGGCCGTTCCTCCTTGAGACGCCCTTAAGCTAGTTTCCGCCTTTCCCTCCTAGCTTACGGGTAGTGGTTGTACTCACGCCGTCTTGTCTGGTGAAGCTGTAAAGGCCCCGCGACCAACAGCCTAGATCATTCACACACACACACACACACACAAATCATTTTCCACAATCTTTTGATCTCTTGTTGTAGCTCTGTAAGTATCTACCAGTTTTCAAATACTCAATCTGTCGCCATACACATACCTTATGTTACAGAAAGCAGCCATATTGAACACTTGCCGCATTGTCAAAAAATCCTTACAGCTTGATACACGCTCACAAGTTACAACAGAAGAACAACCAATGTAGCCTTCAACTCATCCAAATGTTAGAACACACATGGGTGGTGTCTGTGTGATCTAAAAATACCAGGCTTGTCCTGAGACTATTTTTTTGTAAACACAAAATAATAATAATCTTTTCCCAAACAATACAACTTAAAAAAAGTCATGTAGCTCAAAGTCTTCATTTAGACGTATCCAAAAAGTCCTCATATCCCACACGTATATATAAAAATTGGATACAATACATTTCTTGATTTAGAATAAACTGTTTTCAGGTCTTGTCTTCTATATGTTACATGAGATATATATCTACGGAACTCCAATGTTATGAATAAAGGGTTTTGTACCAACGACCCAAGTCCATAAATCTCTACATATTGAGTAAGTGCGTCCATTTGTCTGTCGGCGGCAGAACAAATAGATTCTTTACTGGAATACCCTGCCCACTGCGCTTCTGTGGTAGGGATGTGATAATACAAATTAAATTTATCGATAAATGTTCATAGTTTTTCATTCGTCTAGGGTTCGGCGAAATGTTCCAACTTATTAAAGCAAATCCAATGTAGATTAGCACTAAAAATCCTAGCAACTACCCTATATCTATTTTTCGTTGTATTTTTCGACGTAGTTGTCTAGAAATTGCTTTTCGTAGTAAGACCGCCAATTGTACCGTATCTTGTTTCACAATTACCCCTTTGTTATGCATTTGGTGTACAATGAAGTGTATTCTATTGTATTCTAAAAATTTAATGTTAGTGCCGTATAATTCTAATGTTTTGCAGGTCAATCAATACCATCATCAGCTCAAATTAGTCCAGTGCTGGGCATAGGGCTCTTCTAATTTGTGGCACAGCCGGATCCTCGGCTGTTGGTGAATAGGTAAATGAATAAAAACAAGGAAAAAGTTTAAAAAACTATAACCCGACTACGGGATGAATTGTTTTAATGTCGCTTAATATTACACTGTATCTATAGTTATGAATTAGTTAGTATTTTCTTCTTTTTCATTCGACATCGACCATTTGATGGTTGTCTCCAACGATACAGTCAATGTAGCGGCGTTTTGGGCTGCTTCTATTTATAATTATAGCATATTTGCAATCGAAACGCTAAGCAGAATATCGATATACACTATCGACAAAGATGTTTCACATCCCTAACACGGGGATCTAATTTGGCAAGGGCTCCCTTTGTTTGCGCGCGCAAATTGCTGCCTGATAATTGGCTTAAAGGGCCCGAGGGACCTGAATTAGTTTGGGGTTTTAGTGACAGCGGGTTTCAGACCCACACATACACATTGTGTAAAAAGGTGTGTAAGGAAAAACCTGTTGGAACTATATACTCTCTGCCTACCCCGCAGATGATATAGATAGATAGATATCTACACATGCTGTTGCCGCAATGAAATAGCGATACAACCAAAAAGGCAAGAATAGGAGAAATAATCCTTATAGTTCTCAAATAGAATGCTAGTGTTGACTCAAATATTAAGTAAATATGTAGGTTTTTGAAAAGCAGCACCGTAAAAAATTAATATTTGTGTGTGCCAAAATAGCAACATGATACATGATATTGTTATTAATTATTTAGAATTGCCTGTTACTAGCTTTTATTGGATAATAATAATATTTTCTTTTTGTTTTTTTTTAAACGTAGCCCCGCACTAGGATTTATTTCTGTGTCGTGGGTGTGTATACAAACATGAAAATTCACATACACAAATACCCAGACCGGAACAAATAATTGTGGATCACACAAAGATTTGTCCCGTGCGGCAATCGAACCCACGACTATTAAACACAGTGGGCGGAGCAGCTTGAGGTTTTAACCACTGCGCTAAATCGCCCGTCCAAATATTGTCAAACAATTTTTTTTTAATTTGCCCTCTTATTTTTGATTTTCAGATGCCATATTAAAATATGATATATATGTCACTTTCGTAATTAAGATAATACTTACGACACCTAGTATGTTAAAATCATTTACCGTTAAGGCTGCAGGCTGGCTTAAGAAATAGATATACATACCCACGAACTATTAACATAGCCATGTTTACGTTATCAAAGACCATAACCCCACCAGCACTGGGACCACACACCAAATAAGTTTAAATTAAGTTAGGGCAGCGCACGGGTGATTTTTAAATCAAGTTTAAACGACGCACCTTTGAGATTTGTTTACTAATTAACTCGTTTGGTAGTTAATTAGAGGATATTAACAGTTTTAAATCGCGTCGATCGATGAATCTGCACTGACGACGAAATCACAGTCAAAATCAGAATTATCTCTATATCTGACGAGATGATATACGCCAGATCTCTATTGCTAAGCTTTTCAGATTTATAATGGAAATTTTTCGATGGAATAATTTTATTTTAAAAGACTTTTAAGAAACAAACCTTTATACAGCTAGACAATGGAGAAATTCTAAACACTCAATCAAAATTAAATGTATTTAGGGAGCATCTATCAATTACGTAAGCTATTTTTCTTTTCATTTGGTGCCTTGGTGAGATTTAGTGAGAGTAGGTGGAACCCTCTCGTGCCCTGTGAGATTTACGCTCTAGTTGTTAAAACACAAAATTCTCGAAGCCAATGTTTTTAATAGCCATGACATTTTTTTAGCGTACAACTTAAAAAATACTCCAAGAAAAATGAAGGCAATTTTTTTTTCTTGCGTATAATTTTTGTTTTTCAAAAGATAACGATAGATTTTCAATTATAAACCTCGCCCCCCACCCCAGTTTAAATGAGATTTGATAAGATTTTTCTGGACCCCTCCCCCCATTTTGAGCTCACGTAATTAAGGGATGCCCCCATACAATATTTAGTGACCATGCTGTTGGCTGTCGAGGAGTTCCTTCGTCTGAAGACAAGACTGAGGTGTAGCAGATCTTGATGGAATCCATATCTTGATGGAACTTCAAACGGGCTATCAAAATTAAAATGCTTATATGAAATTTCGTGTTTTTGTTATAATAATAATAATATTAGCCCTGTTAAGAAACTGTCCCACTGTTGGGCACGGGCCTCCTCTCAAACTGAGAGGGTTTAGGCCATAGTCCACCACGCTGGCCCAGTGCGGGTTGGCGAACTTCACACACCTTCGAGAAACTTATGCATGCTAGTTTCCTCACGATGTTTTCCTTCACAGTTAAAGCAAGTGATAATTAATTTTTAATACGCAAATGCTTTCGAAAAGGCAGAGGTGCGTGTCTGGGTTTGAACCCGAAACCTTTGACTTTGCAGTCCAACGGTCTAACTAGGCTATCACTGCTTGTGTTATATTTCACTAAATTTCGGAGCTAATCCTGTATCTGTGGCAATCAGGGCCTCAAGTCCGTCATTGCAATTGTAAGAGACTTGTTGATCATTGACATCATTATTGTTAATATTGCCAGTTTTAACTCACATCTACAAAGATGGTATCCATGTAATGATGAGAAAGGGTATGCTCCGTTGGTTCGGGCATATAGAAAGAATGTCAGAAGAAAGAATGACAGAACAGATATACAATGCGAAAGTTGACGAATATAGGTATCGGGAAAGGCCTAGATTATCTTACCACGACCAAATAGACGCAGTCTTATCTCAAGGAAAAGACAAGAGTCTCCGTAACCGGCGAGCGTGTATGAGACGAACTATGAGAGTGGAGGAAGCCAGAGAGGTATGTAATGAAAGAACCTGTTGGAACACTGTACTAGATATAGATAGATAGATCTACTAATTCAATGCTTTCCAATTCTTCTGGTACCTATCAATAATACTTATGGTTTTCCATAGTCGTAGGTACCCGTTCAAACAGTTGCCGACTTTTGGCAAAATTGTAATAGAACGATCTTTGTAGTATGTCATAATGACAAAACGTGTAAAAAATAGTAGACTTGGGGCACAGGTCATATTTACCATAAAAATGCATTGTCATCGGACCTGAATCAACATATCAAAGGACATTGTCGAAAATTGCCCCAGAACCAACAAACATTTAACCCATGCCGTCATTATTTATCTATTTTATTAAAATAATGACAAATATTCTCATCTAACGGACAATTTGCAATCTAAAACGAATATTTCAAAGTATTGTATGTACTTATATCGAAGTCCCGACATCTCTAATGAATATCAACACACACACAATATAACCGTATCATTATATTAATACGAGAAGCAAAAACTTTGTACCCCTTTTTACGAAAATTGCGCGGGCTGAGTAGAATGAAATTATGGGAAAAAAATCATTAATTCAATAAAAAATTGTGGTCGAATTTCGACCAATGGGCGACCACTAGTATGTATTAATGGCTATAACCTCAAAGTCTAATACTTTTTGTGCAATATTGCGATTCCCCCGCTTGTCCGTTTAATAATGAATTCCTTAAGAGTATTTGTCGGTGATTTGAAATCATACGAGTTTTTTTTTCATTGCTGTTGGTTCTAGGGCAAATCATGTATGGGCGCAGAACAATGTCCTTTCAACTCCGTAGAATAAAACAAGTGGGTCTAATTCAAAAACTAACAAACATAAAAGCTTGAAAAAGTCTACACATCATCCGAACTAGGATTCGAAGTCAGAGCCTCGTAATCGCGGCACGAGGCAGTCAAAACCAAAATATAGTTATGAATAAATCTCCCAAAGTTAGGGTGAAGGTATAGGGCGAGTGGGTTTATTGCCGTCCCATATGTCGCTTATAGGGTGTCCCGACCTGTTATCGGCCGTCCATTTAATTGAATGATTTTTATTTGTGGGGTGTTCAGACTAATCCTGCGATAAGTCGAGCGGTTTAAACTGTGGGTGTGGGTTCGAAGCTGGGGATGTAATTTTTATTGGTACTTTAGTGATTGGTAATGTTATGCTTAATGGGTGATTTAACTTTATTATTAGTGTAAGAGGTCTGTGTGAGGCGTGTATGACGAACTATGAGAATGGAGGAAGTCAGAGAGGTCTGTAAGGAACACAGAAATCATAATAATATTATTATTAAGATTTCTGTAGTAAGGAAAGAACCTGTTAGAACTCTGTATTCTTTGTCTACTCTGCAGGGGCCTTTACAGCTTCACCGGATAAAAGGGCGAGCGTGCAACCACTACGCTCGAGCCAGAAGGGCGCGGGGGCAACTAGCTCAAGGACGCCTCAAGGAGGAACGGCCTCGGCTTGGGCAGTCGCTATGGGAGAGGGCGTATACTAGGTGTCTCGCCGTGGTGCTTCGACCTCGCATGATAATAAAGATAGATAGAGATAAAAAAAAGTGAGGAATGCGAGGTCTCGGGTTCGATTCTGCGGTATTTTACTCTTCAACGAGAGTACACGTTATTGAGTCTGAAATATTTATTCTGGTATATTATTTCACATTTCTTTCGATTTTTGTCGTTCTCTAGGAAATGCAAGTTCCTTTCTCACGAGTTTTTCCTTTACCGATGTGACCTCGAAGATAATTAGTATTTGATTCGTGGTTATGACCAGTGCTAGGTATTATTCAATTATTATCTTTGATTGTGCGGTTAATCAATTAAAACTTAATTTGCAATTAAAATAATTCCCCAGAGGTATTTTGGAATAGCAATTCCTTTTGGACGTCTAACACCTCTGTTCGTCCCGTAACGATCGATGCTGTAGAGCACTCCAATCGTTAGAAACTTACACCGTCACGCCTGTATTCCCCAAGCGGGGGTGGCAGAGGTGTACTAAGTACACCCACTTTACGCCGACGATGTTAGGTCCCATGTAATAGGGGGCGAGCCTATTGCCATATACCGGGCACAACTCCAGGCTCCAGACTCATACTGATAAGATTTGTTAGAAAAACTTAATTTGCCCGACCTAGGATTTGAATCGTGACCTCGTAATCACCAAGCGATGTGCTTTGCCACTAACGAGGAACTTAAAAACCAAAAATAAGCCGTAATTAAATACAAAATATTTTAACTGTAATTTAATGTTATCACAATGATTTTTACTAACTCTGGTTATGATAATCGCACATAGGTTCCGAAATACCTAGAGGTGCCAGCGGGGATTTGAACCTAGAACCTCCTATTTCAACCACTGGACTTTTATCGCTTTTTACCACTATTTTTTTAGTACTTTATAAATTTGGGGTGAACACAAAAGGGGTGAAAAGGGGTAAGCGTTAACAGGTGACATGTCACCACTGGATAAAGTGATGAAAACAAACACAGGGTGATTAACTAATATGTGTAGTAGTGAGGGTTGAAAAAAAGGGTGTCTGTGTGTGTGAATGATCTACGCTGTTGGCCGCGGGGCCTTTACAGCATCACCGGACAAGAGGGCGAGCGTGCAACCACTACACTCGAGCCAGAAGGGCAAGGGGGCAGCTAGCTCAAGGGTGCCTTAAGGAGCTCGGCCTCGGCTTGGGCAGTCGCTATGGGGGAGGGCGTTTACTAGGTGTCTCTCGCCGGCAAGGTCGGTGTTTCATTCTGTTTGAAAAAAAGGCTTAAACATGCCATGTATAAAGTGTAAAATAAGTTCCAGAGTTCAATTTATATTTCGAAAGATACTTCTTTCGATTCTATCTGATAAATAAAAAAAAAATATTGCATGTCATGGTGTACATAAGTAGAAAAAAACATCTATATATATATATATATATATATATATATATATATATATATATATATATATATATATATATATATATTAGCCCTGTTAAGAAACTGTCCCACTGTTGGGCACGGGCCTCCTCTCAAACTAACCGTTAAAGAAGGTGATAATTAATTTTTTAATACGCACATGCTTTCGAAAAGACAGAGGTGCGTGCCTGGGTTTGAACCCGAGACCTTTGACTTTGCAGTCCAACGGTCTAACCACTAGGCTATCACTTATACTCTTGCCATATAACGGGCTTGAACTCTAGAGCCCGTGATCAAATCCCGCACTAGATCCAAGAGTACTTCGACCTAAAAGAACATTGATCATATTGTCAAGTCGATATGATAACTGAACAATAATGTTCCTTATCAGGGAACTGAGAGATTTGACAAAAAACATGTCAATCTATTGGAAATCTTATTTCTATTCGTAATAATTCGTACGATAAAGAACACACTTAGACATACATATAATAGAATTACACTTGTACTAGCGGCCGCTCGCGACTTGGTCTGCGCGTGTATCTTTATGAATCAGAGTTGGGCAAAAATTAATTCTGAAAAAATTAAGGTGCAATTAAAATATTTCGGATTTCGTCGCGACTTATTCGTGGCTTTAAAGTGCCCGACGTTTCGAGTGCTATACAGCATCCATGATCTCGGAAGGGACTGAGGAGTTTGACGTCCAAAAGTGATTGTTACTACGGAGAACTTCAGGGGGATTTATTAATTACAAATGAAAGGACATCGTCGAAACCTGTACTAAATGTCACTGGAGAGTTACAGTTGGAGATGCCAATCCTATCAATCGGTTATATTCAATCGATTAAATTCAATAATTAATATCCAATGCGTAAGTGGAAGGATGTAGGTACCGGGGAAGACCTAGACTGTCTTACCATGACCAAATAGACCGTGTCTTATCTGAAGGACAAGTCAAGAGTCTCCGTAACCGGCGAGCGTGTATGAGACGAACTATGAGAGTGGAGGAAGCCAAAGAGCTATGTAAGGAAAGAACCTGTTGCAACTCTGTACTCTCTGCCTACCCCGCAAGGGATCTGGCGTAATGAATATAGATATAGATAACATTTAACCATAATTTATTTGATTATTGCTAATATATATTTTACATAACGACTTTTTTGCAAATAAATAATGCGAGTCCCCCGCTTGTCCGTTTAATAATAAATACATATATATAATTTATAGGTGATTTGAAATTATACTAGCGTTTTTTATTGCTGTTGGTTGTGGGGCGAATTATGTATGAACGCAGAACAATGTCCTTTCAATTGATTGGTCCTACCATTGAAAAATGACCAACACTGTTATGAATTGTAGCCTATGTGTTATTCTGTTGCATAAGCTATATAACTGTAAAATTTCATGAAATTCCGTTCAGAAGTTTTGCGTAAAAAAGTAAGAAACGCCTTGATCGTCCTTGGTCAGACAAATGTAGTTGGTCAATCGAAGAATTTACAATATCAGCCTGCAGTCTAGAATCCTGCCCGGTATATGGCAATAGGCTCACCCCTTATTACATGGGACCTAATATCGTCGAAAAGTGGCTGTACGATTGTACATTGTACATCTCTGCTACCCCTACTAGGAAAAAATAGGCGTGACGGTGTTTATTTTTGTAACATATCCATACATCCATGGACAGAGCGAAGTGGAAGAAACAATTAGGAAGGCAGACCCTACCATCAGATAGGAATAATAATTGCCAAGGAGAAAGAGAGATATCCATACATCCATCCTCACAAATTTTAGTGTTTATAATATAAGTAGGAGCGAAGGACGGTATCGTGCAATCCCTTGCCCGCAGGCCGGTGCTGAGCACCACGGCGAGACACCTATTATACGCCCTCCCACATAGCGACTGCCCAAGCCGAGGCCGTTCCTCCTTGAGGCACCCTTGAGCTAGTTGCCCCTTTGCACTTCTGGCTCGAGCGTAGTGGGTGCACGCTCGCCCTCTCGTCCGGTGAAGCTGTAAAGGCCGCGCGGCCAACAGCGTTGATCATTCACACACTCGGTATCGCGCAATGGTTAAGAGCTTAAGCCGCTCCGCTTAATGCCAGTCACTGTGTCTAATAGTTGCAGGTTCGATTCCCGCACGGGACAAATCTTTGTGTGACCCACAATTATTTATTTTGGTCTGGGTGTCTGTGTATTTTCATGTTTGTAACGCACTCATGATACAGGAATAAATCAGAGTCTGGGGATACGTTTAAAAAAAATCTAGTATTTTTCAACCCTTTGTGTGTGTGAATGATCTACGCGGGCCCCTACGAAAGGCCCCGTGGGACTCCGTGTGTGTGTAAATAATCTACGCTGTTGGCCGCGGGGCCTTTACAGCTTCACAGGACAAGAGGGCGATAGTGCCATCACTACGCTGGAGCCAGAAGGGCAAGGGGGCAACTAGCTCGCGGGTGCCTCAAGGAGGAACGGCCTCGGCTTGGGCAGTCGCCATGGGGAAGGGCGTATACTAGGTGTCTCGCCGTAGTGCTCTGCACCGGCCGGCGTGCAAGGGATTCTTCGAGCTCGCCGGCGAGGTCGGTGTCCGATCCTGTGTGCGGTATCTGTATCCGAAAGAAGGGATGTAAGGGCATCGGGAGGGTCGGTGAGAACATGCCGAAGGTGGCGGTAGCGGCTGATAGGAGGGGAGTTAGGTTCGTAGCCGGCGGCGGCTACGATTAGCGGATTTCTATGATTGGACGCGTTCGCGAAACATCGGGAGTCGCCTTTTTAATAAACGCCCGAGAGCGAGCTCGGAGAGTAAATCCGAGTGTGGAAATAAGCTTTCTAAAAAAAAACTTGCAACCCTCTCACGTAGATTTGTAAGTTGAATATTACATGTTGATTTTTATAACTCAAGAATTGATTTCATTTGTCACATATTACACATGGATTTACTATGATCGATGGTGTTTTATCATTTTGACAGATTATTATTCGTTTTGGCTCGTATCACCGTCCCATATACATCAAAGTGGTATTTACTGATAAGATAGTGTACTGAGATGAGAAGTCGTTGCTCAATAGTGAGTGTTTAAGCTTTTGTGTGGTAAGAAAAATGGTTGGAAGTGAATTTACATGATAATTTTAATATAACCAGGCATTTTTCGATCTCTGCATATCCCATAAGGGATTTTATTTAATGATTTCACTTATTGTGAACGATTTAGCAATAGGTTTTATCATTAAACTAACTTGGTTCGGGCATATAGAAAGAATGTCAGAAGAAAGAATGACAATACAGATATACAATGCGAAACTGGAAGGATGTAGGTACCTAGACTATCTTACCATGAGATGAGACGAACTATGAGAGTGGAGGAAGCCAGAGAGGTCTGTAAGGAAAGAAACTGTTGGAACTCTTTACTCTCTTACAATAAGTCTCATAAAAAAGCTCAGAGTTGCTCAATGAGCTATGGAGAGAGCTATGCTCGGCGTTTCTCTACGTGATCGAATCATGAATGAGAAGATTCGTAGAAGAACTAATTTCACCAACATAGCCCATTTGATTAGTATGCTGAAGTGGCATGGGCGGGCCACATAGCGCGAAGATCGGACGGGCGTTTGGACAGAAAGATGTTAGAGTGGAGACCACGTATTGGCAAGCGCAGCGTGGGACGACCGCCTACCAGATGGACCGACGATCTTGTGAGGATCGCAGGAAGTCGTTGGATGCAGGTGGCATCAGACCGTCTGCGCTGGAGATTGATTGGGGAGGCCTATGTTCAGCAGTGGACTTTCATAGCATATGTCCAGTCCATAACTGGTTGTGCAGTTAGTTTAATACCTCTTTTGCTGACCAAACTATCTTCAAACCATTGTAACAATTATTGACGAACCTATTAAATTAATAAACATATATCAATGTCTACCAGATCCTACCAATTTCTTTAGCCTGTCCCGCGAAATGTCTGGCGTGATTGGTATTATAATTATTTTGTTATGTAATATGCAAAATTTTACTAAATCCTAACAAGTGTTACACAATTACTACAATTATTTGTAGAGTTCCTGGACAAGTGTAAAGGTGTTAAAATGGCGCCACAATACTCTAGCAGAGTTATAAAAAGTGACAAAAAGAAAAATAAAATAGATAAGTGTGTAGGTAATTAAGCCAAATTAACGCATTTAAGCCAGAAGCCAGAGAGGTCTGTAAAAAAAGAACCTGTCGGAACTCTGTACTCTCTGCCTACCCAGCAAGGGATCTGGCGTGATGATATAGATAGATAGATCATTTATTTATCTGCAAATACTAACACCACACAATATATTAACAGTTGATCTATTTTCGCAAAATTTTGTGCGATGTATCGCAGACATGTTATTGGTAATGGTGTGTTTTTAAGGGGTTTTTAATTATTTACCAATGACCGTGTAGGACATCTATTTATAGCCAAAAGATGTCTACTGCAGGACAATCAATCAAACAATCCAGCCGATTTCGGCAAAGGTGAAGGCATACGTGACGGCTTTAAATCGGAAGCCATCAACAAAAGCAATCATTTGCGCAGGATGAATATGCGAGTGCACAAAGGTGCGCAAATACCAGATGCACTCTCTTTTCCTTCTCCTTTCAGACCCAATGGAATGGGTGTCCGTTACAACTCGGAAAGGGTCCGGCTGCAGTGTCTGGTCGACAGTCACTTATGACCTCAAGGCCTTGCTTTATCGCCTAATCCGCCAACGTTTATCGCTGTGTCTTGACTACAGAACAAATGTCTTTCGTCTGAAGAACCCTGTACATTAGAATAATAACACTTACCTCCCAGCTCTGGTATTCTATGGTAGAACATTCCGGTCCTAGCTAGCCATTCTAGCTGCATATGATGGAGCACCCTGTCTCCGGGGTGGTGGAATGCCGACGGCATTGGAGCCCCCGGGGGCAAAGCCCCTGGCTGCAGCTGTGGGTAGTTGAATAGGGCTGCGCTCTGAGCCGCGACAAGGGCTGGATTTTGAGGCAGGAGCCCCGGTTTTGGGATGATACCTGGATGGAAAGACATGTGCGTTAATATTGTGAAGGAGATGGTTCATGGCAAGGAAACGAGAGGTCTTCTTCTTTTTTAAGTTATGGCTCCAGACTAATTATAGGTGTATTTTGCCAGTGTCCAGTGAGATGCATAATCGTGTTTATTTAAATTAATTCAACTCCCCGATGAACTTGATGACAACGATGATAATGAAATTGATAAAGTGCCCCACCCTGGATAGTAAAGCGATGGATACTTTACATACCAATTGCGACGGCCGTTTTGAGGGAAGTCAAAAAGGCACGTTTTATCACTTTGTTACAATTACCTTCACTCGTGCACATATAAGAACACATAATAGTTAATATTCCACCAACATTACACATTATTAGTCGAAATAACACAAGTTTTGGAAATTAAAACAAATTGACAACATCACTCTTCGACTTTCCGCCAAAACTCTCCCTTTACAGCTTCTCTAGAGAAGAGTTGTTACGTTGGTCATAATTATCTATCTGTATTGAGGAAAGTCGAAACGGCACGTTTTAATCACTTTGTTACTACAATTACCTTCACTCGTGCACATATAAGAATACATAATGGTTAATAGTCCAGCAACATTACACATTATTATTCGAAATACCACCAGTTCGATACCACTCTTTGATTTCTCGCCACAAAACTCAGGGGAGGTCTCATATGAAAGAACTTGTTGGAACTCTGCTTTGTGTGGCCACCTTGCAAGGAATCTGGCGTAATAAACCGTATATGAGTATAAAGACCTTCCGTAAAAGTATAAAGATATGAGTTCTTAGATTTACGCGAATATTGCACATGAAATAAAACAATTTTTTCGGATTTTTTCGCGGTTTATTTTTTGATTTTTATGTTCCCGAAGTTTCGAGTGCTTTGCAGCACCCATGGTCACGGGAGGGACTGAGGTGTTAGACGTCCAAAAGGCATAGCTGTTCCGGGGTACCCTCAAACTTCTTAATTATTTTTGTTGGTCCGATCTACGCAGAATGAGCTCACCGTGTCTTGAGGTCGTGCAGTGTTATGCTTGGTTTTGGATTTGATTATATTAATTACCGGATCCCAAGTCGATGGAAGAACCCAGCCATCTTCTCTATAGAAATTAGGATGTTTTTAATTTCAATAGTCTCGCGAACCATCCTTGGCAGGAACCGGTGTTCTTTTGCGAGGATGTGTGGTCTATCTGATGTTATGGCGGGTGCGGTCAAGGACATGTTCACAGACTGCAGACTTCTTTGAGCAACGGTGTTTTAGGTCAGCTATGTGTTCTTTAACCCGAGTTTTTACTGGTCTTTTTGTTTGTCCTATATAAGAGAGAGAAACGTCGGGAACTTAAAACGCAAAAAATAAACCGCGATAAAATCCAAAAAAATAATTTTATTTCAAGTATAAGGACATCGCTATAATGACCTGCTTCATACTGTACGGTTAAAAGCTGGATATCTTTAAGCCGCAATCTTCATCAGGACATCGGGCCACCTTGTGGGAGACATGATCAATCCACGTGTTCTAGTATGAGGTGGTTTTGGGAACCTTTTTGTTAACTCATTTGTCTCGTGGCGGTATCGAACTGAAAACTACTCACATATCTTTTGTTGCTCAACAATGTATGTTTTATCTAGGTGTTATTTTTCACCTCAGAGAAGTAGTTCTTTGGGTCTTCAATGGTCCAAGCAGAATTAAAAATGCTCTCCATCAAGGTTTGAACCACGATCCTGACCCGGGAAGCTCTTTAATTGTCTTGAAACACGCAATAAATTAGAAAGAAAAAAAATAGGAGAAGTAGAAAAAATACATTCCACTCCCCTTCTTTGCCAATTGGGAGACAGACCACAAATTGGTAGAACAGCCAAAGAAAAGGACACTACAACTAGGATAAGCCTAGTCGAAAAGCACTGCGGATACGGAAAATCTTAACGGGGCCTATTTGTGAATCTCGTGTTTGATTCCAGTAATAGCTACTGCAACGCCTGAACGCATGAAATTATGCCGAGTTGCCACAACTTCTGTGCTGTAAACTACACCAGAGGAATGTGTAGATACATTAAGAATACTTACCAGGTCTATAGCTCTCAAACTCTTCATTACCCCCTTCGACGCCTGGCGAAATTGGCGGACTGTAACTCTCCGACCGATTTCCGTCGTCAGACCCGGGAGACCCACTTCTCGGGCTGCTCTGTCCAGATCTAGGGCTTCTAACTAAAGACCTAGGACTTTCCCGACCTTCAGTACACTTATTTATCATATTCTGCTCGATCTGTGAATCATAATTGTCCTGATATCTTCCTATATAGTTCTTATTGTAGATTAAATATTTCTGTTGCGCCATCTTTTCTTGTAAGCTGCTTTCTGGACGTTGTCTTGATAATAAAGCATCGATACAAAATGATTTCTTTTGCTGATTTAATATTGTTTTCTCCTCTGTATTATAGAATTTCATGTTCTTCGGGCTGTTGGATCTGCTGAGGTCTGGGTTCGATTCTTGGTCGATTTCTAAAGGTTTCTCTGGACTGTCGGAATCTCGGCGGTAAATCCCGTGGGTTATTATTTGGGAAGACATGTTTGAGTTTTGTTTTTGGGTTTTTCTTTACATTATGTACCTGTAAGATAAAAAGAAATATTATTATAATTAATTAGTTGACTGCCTCGTTGCTCTAATGGCGAATTGTGTGCTTTGTGAACACTAGGTCCTGGGATCAAATCCTAGGTCCGGAGTCTGGAATGGCAATAGGCTCGCCCCCTATAACATGGGATCTGTTATCGTCGACAAGAAGTGGGTGTACGCAGTATTCCTCTGCTACCCCCGCTTGGGGAATACAGGGGTGACGGTGTTCTTTGCGATCACCAAGGTCAAGCAGCGTTCGGCTCGGTCAACCTGAGATGGGTGACCGTTTGTGGCATTTACATTCTCGAGCGTCTTCAGGCTTTAGAAGATATGTTAAGTTGTGCCTCTTGTTACCATATAATGTGGCTTTCACGGTTGGAAGCCTTATGAGTAGCTTGATAAGTGCCAACAACAGACCGTAAACCTCCACAGCAAATGACTTTTCAGCATGGTGGAGTATGACTCCCTCACACGACGATTCATTAGAGAAGGACTTGTCTGGCAGTGGGACAATACGATCCGCATAAACAATAGTTTGTTGAGACTGGTCCAATCTTCATGAACATACATTTTGTAATCGAAATATTTGAAAAAGAATTGTTTAAAAAAAAAACTTAAAAAAAAGAAAAGCGACTTCCAAAAGCAAAAATATAAATATTTGAATTCGGTGCCAGGTAACCGCCTGCAACCACCGCCATTTACCCCCCCGACCCCTGCCGCCACCGCCGGCCGCGACATGTTCTCACCGACCCCCCCGATGCTTTGTCATCCCTTCTTTCCGCTCAGAATACGGGCGACGACGACGACGAAGTAGTAGATCCCCTTCCATAGCCGGCGGTTGACCGGTGCACTTAGTAGTGCACCCGTCCCCCTACAGCGACTGTCCCAACCGAGGGCGCCTCTTCGAGGCGCCTTCGAGTATGTCGCCTCTTGCCCTTCTGGCTGGCTAGAGCGTAGTGGTTGCACGCTCGCCTTTAAGTCCGGTGAAGCTGTAAAGGCCTCGCGGCCAACAGCGTACATCATTCACACACACACACACACAACCGCCATTTCGTTGATTGACAATTTTAAGTGATGAGTGAAATAATTACTTATGTTTATATACCTATATTATATTACTCTACTTAGTTCTACTGTAAGGTACCTACAGGATTGATACAATACACACAATACAGTCATATAATATCCGGTATCCTACCTGAAACCACTACTTATATATAGAAAATATCATTGTCAATTTTTAAATTAATTTGCAATGCACATAATGTATCAATCTACAGGTTGAATTTGTGTCACGGTTGTATAAAATAGTTGAAGCCGAAAACACTGACTCCTAAGATACAGGTCTGCGTACTTAGTTTAGGAGTCAGAAAAAATAACAAAACTTTGTCTTAAGTTGTACAACCTGTTGTAATCGCTTATTGTATTGTGTTTTCTATTATGTACAAATAAACGTTATTATTATTATTATTATAATACTCATAAGAACTGAATTTACACATTCGTGCTGTTTGCCGTCAAGGAGTCCTGTGGTTTATCTTCAAAGCCAAAGGTCCAATACCGATGAAATTAAAATGGGGCCACCTTGGAGCTACTCTGAACCCAATGCAAAAGAAGAAGAATCATTAAAAATCGGTCCACAATTGCCGGAAATATTAGAGAACATACATAAAAAAATATACATACAGACGAACATTGAACCACCTCTTTTTTGCAGTCGGTTAAAAAGGCAAGCCCATAAAGTTGACCGTCGGACCTTGTCAGTGGAGGCTGCGTTACGATCTCGTGGTAGATTGACAATTTGTAAGTTTTGCAGGGCAAGTGCAACGACTACACTCCAGCTAGAAGGTCAAGGGGCAACTAGCTCAAGGGCGCCTCAAGGAGGAACGGCATCGGCTTGGGCAGTCGCTATGGGAAGAGGGCGTATACTAGGTGTCTCCCGTGGTGCTCTGCACCGGCCGGCGGGCAAGAGATTCTTCGAGCTCGCCGGTGAGGTCGGTGCCCTGACAATTTGGAAGTATCTCCACAGGGTTAACACAAAATAAATGATTGTATTAAAGTTTTAGTGTAAAGGTGAGAAAGGGTATGCTCCGGTGGTTCGGACATATAGAAAGAATGTCGGAACAAAAATAACGAAACGATATATAATGCTAAAGTGAAAGGATGTAATACCTAGACTATCTTACCATGACTGGCATGTCTTATCTGAAGGGCAGGTCAAGAGTCTCCGAAACCAGCGAGCGTGTATGAAACGAACTATGAGAGTGGAGGAAGCCAGAGAGTTCTCGCGAAGGTCTCGCGTTCATAAATAACGCGAGACCTTAGACACCCTGATTAGATAATTGCTTTACAAATTCAAAACGAAAACCCGTTTTCCAAATTTAACATTATTTACCCCTTTTTAAGCACTTTTATACCCCAAATAACAATGAAACTCGTACGTTTATGTGTGCATATTGAGAAATACGTTTTAGAAATGCATTTGAAATCTCCGTATTGCTTTGAATTAAGAATAAATTTAGTTTATTATAGCGCACTGAGGGAGTAACAGTATTTATTGCAAATTATAAAAAAATTAAGATACATTAAAAATTGTTGGAATCAATTCAGTTACTCATTGAGAACAAACTAATTTCAGGTCTGGCGTTCATTACGTTACACCTTGTATAAGGAAAATCCATTTGGAACTTTGTATTCTAAACCCCGCAATGGATTCAGGTTGGTATATAAATAATATTAGCCCTGTTAAGTTAACTGTCCCACCGTTGCGCACGGGCCTCCTCTCAAACTGAGACGGTTTAGGCCGTAATCCACCACGGTAGCCCAGTGCGGGTTGGCGAACTTCACACACCGTCGAGAAACTCTCAGGCATGCAGGTTTCCTCACGATGTTTTTCCTTCACCGATAAAGCAAGTGATAGTTAATTTTTAACACGCACAAGCTTTCGAAAAGACAGAGGAGACAGAGGTATATAAATAGATTGATAAAAGTAATTTGAGTTGAGTTTGAATAATGCCGTTTACACACCGGCACGCGACATCATCAAACAGATAACAGTTTATTAATAAAGCGATAATAACTCCATTATCGTACTAGCGAGCTTAATATCATCAAATTAAACCACTCCACGGAGCTTTTATCTGTTAATTAAATCCTATTTTCCGTTGACAACCCTGACTGTGGTTTATAGCGATTATTTTATTTTGGGTACCGTAAACATTTATAATAACCGGCCAAGTGCGAGTAGGACTCGCGTTGAGAAGGTTCCGTACCAACTCAATAAAGTAATTATTAAAATCAGTTAATAAACGAAGAATTTGTTGACAAACATACGTAATAAAATATGTATAAATATTTTTTTACGTATGTTTGTTTACAGCATTAATTGTAAACTTTTTCTTTTTTTTAATGTCGTTTAATATTTTATTAGTTCCATAGTATGCTACCTATAGGATAGTCAAAAAACTTATAATAACCGAATCTACATATTTACATGGCTTTCTGTTAGGGAGTTGACTGGTGTATCTTCAAATCCCGAGATCCAATACCAATGAAATAAAAATGGGCCCAACTTAGAGCTATACTGAGCCCAACAAAATAAATCATCAAAATCGGTTCGTAAAAAAAATTAAGGAAGTACTTATGCCTCGTTGTACTACTGGCGAATAATGCGCGTAGCGATCACGACGTCTTAAGTTCGAATCCAAGGTTAATTTTTCGATAGAAAGATTTCCAGTTAAAATCTGGAATTTGGAATTGTGCCCGGTATAATGGCAATAGGCTCGCCCACAATTACATGGGACTTTAAATCATCCTTGGGGAATTATAGCCGTGACGATGTTTGTATTTTATTTATTCTACAGTTTAAATAAACATCGTTGATATTCCCTTCTCGCACAAATCATACGTCATCGTCAGTATCAAACATAGTAGGGTTTGGTGGAGGCAGGTTTGTTGGCACCTGATGATGGGAATTATCAAACTTAATATAAGGCCCACTTATTCCATACACTAAGTTGAAGGCAATTTAACGTTATAACCTCGAGTCAGTGAATAGGCAACGCTAACACTGCAAATGGGCCTTAGTGGTAATTGGGACCAACCGCTTGGCGTGCCTTTTGAAGGATGAAAACTTTTGTGTGTGTGTGTATGTGTGAATGATTTACGCTCTTGGCCGCGGGGCCTTTACACCTCCACCGGACAAGGGGGCGAGCGTGCAACCACTACGCTCGAGCCAGAAGGGTAAGGGGGCAACTAGCTCAAGGGCGCCTCAAGGAGGAACGGCCTCGGCTTGGGCAGTCGTTATGGGGGAGGGCGTATACTACGTGTCTCCCCGTGATGCTCTGCACCGGCCGGCGGGCAAGGGACTCTTCGACCTCGCCGGCGGGGTAAGGGCATCGGGAGGGTCGATGAGAACATGCTGCGGATGGCGGTAGCGGCTGATAGGAGGGGAGTTCGTAGACGGCAGCGGCTACGATTAGCAGATTTCTGTGATTGGACGCGTTCGCGAAATGGGTTGTCGCCTGTTTAATAAAGGCGAATAGGTTCGAGACCGAGATCGGAATGGAAGAATAAAGACATAATAAAATATGTTCATAGATAGTTCATTCATCCTAGGAAGCAAATCTCAACGTAGATAGGTATCCATCTATTGTCTCTCATACGTATCTGCGATTTGTTAACAGCGGCGGCACCGAAGCAGGCTATTCATTCTGTAAGTAGTCGATAAGCCGACTTGTTTTGTTTTTTTTTTAAACGTAGCCCCACACTAGGATTTATTCCTGTGTCGTGGGTGCGTTTACAAACATGAAAATTCACATACACAAATACCCAGACCGGAACAAATAATTGTGGTTTACACAAAGATTTGTCCCGTAGAATCGAACCCGCAGCTAATAGACACAGTGGGACGAGCGTCTTAAGCTCTTGACCACTGCGCTAAATTATATGCCGTCAATTTTAAGTATTATGGGTGGCTTGATAACTTCCAGTAGCAGGTGGCCATAATCTTGCCTCTACCAATCTTTCTCACCTTCCGTAAGAGGCTTTTGATAAGCGGTGGGGACAATATATGCTTAATTATCATAATTATTATTTTACAAATATAATACAGTTTAAGGACGGACGGAACCCAAAGAGCCCGAGACAGTCTTTTTTTATTCAAAATCAAAAGTTTTTTATTCATGTAGATCAAAAAGCATTTATGAGTAGTCAGAAAGAGAAAATTATTGATTACTTCAGACACTACCACCCGTTCAGAAAGTCATTCCTGTGGAGAAGAAGGGCAAGAAACTCCGCGGTTATTTTTAAAAAAAATGAGAGTTTTAGAATTGTTTTTCTGTACATTGCGTTCATGGGGTACGGGAGAACAGTGCAGAAAGAGCAAAATAGATGTACTTTAGTATACATTAAACATAAGTGTTCTTAGATTGTGGTATAAATCAGTGTCTACATAGTCCTCTCATTTACAAAATAGAGATTGTAAAGATATATAATAATCTATCTATCTATCTATCTATATCATCACGCCAGCTCCCTCGCGGGGTAGGCAGAGAGTACAGAGTTCCAACAGGTTCTTTCCTTACATACCTCTCTGGCTTCCTCCACTCTCATAGTTCGTCTCATACACACTCGCCGGTTACGGAGACTCTTGACTTGCCCTTCAGCTAAGACACGGTCTATTTGGTCATGGTAAGATAGTCTAGGTCTTCCCCGGCACCTACATCCTTCCACTTCCCGGTATATAATAAACAGTATAATAATATTTAAATTTAATATAATATTATATTTTTATCGCACCTACAAATCGTTGAGTGTAAATGTCCTTTCCACATTTAAAGCTTTGAAAAAGATTTTTATAAATCAAGGCGCCATTACGCCTTGATTTATAAAAATCTTTTATTAAAATCAGAAATCAGTTTTTACTACACACCGTCACGCCTATGTTCCCTAAGCTGAACTTTATTTAAATTAACTATTACAAATTAGTAGTAATAGCCCTGTTAAGAAACTGTCCCACTGTTGGGCACAGGCCTCCTCTCAAACTGAGAGGGTATAGACCATAGTCCGCCACGCTGGCCCAGTGCGGGTTGGCGAACTTCACACACCTTCGAGAAACTCTTAGGCATGCAGGTTTCCTCACAATGTTTTCCTTCATCGTTAAAGCAAGTGATAGTTCATTTTTAATACGCACATGATTTCGAAAAGACAGAGGTGCGTACCTGGGTTCGAACTCGGGACCTCTGACTTTGCAGTCTAACGGTCTAACCACTAGGCTATTACTACAAATATTATATTGTCATCGGACCTAGAAATCGTTGAGTATAAATATACTTTTCACATTGCGATCATTGAACAAGAAAAAAGTTTAAAAAGACTGTATCCCAACTTCGGAATAAACGTTAAACTATAAACAAAACTAAAATTGTTTATCTGTCTGTAATATTGTTACGGTGTACTATATCTCCTATATTAGCATCATATATCATATCCTATATCATATCATCCTATATCATAGCCCGCAGAGTGAGCTCGCTAAAGTGGCAGTGGGCTGGCCATGTCTGTCGAAGAACCGATGGCCGATGGAGCAGACGAGTTTTAGAGTGGAGACCACGACTCGGCAAACGTAAGGTAGGGCGCCCCCCCAGCTAGGTGGACCGACGACCTGAAGAAGGTCGCAGGGTGGGACTGGATGCGGAAGGCGGAGGACCGTGTATTGTGGCGCAAATTGGGAGAGGCCTATGTCCAGCAGTGGACTGCAATAGGCTGATTTGATTGATTGATATCTCCTATATTTGTTAATTTTTTCTTCTTTTATTTGACATCCCCTACGATATGATAGCAAAAAAATCGATTCATAATTGGCGGCATGATTGCGTAACATACAAACAAAAAACATACAATCTAATTGAGAACCTCCTCCTTTTTAGAAGTCGGTTAAAACACAGAATCCCTTTTTTAGGATGATTCATCAAATTGATTTTGTTTGTATGAAATGTAGCTAATGCCATCCGGACTATCAAAGAGAATCGATTGATACCTCATTCATCATAATCGGATGAGTATTTTAGGCGCTACGGTGGAACATAATAAATTCAAAAATATACAACGTGTAACACTTACAACGCAAGACCTCAGACACCCTAATTAGATTATTGCCTTACGAATTCAATAAAAAAATCAAACTACCAATTTTAAGGAGATTTCTAGCAATTTTCGGACTCTTTGGTGCCCAAATTAACCACGAAAGCTCTACTTTTTTGTTTGTACTGAGGTGTATGTATCAGAAATGCATTAAAAATAGCTGCATTGCTTTGAATAATTATGAAATTTTGTTTAAAACAGCGAACTGAACGCCTAATAGTAATTCTTATTAAATTTAATTTTAATTTTTTTTAAAACGTAGCCCCACACTAGGATTTATTCCTGTGTCGTGGGTGCGTTTACAAACATGAAAATTCACAAACAAATACCCAGACCGGTACAAATAATTGTGGATCACACAAAGATTTGTCCCGTGCGGGAATCGAACCCGCGACTATTCGACACAGTGGGCGGAGCAGCTCAAGCTCTTAACCACTGCGCTAAATCGTCCGTCAAAATGAAAAAAATGTTACGTACTTCAAAAATTGTTGGAAGCGATTCTTTTCTGTATTGGAAAAAACTGCTTTCAGGTCTTGCGTTTATTTTGTTACACCTTGTATATACTGCTAAAGATATAACCCTTCCTCTTGGCTTCGGAGTAGTCGGGTAAACATGGCGCCCCGATTTAAATTCTTTGCGAACATCATAAAGCTTTTAGTAACTTGTAAAGATAAGCCACGTATTTGGTTATAGGCGTTTCTTTGTGATCATTTACAAATAAATAGGCGCCGATTCAAACTGTCACGCCTATTCCTCGAGCGGGGGTGGCAGATGTTCATTGTGTAGACTAGAGGTGACTGCCTCGTTGGACTAGTGGCAAAGCGCATCGCTTTGTGATCACGAGGTCCTGGTTTTAAATCCTAGGTCGGATAAATGTAGTTTATATAACGAAAAATTCCCAGTATGAGTCCGGAGTCTGGAATTGTGCCCGGTATATGGCAATACGCTCGCCCCTTATTACATGGGACCTAACATCGTCGGCGAAAAGTGGGTGTACTCAATACACCTCTGCCACCCCCGCTTGGGGAATATACGCGTGACAGTGTACTAGAGGTGGACTTTTAAGCGTAAAGAAAATATTAAACTAATTAATTGATTATGCTTATTATCATGATTGATATTGTCAGCTATGTTTTTTGGGAGTACCTACTTATTGTCAATTATATATTTTTTATAAATCTAATCTATATCATCATTCCAGGTCCCTTGCGGGGTAAATAGAGAGTACAAAGTTCAAACGGGTTCTTTTACTTACGGACCTCTCTGGCTTCCTCTCATAGTTCGTCTCATACACGCTCGCGGGTTACGGAGACTCTTGACTTGTCCTTCAGAGAAGACTATGTCTATTTGATCATAGTGAGGTAGTCTAGTTCCGGTACCTACATCCTTCCACTTTTGCAATGCATATCCTTTTTGTGATTCTTTCTAATTTATTTTAATCTAATCTATCTAATATATCGGAACGCGGTCTCGCCGGTTTATCTTTTATTATTTCTCTGTTTCTAGGTTTTGAACCTAGGACTTTATGATAGCTACACATAATTCGAAAGACCCAGAAGTGCGAGCTGAGATTCAAACTTTGTCTCTTGGTATTAAAAGGAGAGTATCAACTAAACTTTAATTGAAAGAAAGAAAAAACTTTTAATGCTGTAACATGGCCATACTATGGGAAAGTGGAAGGATGCAGGTACCGGGAAAGATCTAGACTACCTTATAATGACCAAATACACCGTGTCTTATCTGAAGGACAAGTCAAGAGTCTCCGTAACCGGCGAGCGTGTATGAGACGAACTGTGAGAGTGGAGGACAGAGAGGTATGTAAAGAAAGAACTTGGTGGAACTCTGTAGATTCGATGCCGCAGATTCGATTCCCGCACGGGACAAAGCCTTGTGTGAGCCACAAATATTTGTATCGGTCTGTGTGTATGTGAATTTAATGGTTGTAAACGCATCCACAAATCAAACAGTTAATAATAAAAATAAATATATAACAACCACTGAATGATTTTTATGTTTTTTATTAAATTATTTAATTAAAATTTAATTTTAAATTAAAAGCAGTGAAAGCTCACCTTTATCAATAAAAAAAAAACTTTTGTTGACAAAAAAATAAAAAAGCACAGATAAAAAATCACTCCCACTATTTTTTTTTAGAAATAGGCACAACACACCAAAACTTTTACGGTCGCGTTCCAAAATAACCGATAAATTAAAGCGACGTGCACGTTCCGATATCTGTGCGACGCGAGTACATTTAAACAACTGAATTATTTTATTAAAACCCGTCGAGTGCCACCGATTATACTCATATTGTGCCGTATGTGGCCGAAACGACTGGGCGTGCCTGCAATTATAATCAGACCTCCACATTTCTATACATTTAAGCATAATTTTAGCAACAAGACAGGTCAGTTAAAGCTGGTTTTTTCTTCGCTCCACCCCCATTGTTCTCTCTTTCGCTCTACCACCTACCCGTCCTGCTCTAGCTAGTAAGATTCACGCATGACTCGTCTTATTCTACCAGTTTAACTAAACCGCAGCAGATTTTATGTTTGAACAACGAAATAATGTTCTTTACCTCCGTTTATTTTTGTTTAACGATGCATTTAGATGTGGTTAAGTAGTTTTTATTTTTGTGTTTTTAGCTAGAGGCTGTGCTTACGGACGGCTGATTTTTTAATTAAGAATTTACATTTATCGCTGGTCCAATGTAATAGAAACAGAACTCAAAAAAAAAATATTACTTATAAGTTAGTACTCTAGTTTTAAAAGCTCAAAATCTTGATTGAGGTTTCGTTAAGTAACGCAGGGTGCGGCTTTCGAGCATGGCTTCGGCTTCCAATCCGGCGTCTCGGTTAAGTGTCATTGGTTTTTTATATCGAAGATTCTTAGTAGCAGCTATTGAGCTATATGAACTAGTACAATAACTCAGTTGTAGCAGCCCGGAATCGTGCCGGGAATGGGGACATAACTTAAATTATATAATCGTCCAAATAACTCTTTACGGTAATATTGTGCAGTTAACATAAGAGTAGATCTGTGTAACATATTCTCCAGTTTAATCTTTGTTAAACAGCCGTTTTCGTATTCGTGGTGCTATACAGCTTTAAATCGTTGCAGGCTTCAAGACAATGACACCTAGTAGTTCAAACGTTGACATCATGAATAAAGGCTATTGTGGTAGTGGAATTGTGCAGCGAGCTTGGTCTCAAAAACTATGGAGAATGTAAACTGCGGCAGTGACCAGAGAAGTGGAGATGTACCTTAGGCGAATCGGTCGAATTTACTAGTCAGGTGTTACAGACTCTACTCTCATTTATTTCATAGTAGACAACTCTTTCTAAATATAAATAACATCGTAATAGGTGTGTTTTCTAAATATATATATGTGATGTTTCATTAAAATAATTATTATTTATTTAGCCAAAAATAGAATATAATCCGTATTATCACAAAAATCAGTACCTATTGTATGATGTAATCACTTATCGTGCAGTATCTAAGACGTTACCCTAATTTTGTAAAAAATAAGTAAATTATAGAAACGCAATCAGATAAATAATACTTATTGAAACTAAATTATAATGACACAATATATCCGAACGCAGCGCGAGCGAGACCAAGATAACTTTTTTCCAGCCATTGTTTTGACGTAATAAGGCGGGAACTTTACAACCCAATGGTGTACTGTGTAGAACAGAGACAGACATACTTTTATTTGTGAGAAATAAAGGATGAAATATTTATGTTTCTTTTAAGTTATGTTGAAGTAAATCGAAGTTTAGGATATCATTCAATTTCGATACTTTAATATATTAGAACAATAACTGCCACTCGTGTTATTTGTTTTTAAAATTATTAATACATTTTGATTGTTATTGTTCAGTTTTATGTTATTTTCAGATCAAAAAAAAATACTGAACTAAACGACTAGTATATTCCTTAAAAGGGGAAGGCTGTGTCATTATACCGGGTTTGATATAACATTTCAGACTGACACAAAGAGTTCTTTGATATAAAAACCACATTTAATCCGACTTTTGATTCGAACCTAGGAGTGTATCCTATATGCCACCAGACTAAAGTCGCAAACAACTCCTAAAATAAACATCATAATCGTATGCACCAAATACAATTTTCATAATGGCGCGAGTTTAAAGTTAAAATGAAAATTTTATTCATTTGTCAAGTCCACACCCCTGCGGGGGTGCCGTCTGAAATTAATTACCACCCCCTACATAAGGGAGTAATTTGCTAGACATTATAGATATAATTTTCTGTAGAGGGGCTATTTCAAGCGGGAAAGGTCGGTCGGCCATATTTGAATTTTCAATTTGTTATTTTTTTTCAGCAATGGTAGTTAATTTTAAAAAAAAAAATAACTTTATTTATTTTTCAAGGTGTTGCTTCATCCACATACTTTATAAATTAAAGAGAATAAGCAACTATAACCAGGTTGGTTCACATATTATGTGGGCTATTCAAAATTATTTTAGTGTAATGTAAACTATTGAAATAGGTATCTGCATCTAAGTTCAGTTCAAATAGTCTTTATCCAACTTTCAGAATTACAGTCGATAAAGTATGTCACAAAGATCTTCACATGGTGATAAATATATTTTTCATTCGTTTATCCATTCGTCAATAAATCGTGAAGATAAAACGTGACATTAAAAAGCAAATAATTCATACTTAGCGTGACGTTATCTGTGACACCTGTCAATTTGCCCGCCATCTTTGACGTGTGGTGTATGCTGTGGTGTTGCAAGTGCTAGTTTATAATTATGGATTAATATCTCGAAAATCCTTTTAAAATGTTTATACATTTTATCAGGATTTTCGAGATATTAATCCATGAGTTTATTACAAAATCTTAATAGATTTTGTAATAAATTCATTTATTTTAACAGCAGCACTATCATAACAGAAGCATCCAATCCGACAGTGTGGTTATTAGATTTCATGCAGTATAACAGATGGTATATGATGTAAATTTTTCGAATTCTTCCAATAAGCAAGAGAACAAATCAATTTTCTAAGCAACTTCATTAAGTGTCCGTAAGGCGCGGGTTTTTGGAGCTTTCCCCTGCAAATTGCTTCTGCCGGCCGGCACCTTAAACAAGTGCGATCTTCTATCTATCTATCTATAACCTCACGCCAGATCCCTTGCGGGGTAGGCAGAGAGTACAGAGTTCCAACAGGTTCTTTCCTTACATACCTCTCTGGCTTCCTCGACTCTCATAGTTCGTCTCATATATCAGATAAGACTCGGTTTATTTGGTCGTGGTAAGATAGTCTAGGTCTTCCCCGGTACCTGCATCCTTCCACTTTCACAATGTATATCTGTTTTGTCATTCTTTCCTCTGGCATTCTTTCTATATGCCCGAACCAACGGAGCATGCCCTTTCTCATCTTTACACCGATACTATCTTTCATACCTACTCGCTGTGTTACTACGCTGTTGCTAAGTGCGATCTTCGTCTATGCCATATGTATTTGTCCGGAACGTAGATATTGATTTCCCTCAGCACTCTTGAGTTAGATATCTTTCCTCTTAATGATTTAAAAATACAAGCAGCAAGGCCTAAGCTCCTTCTTTTTTCCACCTCATTGTACCCAACCATAATATCAGCCTATACTGCCCACTGCTGGACAAAGGCCTTCTCTCACAAATCAAGGTGAAAGAGAATAGGTCATACTCCACCACTCGGACCGAGTGCGGATTGATGGAGGCAGGTTTGTGGCCACCTGCTGTTGGAACTTATGAAGCCGCCTTTAAAGCTTCCAACTCGGCTTAACGACTACCACATTATGTGGTAGCCGGGACCTACGGCTTAAAGTGCCTTCCGAAGCACGGAGACGCTCGACTAAGAAAATGCCACAAACGGTCACCCATCTCGGGCCGCCTGAGTCGAACGCTGTTTAACCTTGGTAATCGGTAAGAACACCGCGGTCGCTCAGCGCTACCCAACCATGCCTAACACAAACAAGGTTGGGCACATTAAGGGATAAAAAGGATTTATTTATTTTGTATTCGTTCTAGCATATAAACATACTTTGTTTTGTGGGGTCCATGTCATAAAATAGATTCCACATAAATACTTATAGATTTGAAAAGGGGCTTCAGCCTGTTGTTGAATGATAGCTATCAATTGACTAGACAGTAACTATTGTTAAGGTTGTCAAACAATGTTGCTTCTTGTTTTTCGTAAGCACAGTGAGTAGTTATTACCTCAAAGCATTTTTTATAATGTACCTCCTCCAGTAGGTATGTGCACGTGTTTAGCGCAGCGGTTAAGAGCTTAAGCCGCTCCGCCCATGAGCCGAATAGTCGCGTGTTCGATTACCGCACGGAACAAATCCTTGTGTAAATAATAATATTAGCCCTGTTCAGAAACTGTCCCACTGTTGGGCACGGGCCTCCTCTCAGACAGAGGGTTTAGGCCATAGTCCACCACGCTGGCCCAGTGCGGGTTGGCGAACTTCACACACCTTCGAGAAACTCTCAGGCATGCAGGTTTCCTCACGATGTTTTGCTTCACCTTTAAAGCAAGTGATAGTTAATTTTTAATACGCACATGCTTTCGAAAAGACAGAGGTGCTTTTCGAAAAGACAGAGGTGCTCTGACTTTGCAGTCTAACGGTCTAACCACTAGTCTATCAATGCTCTTAATCTTTGTGTGAACCACAATTATTTATTTGGGTTTGGATATTTGTGTATGCGAATTTTCATGTTTGTAAACGCACCCATGACACAGAAATAAATCCAAGTGTGGGGCTAAGTTTAAAAAAAAAAAATAATATAAGTATCTTTTTCTATTTCCTTCTCCGATAATTTAATTTATGCCTATTTTCAAACTTCACAGATCATTTAAATGCTTTTGCGATATGCTACTTTTATGTTTCACAGGGTGTTATTTTTCCATTTACTCTTCTAACGACACACAGCTCAGTAAAACAGCCCAAAATTAATTTCTTTTTTGCATCAATCAGGCCAGTTTTTATTCAACTAGCAACACAGATATGTCATCAAATAACCGAAATGATTTGGAAATTACGATGTGATTCATACACGACGTGTCGAGATGGGTTTATCTAGCCGATAGCGAGCAACATGTTAAGATACGGACAGAACTAGCATAAATAGCGTATGTTTGATAGGCCCGAGGATGTAATGATCTTGTTCCCATAGTCAAAATGGGAATTAAATAAACCACAGAAGTTTTTTTTAGAATGAACTGTAAATAATTTAGAGGGTTTTTTATGCACTGGTCAGCTATTGACCCTTATCTTACATGATGGAAAGTAAGGACAGAGCCGAAGATGTGAATCGCTGACTCAGTAATAGCCTATTCACGTTGACTGAGGAGACAGAGTTCCAAGTCGGCTAGACCCGCCTCCTCTTAACTCTGCTCAACATATCGGAACACGACTGGGTCGCTTGGTGACACAATTTTCTGGAAGGATGGTGACCAGCCACGGCCGCAGCCGTCCATCAGTGAAGGTGCTGCTCGTTTAGCACTGCCCAGGGACCACGTTTAGGGAATCGAGAGTAGTTCCTATAGATGTGAGTAGTTTTGGTCCCCGAAAGGTTATATTTTAATGATGAGGCTGTATGGGCTAGATCACTTTGCCTTCCTTAAAAAAAGGTAAATGAGAGGAAAAAAATTGAAGGTTTTTTATGTTTATGGCATCACGATGACGCGTATTTTGCCAATGTCAAGTATTGCGAAGATAACAAAGTTAGGGAAACGATAAAACAAACAAAAAAAAATATATAACAATCTACTTAAAAATTTATGTTCAGCGTGGGTAAAATTTACATCACAATATACTCGAGCGTAGAGGTAGCACGCTCGCCCTCTTGTCAGGTGAAGCTGTAAAGGCCCCGCGGCCAACAGCGTAGATCATTCACACACACATACACATCACAATATATACAAACTCAATACGCTACTTGAGAAGGAGAAGAGGAACATAGCCAAAACGGTATAAAATTCAATAAAATTATTTACAGATAAATTGGAGGTTATATCGTTTACGGTTATAGAAGGATCTTTTGACCCGCGTCTAAAATCGGATCTAACGCTGTCATCAAGTGAAATATCATTATATGGTATCATAGTTTTACGGTTGTGTTGTGCAGTGTTGACAATTAAACTTTATGACAGGCAGAGTTGCCGTTCGCTATGAAATTGAACCAAGTTCGTATTTTAATTAGTACCCGTGTCCCACCTGTTGCAATAATTCCCTGGAAACTGGAAAATTTTACTAAATGATAACCCTAATTTCACACTAACGCCCCGCTGTCAATGTCATCACGGGCCAAAATATCCTTATCGCACTTTATTTATGTATTAGCAACGTACTAGAGAGACAACCCTAACTAAATTCTATCATTATAAAAATGTGCAAAATGAGATCGGACAAATGAAGTTTTTCTAACGAAAAGGACATTGTTCTGCGCCCATACATGATTTGCCCCAGAACAAACAGCAATGAAAAAGTACTTGTTTGATTTCAAATCACCTATAAATTCTCTTAAGGCATTTATTGTTAAACGGACAAGCGGGGCAATACTAAAATTTGACAAAAAGATATTAGATTTTAAGGTTATAATTCAGTAGCCATTAATACGTATGAGGTTATATTGTGTGTTGACATTCTGTAAATATGTCGGCGACTTCGATATAAGTACTTACAATACTTTGAAATATTCGTATGAGATTGCAAATTGTCCGTTAGATACGGATATTTGCCATTATTTTAATATAATAGATAAATAATTATTGCATGGGTCAAATGTTTGTAGGTTCAGAGGCAATTTTCGGCAATGTCCTTTCCCAGTATGAGTTCGGAGTCTGGAATTGTGCCCGATATACGGCAATGGGCTCGCCCCCTATTACATGGGACCTAACATCGGCGAAAAGCGGGTGTACACAGTACACCTCTGCCACCCCCACTTGGGGAATATAAGCGTGACGGTGCAAAATGAGATTTGATAAAAATGTTAAAGATTACGTGAAAATATAATAAGTGATCAAACGAACTTACCTGAAGTGAAGTTCGATCATTATTATACGAAGTCCTTCGTTCGAAGATATAAACTATATTAGCAGCTCTCTCGAGTCGCTTGGCAACCGCGCGTCATTTAGCCAATTCAAAAGTCAACGCCGCCTCTATGGTATCTGTGGACATAACCTCTGCAAGCATTCCTTTTAGAAGTAGTACATTTCAACTTTACCAACGGGCAGGGCGGGTTGGGTACTTATATCTTCGAACGAAGGACTTCGTATAATAATGATCGAACTTCACTTCAGGTAAGTTCGTTTGATCACTTATTATACTGTGTCCTTCGTTCTCGATATAAACTATATTAGCAGCTGTTTAGAGCTATAAGGGTAAAGTTGAAGTATACCACATTTTTTTTTTTTTGAGCGTGACCTCTAAAAAATAACATATCATTAGTATATTTGTACTATAACACATTCCCGTTCTTTGTTTTGCCATACAACACAAACAACAAATATATACACATATATTGTTTCTTACAACCAGTCTGTCTAACTTATTTAAAATAAATTTATATAATTAAATTCTATAACATATTATGTTATGTAGTGTAGATCCATCCCAACAAAACCTTGAAAGCACCTGTTATATACCTTTATACCACACCTGTTGTCCAAAATTCATTAATACCGGGTAATATTAATCAATCATTACTTATCAGATATCAGTGCAGTCTCTATCTGTTATGTCTTCTATAGAGATCTTTCTTCTATAGATATCTTCTATATAACAAGAGTTGAGGAATTGCCCATCTAGAGTTTTGTTTATATAAAATTAAATTCTTTATAATAATTCTTGTATCATTGACAACCATTATGAGACGAACTATGAGAGTGAAGAAAGCCAGGCAGGCATGCAAGTAAAGAACCCGTCGGAACCTTGCACTTTCTGCCCACCCCGCAAGAGATCTGGCCTCATAATATGGATAGAGATAGATAGATAGCTAGAAACCCTTACTGTGTACTAGACCTGAAAACAAAGTCTGTTAGTACCCAATCTATAACAATATGATACAAATATAACAGGGAAACCTATTTCCCCAATAATGTGTCTTCCAACTGTTTTTTGTCAAATGATCTCCTTTTGAGTACGGTACCAAACGAAGGCTACGAATTAACTTGGTGATTATAAGAATGGTTTTGCTATCATTACATATTTAATTTATGATTTTTTTTTTTTTTTTTTTTTTAATATCAACATTCTGCTATATTTAATGTTAGTTATATTTTTAATCTTTAAAGATGTACATATATCAAAATTTAACATTTTTTGTACTAGAGGCCTTTGTATTAATGAACTTATATGGAATTAAGTCCGGTGAAGCTGTAAAGGCCTCGCGGCCATCAGCGTACCTCACTCACACACACACCTTATCTGGAGATATTCCTCCCATAAGGCTATGTGCTTTACCTATATAATCTCGCGCCCCCCCCCCCCCCCCCCCCCTCCCCAATTTTTAGAGTCTGGAACGAAGGGCAGTACTAATGCGTGGTAAACAAACATAACCTACCCCAGTGTTATTACTATACCACTATTATTAATTCAATTTAAATTTCGAAACTATCCCGGAATCATTTCCATGTTCTGAGTGTGCGCCGACAAATAAATCCTTGGCTACATAAATATTTATGTATTACTTAACGATTCGTTCCTGCGCAATAACGCCCGCGAACGTTCGTTTTTGGCAATACGATTGGACCACTCCTGAACCAATTACATGACTGATACTAAAAATACTAAAAAAATACACTCCTAATTTAGTAATAACTTAAGAAGCGAATAAGTTACAGTCGACTAAACCGAACCATGGGTTACAACTGTATCATATTGGGAATCCTATTCATAACTGAATTATTTCATACCATGAAATTTTCATTTCATACCACACTTCCTTTGCTTCTTTGTATGTGACTGTATTTATAAGTAAAAACAAAAATTGCAATGGGTAACTTTCTAGTTAGTTCTAGATGTCCAACCGTGAGAATTGAGTGTTACTCAACTTATTATTATGTATCCCCCATTAATAATAAATAAATAATATCAAGTTCCTTAGGACTTAGATTATTGCTGATACTACATAATATTTATCATACCTGTGATAAGAATATACTTTTGATTATTCTTGTTTAAGATAATCCATACTTTTAAATACTGTAACTCAATATTTCATCCACCGTAGCTTGTCAACATAATATCATTAAATTTTCAAATGGATATTATTATCAAGTCATTTGCATGACTTTATTTTCTTTTTATATATAGATACCTATTTATAAGATACATGTAACATGTGGATGTAATAATTTAAGTATAACAATACCAAAATTGCAAATTTTTGTATGATATCTCAATCCAATATTTTTTACTGAAACACCTTTAAATAAATTACAACATATATAATGCTCTAAAACCAACTTGTTACTTTAATGGTAGCAGTTTGTACTTGTGTTATCATAACTATACCAGAAAACATCACTGGTGTTCAAAATAACTGTACACATTCCAAACTAATTACAAAACTATTTTTTATAGTTATTAATTTCTTGAATAATCTTATTTAATTACATATTATTTATTGATTATCATATGATCAAACAAAAAAACAGTAAAAACATCTAATTCTCCAAATCATGAATTGATGTATAGCTTTCCATTGTGTGTGCCTCAAATTTCTAATATTATTAAGTACACTATAATTGATGCAGGAAATAATCAAGAACCCAAAACCATTGAACTCATTACATGATAGAAAACTGAATAGGTACTAATAAATTTTCTATTAGTATATTTATTATGACTGTAAGGTCTAACCTGTTAGCATTAAGTTTTTATTTTTATTTTTAATAAAAATAGCTATAAATTATATTTCAAATTATTAAACAATAGTGTTTCTAATAATAATGTTTCTATACATAATGTTAAACATATGTAGGACAAGATTCACTTGTCTGAAGTGCAAGTACTTGCACAAAAACCAATAAAATTATGTTTGTCGTTGAAGGCATTATTAGTGTCATAGATACATACCACCGTCAGTGAATACCTTTAGCCTCCAATATTATGGCTTCTTTGTAAAACCCATGTTGTATTCCTGATAGTTTTTCTGAATTTTTCAGCAACTTAAAAACCAAGTCCTTGTGTAAAATGCCTATCATGCTTTTTGTACCTCACTTTCTTTGGTAGGAGATTTCCAATGTCCAACGTGATGTTGTTTTTGGTGAACTGATAGGTACACTGTGACTTAATATTTCCATACCCAGGATGAGGATTGTTGTTCTATATTGGTTACAACGGTGGTCGATTTATGAAATTTTAACTACTGGTTATGACTAGCTAGTTAATAATTCCATATTGATAATCCACTATATTAACACTCCTTTTATGCAAAATATATACTGCTGACCTTAAAGGTTCTTATCTCAATAAAGGTTTCATGACTGTATTGTTAGGATTAATCTTTTCTGGCTACCCTGCAAGGAGTCTAGGTTGATAATATTGATAGATAATTATTAGTTCTATGTTAACTGGATAGACCAGGTATTTTATATTATCTTTTAAGTATCTTTGTGCATAACACAAATTATCCCACAACCTGCCTGCCGCAGCATCGGTAGGATAAGATATTATATTTGGAATGTATCCACAGTCCTGTTGCTTGTCAGTTACAACAGGCATTGCCATTAGTATATTACTTTGGCTTATTTGGTTATAAACCCTGTTCAGGAATAAGTATTGCTGGATTTAACTTTTTTAATACAAGTACTCATAATTTTGCACAATTCTTTGTGTAATAAGCTCCAGTTTGGGCTATTTCAGTATTATTATACAAGTATGTCTAATAATGAAATCAATAAAAACACTATGTTTCTGCAAAGGAGTGACTTTTGTTATTAATAATGTATTGTTATACATAAACAATGTCACTTTAATTACCCTTTCAGTAAGTCTCCTTTTGGAGATATAATATGACAAATTGCTTATAGTTTATAGCAATAGTCTTTGTATTTACTGTTTTAGGCCTGTTTAAGGTATGTATTTTAGGTAACATTTTTGATTCTTACCATTATAGAAATGTGAACTGCACAGGAACACCTCATGGATGAAACCTATGAGTAGTATGACCTTCAGCACATATCTCGTATGGGCCCCAAGTCTTGCGGATCACGCCGATGTATCTCGTACACCACTCGTGTCCTTGAATTATCGTCAAGTCTTGCGGACCACGTCGATGTATCTCGTACATCACCCGTGTCCTTAAAATGCCATCGATCCTGAACAATCATCATAATTGATGAACGCCCCCCTAATTTCTCTTATTGGAGGTATAACATTGCCAATTTATAGACGGTTAATAATCGTTTTCAGGTATATTTCGTGTTAAACTGTTTGTACACGAATAGGGACGTAGACTTCATAAGTTTACTTTTCGGACGACGAAGCTTTCCCAAATTTTAATATGACGAAACTCACGTCTCCAAATATTAGATATTATATAAATAAACAAGTTAAGCTGAAAAACACCACAAATAAACAACTATCGGTTGATCTTTTTAGAATGTACTTCTTTGCCAGGACGTAAACTTTTCTAAATTTGCCTATACGATGTTTTAAATTTATTTCACAAGGTCACTTGAGTATATTACAACCTTTTTGTTATAAAATTTCAGTGCAATAACAAGTTATTAAATTAAATGTCGACCAAAAACTTTATTACAAAGCGTCAGCTGCCGCGCTTTCAAAAGAATGCTTGCAGAGGTTATGTCCACAGATACCATAGAGGCGGCGTTGACTTTTGAATTGGCTAAATGACGCGCGGTTGCCAAGCGACTCGAGAGAGCTGCTAATATAGTTTATATCGAGAACGAAGGACACAGTATAATGGTAATTATTTTCCCACAACTCGGTCGGTTATCGGCGTGTAATGTGTTTGTGTTGGGTGTTTACTCGCGTTTTGGCGATAACTGCGGCTTTCACACGCAACGCAAACACTGCGGCGCCAGCCCGTTTGACCGGGGGTAATTTGCGTTTTAGATAATGTATTTTATTAACCTATTTATATCATCACGCCATATCCCTTGCGGGATAGGCAAGGGTACGAAGTTTCAGCAGGTTCTGTCCTTACATACCTCTCTGGCTTCCTCTACTCTCATAGTTTGCCTCATACACGCTCCCCGGTTAGGTTAGGTTAGGTTAGGTTCTTGACTTGTTCGGCCCGTAAGGCCACTCGTCGAAATAGGGGCCGACCGGCTGCCGCTGCTGCTACTACTAATTCAGTGGTTCAGCCGTGGCCGGCCGGCTCCTGCGCCACCGGCGCGACGGATGTGGAGATGCCCGTGGCCTCAGATCTTACAGTCTGAGTACACGGGTGTCTCCAACGAATTAATCTGGGTGGCAGACTCAGGGGAGTCTGTCGCCCAGTTCGAGGGGGAGACGCCATGCTGAGTGACACCAGCATGGCGTCTAGAAGGAGGGGGGGGGGGGAGCGCTTTATACATGCTTCCAGGAGGGGCCTGAAAAGGCAGCCCGCGTCGGGGGCGCGTGAAGATTTTTCGTCCCCGTAGTCCCGACATTATGCGACCATAGTGGTGTCATCACAGGGATTTTAGTCGGTATACTTGGTGCATCGACGGCCGGGTCACTCCGACTGTCGATGCACCAAGGACTCCGACATAACCCCTCCGCGTCCCCCGAACGCGGACGGGTACCCATAAAGGGTTTTCCCTGTGTAAAAAAAAAAAGGTTCTTGACTTGTTCTTCAGATTGTTGTCCGGTGAAGCTGTAAAGGCCCCGCGGCCAACAGCGTACATCATACACACACACTCCTTCAGATAAAACACTCTCTTTCTCGTTGCCTACTTGTTTCCACTTTCGCATTGTATATGTATATGTTATGCCTTAAAAGGCCGAGCTTGTAACCACTACGCTCGAGCCAGAAGGGCAAGGGGGCAACTAGCTCAAGGGCACCTCAAGGAGGAACGGCCTCGGCTTGGGCAGTCCCTATGAGGGAGGGCATATACTAAGTGTCTCGCCGTGGTGCTCTGCACCGGCCGTCGGGCAAGGGATTCCGCGACCTCGGCGAGATCGGTGTCTTCTCCTGTGTGCGGTATCTGTATCCAAAAGAAGGGATGTAAGGGCATTGGGAGGGTCGTTGAGAAGGAGATAGGTTCCTAGTCGGTGGCGGCTACGATTAGCGGATTCCTATGATTTAATGCGTTCGCAAAATATGGGGTTGTCGCCTTTTTAATAAAGGCGCGAATAGGTTCGAGACCGAGATCGGAATGGACATCAACGTTTCGTATGAACCACGGGGCTCCAACAGCTTTGCGGTTCCGTGTCATGGATTGAATCGTTTGAAGTCGATGTGACTGCGGGCGGCGTGCCCGATAATCAATCAGCCTATACCACCCTACTGCTTGATAAAGGTTTTCCACAGATCGAGGTGAGAGAGGTCCATACTCCACCACGCGGACCCAGTGGGGTGAAGGTTTGTGGCCACTTGCTGTTGGAACTTATCATGTCTACAAGGCTTTCGACTCGACTTAACTAATATGAAGATGCCACAAACCGGCACCTATTTCAGACCGAGCTGAACACAGTATGTTGACACTGCTCTAACCTTATAGTATTTTCCATGTAAGATGGGTTCTGTGACAGTTCTAAGTGTCAAAGGAAATTATACTTTATTTAATGACTATGACCCATGTCTATAATTAATTATGGTTATGCCCTAATACTATTGAGTTAAAGATTAATTTCCTTTGACAGTACTGTCACAGTACCCATCTTAAGTAAAAATTTTATAGTGATCGATCGACTGGTGGGATCCTCCTTTTGGATCTTTTTAACTGTTCTTACCTTGGTGATCGTTTAGAATGCTGAAGTCGCACAGGGCTAGAAATGCTTCATGTACTTTATATATCTCACTGTAGAACTCTCCCAGCTGGTTTGTGTCAGTGAGCCATTGCATGCTTTGTCCTGCCACCACTTGACTTTTATATGTCGAGACAGCTTGCGCAATTCGAGGTCACTAGCTTAACAACCGCAACGCTTCCTCCCTGCCTTTTGGCTGTCGCAGGAGATCTCGGTGTTTGTCGAATGCTGTCCGCAGGATTCTATCATTTCTATCAAACCAGTCTTCGTTGCGATGGAATTTTTCTTTATATATTATAGGTATCAATTATAAATTTATAGGTATTAATCAGAGGTTTATTTGCAAACATAGGTACATAAGTTGGTGGTTGGTAAAATTAATAGTCCTATCTATGGTTTGCTCGTAACGCTGTGCGACCGCGGTGTTCTTACCGATTACCAAGGTTAAGCAGCGTTCGACTCGATCGGACTGAGATGGGTGACCGTTTGTGGCATTTTCATATTCGAGCGTCTCCGTGCTTCGGAAGGCACGCTAAGCCGTTGGTCCCGGTTACCACTTAATGTGGTAGTCGTTAAGCCGAGTTGGAAGCCTTAAAGGTGGCTTGATAAGTCCCAACAGCAGGTGCCCACATGCCTGCCTCCACCAATCCGAACTGGTTCCGCGTGGTGGAGTATGACCTAATCTCTCTCACCTCGATTTGTGAGAGAAGGCCTTTGTTCAGCAGTGGGCAGTATAGGCTGATATTATATTATTATTATTATTATTCTATCAATGTTTTGCTCCACGAGCATACAAATATAGTCAGAGTAATAAAGTCTATACATTTAATAAAACTGAAACATCGTCGAATCTGTTAATTACACGAGAATCATCAAACTTTTTATGTTAATGTCATAACATCATAGCAAAGAAGTAAGATATGTAGTTCTTCTAACGAAAATTTCCCAGTACGAGTCCGGAGTCTGGAATTGTGCCCGGTATATTTTTTTTTTAAACGTAGCCCCATACTATGTTTGATTCCTGTGTCGTGGGTACATTTACAAACATGAAAATTCACATACACAAATACCCAGACCGAAACAAATAATTGTGGATCACACAAAGATTTGTCCCGTGCGGGTATCGAACCTACGACTATTAGACACAGTGGGCGGAGATGACTAAGCTGAACCACTGCGCTAAATCGTCCATAATATGGCAATAGGCTCGCCCCCTTTTACATGGAACCTAACATCGTCGGCGAAAAGTGGGTGTACTTAGTACACCACCCCCGCTTGGGGAATATAGGGGTGACGGTGTATAAATCTCTGATTTATTTTTGTTTTTAAATAAACGTAGTCTCACAGTCGGAATTTGTCGTGGGTGGGTTTACAAACATGAAATCCATACCCATCAATACCCAGACCGAAACAAATAGTTATGGCACCCAAAAAGATTTGTCCCGTGCGGAATCAAACCCGTGACTACTCGATCTAATAACAGCCTTACGCTCTTAACCATTGGACCAGCCGTCGTCGAATCTATCTCAATCAATACCACCTTGCCAGAAACCTTGCTGGGTAGATAGGGAATATAAATAATATAATTTATAATTTAGGTGCAGCAGTGATAGCCTAGTGGTTACACCGTCTCGGGTTCAAACTAGTGATGTGTACCGGAGGCAAAATCAGTCTCCAGAGATTTTCGGGGAATTTACAACAATAACCGGAGAATCTCTGGAGAAAAACCTGTGTGCTAACGACGTAATGAAAATAATTAACATGACCTGATGACCTATCTTCACTAAGTACTTAAGTAACAGTTCTGAGCGAAGTGGTGGGATTGAGTTGTCATTTATACATTCACGTGTACGTTTACTACGAAATGAACAATAGTTATTTAACTACGTGTTACTACTTAAGTTAAGTTTATATTATTAAAACTGGTAGACAAATAAAACGATACTTAATAAATTGGTACCTAATTACACATATCTAGGTTTGTTGGGAGTTCCTCCTATATGGACAAAATTAAAGACTAAAGATGCATTAAAAAAAATTCCGGTATTTTTAGTAATTATCGGTGAAAAATCGGTTTATGTGGTAACCGGTGAATCTCCGGTTTTTATAGAACCGGTTCACACCACTAGTTAAAACCCAGGCACGCACCTCTGTCTTTTCGAAAGCATGTGCGTATCAAAAATTAACTATCACTTGCTTCAATGCTGAACGAAAACATCGTGAGGAAACCTGCATGCCTAAGTTTCTCGAAGGTGTGTGAAGTTCAACCCGCACTGGGCCAGCGTGGTGGACTATGGCCTAAACCCTCTCAGTTTGAGAGGAGGCCCTTGCCCAACGGTGGGACAGTTTCTTCTAATATTATTATGGTGTAGGTACCTAGGTATGTATGTTGTTATGTTATTAAAGTGCATACAACCATACCCCTCGCTATATTCCTGGACGCGTTTACCGTTATCAGATAAAACAGTAATTCAGTGATATAACTAAATACAGTAGCATTTGTTTCTATGTAATAATATAAAAGAAAATCGTTTTGTTTGTGTATTATGTGAATTTGTTACTACGTGAGTATATTTTGTGAATTTGTTATTAAAACACAAAGTTGGCGGGTTATATTCCCGCACGAGATAAGGTAGTAGGACCTGTGGGCCATATTATTTTAGACCCTCATGATGCCCTTATATCCCTTCTTTCGGATACAGATACCGCACACAGGATCAGTCACCGACCTCGCCGGCGAGCTCGAATAATCCCTCGACTGCCGGCCGGTGCAGAGCACTACGGTGAGAAACCTAGTAGACGCCCTCCCCCATAGCGACTGCCCAAGTCGAGGCCGTTCCTCCTTGAGGCGCCCTTGAGCTAGTTGCCCCCGCGCCCTTCTGGCTCGAGCATAGTGGTTGCACGCTCGCCTGCTTATCCGGTGAAGCTGTAAAGGCCCTGCGGCCAACAGTGTAGATCATTCACACACACACACACACCATTTTATTTTGGCCTGGGTGTTTCTGTATGTAAATTTCATGTCTGTTGCACCCACCATAGTTGCGGCGCTCGTCGATCTGTGCGACCGCGGTGGTCTTACCGATTACCAAGGTTAAGGAGCGTTCGACTCGGTCGGTCTGAGATGGGTGACCGTTTGTGACATTTTCATATTCGAGCGTCTCTGTGCTTTCGAAGGTACGCTAAGCCCTTAGTCCCGGTTACCACTTAATGTATGTAGTAGACGTTAAGTCACGTTGAAAGCTTATAGGCAGCTTGATAAGTTCCAATAGCAGGCGGCCACAAGCCTGCCTCCCCCGCAACGAACGGTGTCCGCATGCTGGAGTATAATCTAATCTCTCTCACCTCGATTTGTGAGAGAAGGCCGTTGCCCAGCATAAGAACAGTATAAGCCACAGGAATGATACCTCGTGTGGGGCTGTTTTTTAAAAACAGTCGGGTGAAAAAACCAGTGTAGCTACATAACATATTTTAATCAAGTGCATGGATTGACATTTGCTCAGCAGTCAGTGTTTGTTCTCACTCAGTGGCACTTACGGTCACTTAGTGTCAATTAGCGAGCTACTGATAACCGCTGATAGCGCAATAAAACGATTTAGGGTTCCTTAGCACTCTAACAAAATCACCTAAACGTATTACTGGCAGAGATGGGCAAAATGTAATCAGATTAATCATAACAATTGCATTTTGTGATATTCAATCATGATTGAAGATTAAAAGTGTCATCGTTATCGTTGAAGATTACAAAATGTAAATGTAATCATTAATACACTACCACACCTATGTTCCCTTAGCGAGGGTGGTTAATCATTAATCTGATTATATTGCTACGTAGCGTGGTAAATTAAATGCCGAATAAGGTGCGAAGTACTTAATTAGGCGCTGTACACATAAAACAGTACGTCGTATGCAGATACACACGCGAACTGATCACACACTTGTACTACTCTCGTTAGTACCCAAATACTGCTTCCGAATCGCTGAGTCACTCGTAGTATCCGTATATCGTTGCTAAAGTCGCCGGTGTATTCCACTTAGATCGCTTGTTCTCCGATTTGATCACTATCGCTTCCGAGAAGAGACTGTGTCCGTCCCCGCGCTCTGTGTTCCTTTTATACTTGTTTGAAAGTTCTTGAACGGACGCGAACCCTCTAAGTACATCGAACAATAGCCGGCGCGGCCCACAAAGCGGTATTATTATTACATACCTACTCGTATTTGCGCGTGAACAAATAGGTACTTGTATACCGCGACCGCGCGCCGGCGATAATTAAAGGGGTGAAACCTTCTAGACCTTTCATCACTTAAGCGCGGATTCTAGATCTTTCTAGTCAGATCACCGGGGAACCTAAGGGTGTGTTATGCGTTTTAGAATCGACATCTCCCGATAAAGACTTGTCGTAACAATATTTTGCCCATCTCTGGTTACGGGATATGATGAAAATAATCTAATAATTTAATTTGTTTTCAGATAGACATTTTCCGTAACAGATTCAGAGTCTTAATTAAAGATTGTTTAAAGTAAGCCTTCAATTTTTACATCTGGTCATATTTATTTTCTGCATAAAGCTGTGTAACATGTAACTATGTTGTGAATAGTTATAATTGTATATATAATTATAAATCTAGAGTAGATTTAAGTTTGAAAATATTGTAAAACATAATTGGGTATGTCTTGGTCTGTGGTCTGTTACTGTACCTATTATAAATATAAATAATAATAATATCAGCCCTGTTAAGAAAGTGTCCCACGGTTGGGCACGGGCCTTCTCTCAAACTGAGAGGGTTTAGGCCATAGTCCACCACGCTGGCCCAGTGCGGGTTGGCGGACTTCACACACCTTCGAGAAACTCTCAGGCAGGTTTCCTCACGAGGTTTTCCTCCACCATTAAAGCAAGTGATAGTTAATTTTTAATACGCACATACTTACGAAATGACAAAGGTGCGTGCCTGGGTATGAACCCTAGACGTCTGCTGACTTTGCGGTCTAACGGTCTCACCACTAGGCTATCACTGCTTTTACCTATTAAATAAAATAAATCAGTCTTAAAATGTACCATAGTGTGTGTGTGTGTGTGTGTGTTTATATATATCTAAGCAAGAGTGCGAGGGTGGAACAACTACGCTCCAGCCAACCGTCCCAAAGCAGTCACGTCTATAGTCCCCAAGCGTTGGTAGAGATGTTTAATACACCTCTATATATCCACACATTGCCGACGACCTTAGATTCCTATTAAGTTATAATAGGAGTCAAGCCTATAGCCATTATATTCCAGACTGATACTTCGATAGAGAGTCTATCTATCTATTTCATCACGCCAGATCCCTTGCGGGACAGGCAGAGAGTACAGAGTTCCAAGAGGTTCTTTCCTTACATACCTCTCTGGCTTCCTCACTCTCCACTTCGATAGAGAATCTCCCAGTAACTCTATATCTGACCTAGGATTTGAAGCCAGTAGTCGGTGATCAAAACTATGTTGTACTTCGTTAAGTACATATTCATGAGATTTTGTTAGTTAGTCTTTTAGCGTGGGGTATAATAAAATTCAAATCAAATCAGAGCGAGAATGGGTTATAGTGCAAAAGCGAAATTAAATCAGCTTATACTTTCTCACTGCTGGATAACGACCTCCTCTCAAATCGAGGTGAGAGTAGGCCATACTCCAGCACAGGGAGCCAGTGCAGTGCGGTGTAGGCAGGTTCTTGGCTATCTGCTGGTGAAACTTAGCTGGCTTACAAATACGATATGCGGTGGAAACTGAAACGAACACCTTAACTTGCCTTCCGCGGAGACGCTCGAATATTGAAATGCCACCAACTACTTCGCTAAGAACGTAGTGTGTGTGAATGATCTACGCTGATGGCCGCGGGGCCTTTACAGCTTCACCGGACAAGAGAGCGAGCGTGCAACCACTACGCTCGAGCCAGAATGGCAAGGGGGCCACTAGCTCAAGGGCGCCTCAAGGAGGAACGGCCTCGGCTTGGACAGTTGCTATGGGGGAGGGCGTATACTAGGTGTCTCGCCGTAGTGCTCTGCATCGGCTGGTGGGCAAGGGATTCTTCGAGCTCGCCGGCGAGGTCGGTGTCTGATCCTGTGTGCGGTATCTGTACCCGAAAGAAGAGATGTAAGGGCATCGGGAGGGTCGGTGAGAAAAAAATGTAGTGGCTACGTTGCGAGCGCTTCCGAAATTTATTGCACCTACGGAACCATAACTAATATCTAGAACGGCATTTACTTAATGTTTATCATAACTGCGTAATCCAGAATACGGTAATGCTTAAAATGTAGAAATATGTCATAAAATTGGAAGCTTTTTGTGTATAATAGATAACTATCTTTATACAGTATGTTTCAACTACGGTTTGGTGATGCTCGACAAGTATTTAGCAGAGTTTGAAGCGATCGAGATTTGATGGGTAGCCGCTAAATTTAACTTCGTATGATATAAAAAAAGTTGTTTTTTATACAGGCAGGTACATAATAATAATAATTCATTCATTTACCACAGAATAGTTACAGTAAATTATAAACTTTAAAATCTAAAGAAAACATTTTAAATCACATAATTGCCCGACGTTCTCAAACTAGGCAAAGCCTATATCAAGATACAGGCTTTGCCTAGTTTACTTAGTGTAATTACTTGGTTTCCCTTGGGAAACCAGGTAATTACAACAGTGTGCGGTACAAATAATATGCGATTTACATTAAATTAAATTTTGATAATATTGAATAAGTAGAACATAATAATACTATAATTATAACATAAAAAATAAAAAGATAGCAAAAATATGTCAATGGATTATAATCTATTTATAGCAAAATGATTTCAGTATAATCTTTTCATAAATTGGAAGAGAGTCATGAAATATGTCAATATTATTATCTTTTTTTTTTATTCTCGGGCTTTACCCGGACCTTTGAAAGGCTTGCATGGGGGCATGGGCCCAACACAAAGAGGCCCTTTGCGAGAAGTTAATGTTATGTAAGCCACCTGCTGAGATCACTTGCTGAAAATGAAAAAACATAACCAGCGAACTGACTCTGGCAGGTGCAAGGACTATTCTAAATTATGGAAAGAAAACAAGGGCTATGTAAATGAGGTTTGATGGACAAAAACTGGACTATTTCAAAGGGGACGGACACCGGCCATAATTAGTGATACCTAATTACCCGTGGCCGGCGGTGACTCGTCGCTTACTAGATGGGCCCTCATACCGTCGTCCTAGGACAACTGAGGGCAACACCGGTGTGAGCGGCTCAGGGGTGTAGAGAGGTGTGCTGCGCTTTCTCCGAAGTTACTCGCGGCGTTATACCCTTTAACACTTCCACCCCTGGAGTACATCGACGTAGGACCGCATTATCTTCCTACGTCGATATAGCTCTCACGGCTCCTCTCTGGACGGCCAATTAAGGCTAGCCAGAGCCGAGAGTCCTTCGGGCACCCTTCGGTTTCCACTCGACCGACGAAGACACGCCGAGTTGGGGGCCCTGACCAACTCTCTGAAGCAATCGGGTCCGTGGTGTTGTTACTTACCAACAGCTCGCCACAAGCTGCCCTGCGGGCTTATCATTTTTATTATTAAACTTATTTTATGTGTTACACACAATAAGTCACTAAATTCTCAACTTCTGAGCTGATTTAAAAATTGAGATTTTCTAGAAAGAGATAGTTATTTTAGTTGAGAAATTTAATGATACTATGAATTTTGCATGTCAGACAATGGTAAAACGTGTAGATCATCTCTATATAACTAAAACCACAATAATTATTGTACACTATGTTCTCAGCAAAATAAAAGTCTATTCTATTCTATTTAAATTCTGACTAGTGGCGAACTGAGTCCAATGTTAGTTCTTGTAGGCTGAATATGAAAAGTGTTAGAGGTTTTCGCGGGATACAGTATGGAACATTAATTAACACATTATCGAGATTTGTATTACAACTAAGAGTATTATTTACCATCTTGTACAGGAATATCATCTCGTGCATTTTACGTCGATCCCGTAAAGAGTTCATTTTAAAGAAAGCCAATCGTTGATCATACCTACACCGATGCGTAACTCCACTTGAAACAAAAGCTAAGTGTCGTGTAAACGCGCAAACTTCCAATTTGAAGGAGTTTTCTACCTTTTTAAGCTCTTAAGTACCCAAATTAATCACAAACCTGTACTTTGTGTGCATATTGAGGTATATAACTATATTTTATAAAACAAAGTCCCCCCGTCGCGTCTGTCTGTCTGAATGCGATAAACTTATAACTACTGAATGGACGGGGCGGGTCGCTAGTGTATAATATTTTCTTTTTTTTCACCCTAGGATTTATTCCTGTGTCGTGAGTGCGTTTACAAACATTTAAATTCACATGAACAAATATCCAGACCGGAACAAATGATTGTTGATCACACAGAGATTTTTCCCGTGCGGGAATCGAACCCGCGACTATTAGACACTGTGGGCGGAGCGGCTTAAGCTCTTAGCCACTGCGCTAAATCGTCCGTCATTATTGCATTTGAAATAGCCTTATTGCTGAATAGATGAATAATTATTAAATTTTGTTTAATACAGCGAACTGCACGAGTAAATTTAAAAAAATGTATCAAAATAATTGGAATTGAATCAGTTGCCGATTTAAAACAAACTACTTTCAGGCATTGCCTTATTTTTGTTACACCCTCCAAAGGTATGTGTATCATTGTGTATGTATATGGGTACACAACTGTGTATAATGGGAGGGAATCGTACAAAACGCTAGGTGAGTGCGATTAAAACAATTAGTACGGAATGAAACGTAGAGCGTTCTTCTTTGGTCTGTGTTACAAGCAGTAAGCGTTTTAAGTAATTTATTTATAAACTCGTTGCCTCGTTGGTCTAGTGGCAAAGCGCATCGCTTTATGATCACGAGGTCCTGAGTTCAAATTCTAGGTCGGACAAATGTAGTTTTTCTAATGAAAAACTTCCCAGTATGAGTCCGGAGTCTGGAATTGTGCCCGGCATATAGCAATGGGCTCGCCCCCATTACATGGGACCTAACATCGTCGGAGAAAAGTGGGTATACTCAGTACACCTCTGCCACCCCCGCTTGGGGAATGTAGGCGTGGCAGTGTACTTATTTATAACTATATGGACATTTTCCTCGAGGAAGCAGGCATAGGTTAGTTGGTGGTGGTGGTGGCTTTAAGCTGTTCTGGATACCTATTTGGTTCAGCCGTGAGACACATATGCATGTGTATTTGTTTGTGGTCTTTTTATATATTTTATGTATTTGATTTTGAGACAATGTTAATGGTTCGAAACTTTGTTAAGTTATCATCATCATCATCATCATATCAGCCTATATTTGTCCACTGCTGAACATAGGCCTCTCCAGCGCAGCCGGTCCGATGCCACCTGCATCCAACGACTTCCTGCGATCCTCACAAGATCGTCGGTCCATCTGGTAGGCGGCCGTCCCACGCTGCGCCTGCCAATACGTGGTCTCCACTATAGAATCTTTCTGCCCCAACGCCCGTCCGATCTACGCGCTATGTGGCCCGCCCATTACCACTTCAGCTTGCTAATCTTAAGGGCTATGTCGGTGACCTTGGTTCTTCTACGAATCTCCTCATTCTTCGATCGTCGCCGTATGTGTTATACGAGTATCAACTAAATATTGTCACTCATCCTGTGACGAATATAATTTCTTTCTTTCTTTTTTTTTAAGTCCTGGCTTCAAATCAACTGGGTGGACAAACTGTTAGTGGTTTTCTATTATAATAATCTTTTAAAAAAAAAGGTAAACCTACTTCAAAAAGCAAACAATAAATATTTGAAGTCGGTGCTGGTTGGTGCAGTTGGTCACTTTTTGCTTTTTGAAGTCGGTTTACCTTTTTTTTTAAAAGATTTTTATTTTACCATTTTATGTGACGAGTGAATTATTTAGTAATATTTATATACCGATATTATATTATTTTGCTGAGTTGTACAGTAAGGTACCTACAGGATTAATATAATGACTATAATAACGTAATCTATACATTCGTGCTGTTCGCCGTTAAGGACTTCCCTCTTGTATCTTCAAAGTCCAAGGTCTAATACCAATAACATTAAAATAGGACCACCTCAAAACTATACTGAACCCAATGCAAAAAGAATCATCAAAATCGGTTCATAAGCAAAGGAGTTATAAAAAAAGGACGAATTATGAACCTCCTTTTTTGAAGTTGGCTGATATACTGCTTAGTTCTATAGTAGGGTACCTATAGGATTGATGTAATACCCATAATATCTCAATTTACACATGCCTATTGTTTGTCGTTAAGGAGTTTCCTGGTGCATCTTCTAAGTCCAAGGTCCAATGCCAATGAAATTAAAATGGGACCACCTTGGAGCTATACTGAACCCAATGCAAAAAAATCATCAAAATCGGTCCACAATTGACGGAAATATCGGTGAACATACATAAAAAAAAAGCATTCATACAACCGAACATAGAACCTCCTCCTTTTTTAAGTCGGTTAAAAACCGTGACTAGGATTATGCCCTTTATAATGGCTTTGGCTCACCTCCTATTACATATTTCCGGGTTCTTATGTTGTCGGCGATGTGCGTAAAGTCAATTTTGTTTTCAATTTCTGTCGTTTCTAGCAACGCAACGCCAGTAGGTCCATTTATAAGCTTTTGCTTTCTTGAATGTTCATATGCCTGTCTGTCTTTCCGGTTCAAATCGTGTGATCCATTTTTTAAGCACTTGTGGGTATCTGATTGAGCTGAAATTTGGCATACATGTGTAAAGTCGGTGACAATGCCATAATATGATACCATGGCGCTGATGATCTGAGTCGGAAGGTACCCATAGGAACACGTGAACTATACAACGAAACCCCCTCGTTTTTAGGCTTGTTAGATTGGTAGTGACAATCATTATCCAACTAGATAATAGCCAAAGGAACCACCCAACTACTCAATATAACCTCGCCTTGTTTGGGCTCTTTGGATTTGTCTTGACGAGTACTTCAGACTAGGATGGTGTTCAGGGTCTGATGATGGAGACGGAAGGAAGCCATAGGAACTCCACATCTAAGTAAGATATCTTCGTAGTATTATTGCTATAAAATCTTGTTTTTAAAAAGGTCTACTCAAATTAAAATTATTTATATAAAAAGCAGGATCGATTTTAACAGCATTTCATTAATTTCGTGTCTTATGTATTTGAACTATTACTGTTTCCGTATGGACATAAAGATTTTTAAATTTGTGTATGTGTGTGAATGATCTGTGCTGTTGGCCGCGAAACCTTTACTGCTTTACCGGACAAGAGGGCGAGCGTACAACCACTACGCTCCAGCTAGAAGGGCAAGGGGCAACTACCTTAAGGGCGCCTCAAGGAGTAACGGCCTCGGCTTGGGCAGTCGCTTTGGGAGAAGGCGAATACTAAGTGTATCGCCGTGGTGCTCAGCACCGGCAGGCAGGCGGGATTTTTCGACCTCGCCGGCGAGGTCGGTATCTGATCCTGCGTGCAGTATCTGTATCCGATAGTTTTATTTTATTTATGTGCTTTGTCAAATTACATGTCACCTTCCCCGCACCCTGCTGCGCTCGCTGCCCGCTGTCGGCCATCCCTCGCGGCAGGGGTGTGTGGGGGCGGCGCGGCAGTTTCGACTGCGGAGCGGCTAATTTGCCGGGTAATAGCTCCCTCGGCGTATCTTTAATCTGATAGCTAATTGGATGGCTGACAGAGACGGACTAAATATATTGTTTTATTTTTTTGAGAAGTCAGATTTATCTCTGTCCATATCATCACGTCAGATCCCTTATGGGGTACCTACCCAGCCGACTACCTAGCCACAGAGGTATATAAGGAAAGAACCTGATGAAACTCTGTACTCTCTGCCTACCCTGCAAGATTTTATTTAGATTGGTAAATGCTTATAGTGGAATGGAATTAATTAAAGGTACACTATGGAAACGTAATTGAAATGATTCACTTGTAAAGTTAAAAAAAAACGCTTTTAATTTTGATCAGCCCTGATGGAAATTTGTGTATTGTGCAATTAATAAATAAATATCACGGATAATTTTATGTGACTCTGAAGAAATAAGTGTAAATATAGAAAATAACTTCAAACCCCCTTTCCTGTTAAGTTTTCAATATTACACTAAAATATCACTTCAGTAGTCTTACGTTTACTCCAGTCTCGATTAGATGTGATTATTATTTTAATTATATAAAAGGAGAAAAATGTAATAATTTGTCTGACCGTTGGACTGCAAAGTCAGACGTCACGGGTTCAAACCCAGTCACGCACCTTTGCCTTCTCGAAAGCCTGCGCGTATTATAAATCAAAACATCGTGAGGAAACCTGCATGCATAAGAGTGTCTCGAAAGTGTGTGATGTTTCTCAACCCGCACTGGGCCAGCGTGGTGGACTATGGCCTGTACCCTCTCAATTTGAGAGGGGTCCGTGCCCAACGGTGGGACAGTTTCTTATTATAGCAATCTACACATCGAGAAAAAAATCTTCACTCAAAAAATACATTTATTGCCTTCATTTCAAATTGTCTTGCGATTAAAACGCATACCTACAAGACTAAACTCCAAGGTGATTCTACGGTTTACTATTATTCTTTTTGTGTACAGTGCGATCCATGGGGTATGGGGCTTTGGGAGAAGTGCTTGTGCGAAATTGTCAGGCATCTACAATGTGGTATATTTTCATTCGCGTAAAATCTTTGGGGGGCATTGTGAGTGCTACGCGCATTATAGACCCACCAGGCCGTCAAACCAAGTAAACACCGTCACACCTATGTTCCCCAAGCGGGGTAACAGAGGTGTTCCGTATACACCCACTACCAAAAGTCAGGGTATTTTATTAATTATATCACGTTTTTTAATACATAACTTGTTAATTTTGAAATATTTCGTCTGCTGGTGTAGCTGGAAGGTTACCCCAGCGCTAGGGGTGCGGCGTCGACTCGAAACGCGATGAGAGGCCATTTTCACTAATTATCGCAATTAAGAGCGCTTTGTACGTTTCGATATAGGCTAAGAGCTGCTGGTGTGGATTTAACTTATTATTTTTCGTAGCGACCAGAACGCGAACCAGAATGATCTTAAGACATGAAAGATAGTATCGGTGTAGGTATATAGAAAGAATGCCAGAAAAAAGAATGGCAAACCAGTTATACAATGCGAAAGAGGAAGGATGTAGGTACCGGGGAAGACCTAGACTATCTTACTATGACCAAATAGACTGTGTTTTATCTGAAGGGCAAGTGAAGAGTCTCCGTAAGTATTGAGCGTGTATGAGACGAACTATGAGAGTGGAGGAAGACAGAGAGGTCTGTAAGGAAAGAACCTGTTGAAAATCTGTACTCTCTGCCTGGCCCCAAGGGATCTTGCGTGATGATATAGATAGATACTATAATCGTACTATTCTGTAAGAAAGCGATGTGCATATAAGCAGATTATAGCTCTGTGAACTCTCTCTCTCTCTCTGAGTCTACTCAGAGACTCTATAGTCTCTATAGTACTAGTCCGGAGTCTGGAATTGTGCCCGGTGTATAGCAATAGGATCGCCCCCTATTACAGGGGACCTAACATCATCGGCGAAAAGTGGGTGTACACATCACACCTTCGCCACCCCCGCTTGGGGGATAAAAGCGAGGTGTGTAAAAAAAAATGCGGTAATAAAAGACTTTCTTTTTCTTTTGTTTATAATAAGTAGGCCCCCTTGAAATTATTCGTGTCGTAAGTGCGTTTACAACTATGAAATTTACATACTATGACCAAATAGACTGTGTTTTATCTGAAGGGCAAGTGAAGAGTCTCCGTAAGTATTGAGCGTGTATGAGACGAACTATGAGAGTGGAGGAAGACAGAGAGGTCTGTAAGGAAAGAACCTGTTGAAAATCTGTACTCTCTGCCTGGCCCCAGTGGATCTGGCGTGATGATATAGATAGACACTATAATCGCACTTTTCTGTAAGAAAGCGATGTGCATATACGCAGATTATAGCTGTATGAGCTCTCTCTCCCTCTGAGTCTACTCAGAGACTCCATAGTCTATTCCAATCAGATTTTAAAACTTTTATAATAAACCATCACCATTATTAGATGTTTTAGTTGTGATGGCAATGTAGATTACAAGTTTATTATGGTGGCGACAGTATTTCCGAAGGTATCGAGATGAAAATGCTGTTAGCAAGAAATCGACGTTTTTATGTTGACTTAAGAAAGTTTTTAAGTTTGATTGGAATAAACTATAGAAAAAATAAATCATAAATAATATAATATTTTACGGACCATTTAGCGCAGTGGTTAAGAGCTTAAGCCGCTCTGCCCACTGCGTCTAATAGTCGCGGGTTAATGTCCCGCACGAGACAAATTTTTGTGTGATCCACAATAATTTGTCCCGGTCTGGGTATTTGTGTATGTGAATTTTCATGTTTGTAAACGCACCCACGACGCTGGAATAAATCCTAGTGTGGGGCTACGTTAAAAAAAAAATGGTATACATGATTAAAAAACATTCTGATTCTGTGTCTAGGTCACGGCAAAGAAAGATTAAATTATTTTATTAATGAGGTTGTGGTAATTAGATCAGCACTTTCAGATCAACGAAGCATCATTATTTTTTTGTATTAAAATAAAAATATCGAAACCGGGCTCGACCTCCTGGCCTACACAGTGGCGCGGGCCAACTGTAACGAACAAATTAAAGATGAGACGAAACGTAACACACACTTAAGTGAGCTATTCACTTCCAATGGTTTAGAAAGTTGAATGATCAGTGGTACAGATTCGATTAACTTACTGTAAGATATGATTTTGATGTAAGTACCTAATAATAAAAATATTGCCTTTTCTCGTGGCTCTGTCCGCAATCCGCATAAACCTAATAAGTACATTAGGTATGTACCTATGTTGAAAAAAACTGGATTTCAAAATTAAATTTTGTCTTTTAAAAAAGTTAAAAATAGACATTGCTGTCTGGTTGGTCTAGTGACGAATGGTGCATTTTGTGATCACGAGGTCCTGGGTTCAAATCCTGGGTCAAACAAATGTAGTTTTTATGTCGAAAAATTCCCAGTATTAGTCTGGTACTGGAATTGTGCCCGGTGTATAGCAATAGGATCGCCCCCTATTACAGGGGACCTAACATCATCGGCGAAAAGTGAGTGTACACACACCTTCGCCACCCCCGCTTGGGGGATAAAGGCGAGACGGTGTGTAAAAAAAAATGTGGTAATAAAAGACTTTCTTTTTCTTTTTTTTTTTTGTTTATAATAAGTAGGCCCCCTTGAAATGATTCGTGTCGTAAGTGCGTTTACAACTATGAAATTTACATACATAAACACCCACACACAAACGGGCAGTTGTAAACACACACAAAGATTAGTTCCGTAAGGGAATCGAACCTGCGACTACGCCATCCAGTGGGCAGAGCGGCTTACGCTCTAAACCACTAGACCGAGCCGTGGTTATATAGTTCTACTGCTCTCATGTAAAATTACTAAGCTAATCTCTGCTTACCCCGCAATGGATCTGGCGTGATCCATCTATCTATAGCATCACGCCAGATCCCTTGCGGTACCCCGCAGAGGGTATAGAGTTCCAACAGGTTCTTTCTGGCGTGGTGACATAGAAAAATAATTAAATGTCTTAAATCATTACCTATACTAAACCCATCGCCTTATACCAAAATAACAATAGCCAAGTAGTATGTAAGAAGGAGAACGAAAGCAGGATAAATGCGGTCGAAATGCGATCTCTGCGGAAGATGTGCGGAGTCACGCTGACCGACCGTATTCGCAACAGCTTAGTAAGAAAGCGAGTAGGTATGAAAGATAGTATCGGTGTAAAGATGAGAAAGGGTATGCTCCGTTGGTTCGGGCATATAGAAAGAATGTCAGAAGAAAGAATGACAAAATAGATATACAATGCGAAAGTGGAAGGATGTAGGTGCCGGGGAAGACCTAGACTATCTTACCATGACCAAATAGACCGTGTCTTAGCTGAAGGGCAAGTCAAGAGTCTCCGTAACCGGCGAGTGTGTATGAGATGAACTATGAGAGTGGAGGAAGCCAGAGAGGTATGTAAGGAAAGATCCTGTTGGAACTCTGTGCTAGAGAGCACAGAGTTACCTACCCCGCGAGGGAGCTGGCGTGATGATATAGATAGATAGATAGACAATAGCCAAAAAGAAAAGTGAAGCTACAATTGTGAGAGTGAGACAGGTGATAAATTGTAAATACGTGCGAGTGAGGCAGAAGAATAGGCGGCGTTAATCAAGTGAGCGTTGTTGCGAAACAAAGGGACGGACTCGGGTCGTGGAGAAAATAAATAGGTATTAACCCTTAACCATTGATTTATGTATTACCCCTCCCGATGCCCTTACATCCCTTCTTTCGAATATAGATATCGCACGCAGGATCAGACACCGACCTCGCCGGCGAAGTCAAAGAGTCCATTGCACGCCGGCCGGTGCAGAGCACCACGGCGAGACACCTAGTAATCCTAGTATACGCCCTTCCGCATAGCGACTGCCCAAGCCGAGGCCGGTCCTCCTTGAGGAGCCCTTGAGCTAGTTGCCCCCTTGCCCTTCTGGCTCGAGCGTAGTGTTTTCACGTTCGTGTCCGGTGAAGCTGCCGAAAGCTAAAAGCCCGACAGCCAACAGCGTAGATCACACACACACAAAAAGCGAAATCCCTGCAGAGTAGTCAAAGAATACAGAGTTCCAACAGGTTCTTTCTTTACTGCAGAAATCTTAATAATAATATTACACACACACACACACACACATAAGAGTCAGGTATGTATTTCGTATAAGAGAAGACACCTCAAGTAAATTGTTTGTAGGATAAGTTAGAGTACAATACTTTAGGTTCCTTTCTGCCAGGTGCTTCCCGCAACGACATCTTCGAATGGTAAGTTTTATTTCAAAAATATATATTCACGTGCACTGAGATATTAAACAACTCCAGTAACAAAATAATATTACCATTATCTATCTATCTATATCATCACACCAGATACCTTGCGGGGTAGGCAGAGAGTACAGAGTGACCTCTCTGGCTTCCTCCACTCTCATAGTTCGTCTCATGCACGCTCGCCGGTTACGGAGACTCTTGACTTGTCCTTCATATAATACTCGGTCTATTTGGTCGTGGTAAGATAGTCTAGATCTTCCCCGGTACCTACATCCTTCGACTTTCGCATTGTATATCTATTTTGTCATTCTTTATTCTCCATTCCGATCTCGGTCTCAAACCTATTTTGCGAACGCGTCCAATCATAGTAATCCGCTAATCGTAGCCGCCGCCGACTACGAACAAAACTCCCCTCCTATCAACCGCTACCGCCGTCCGCGGCATGTTCTCACATACCCTCCCGATGCCCTGTATCCGAAAGAAGGGACGTAAGTCCCTTCTTTCGGATACAGATACCGCACACAGGATCAGACACCGACCTCGCCGGCGAGGTCGAAGAATCCCTTGCCCGCCGGCCGGAGCAGAGCATCACGGCGAGACACCTAGTATACGCTCTCCCCCATAGCGACTGCCCAAGCCAAGGCCGTTCCTCCTTGAGGCGCCCTTGAGCTAGTTGCCCCCTTGTCCTTCTGACTCGAGCGTAGTGGGTCATTCTTTCTTCTGACATTCTTTCTATATGCCCAAACCAACGGAGCATACCCTTTCTCATCTTTACACCGATACTATCTTTCATACCTACTCGCTTTCTTACTACGTATTACCAATATATTTTCTCGTAATCTTTAATATTTTTATCAAATCTCATTCTGCACATTTTTATAACAATAGAATTAAGGGGTGTCTCTCTAGTACGTTGCTAATACATAAATATAGTGCGACAAGGCAATTTTGGCCCATGGATGACATTGATAGCGGGGCGTTGGTGTGAAATCAGGGTTATTATTTAGTTCAATTTTCTTACTTCCAGGGAAATGTTTTAACAGGTGCGTCCGCACGGTTACTAATTTAAAAAAGGAACTAGGGTAAAGGACATTGTTCTGCGCCCATACATGATTTGCCCCAGAACCAACAGCAATGAAAAAATACTTGTATGATTTCAAATCACCCATAAATTCTCTTAAGGCATTTATTATTAAACGGACAAGCGGAAGAATTGCAATATTGCACAAAAAGGTTTAGATTTTGAGGTTATAATTCAGTAGCCATTAATACATATGAGGTTATATTGTGTGTGTTGACATTTAGTAAAGATGTCGGCGACTTCGATATAAGTACTTACAATACTTTGAAATATTCGTTTGAGATTGCAAATTGTCCGTTAGATACGGATATTTGCCATTATTTTAATAAAATAGATAAATAATGATCATCATCATCATCATCTCAGCCTATACTTGTCCACTGCTGAACATAGGCCTCCCCAATCTCTTTCCAGCGTAACCGGTCCGATGCCACCTGCATCCAACGACTTCCTGCGATTTTCACAAGATCGTCGGTCCATCTGGCAGGCGGTCGTCCCACGCTGCGCTTGCCAATACGTGGTCTCCACTCTAGAATCTTTCTGCCCCAACGCCCGTCTGATCTACGCGCTATGTGGCCCGCCCATTGCCACTTCAGCTTGCTAATCTTAACGGCTATGTCGGTGACCTTTGTTCTTCTACGAATCTCCTCATTCCTGATTCGATCGCGTAGAGAAACGCCGAGCATAGCTCTCTCCATAGCTCGCTGAGCAACTCTGAGCTTTTTTATGAGACCTATTGTAAGAGACCACGTCTCTGATCCATATATCATCACTGGTAACACACAAATAATGATGGCATGGGTCAAATGTTTGCAGGTCTGTCATAAAGTGCATTCATTTTATTTGATGACAACCGTATGACAACGTTTGTTTCGATTTTGGTTGCCGGCTAAAAGATCCTTGCACGACTGTATAAAGTTTACCCAAGTTCCAGTTAGGCCGAAAGATCCTTGTCGCATGGTAAATAACGCAAAACCGCAGACACTTCAATTAAAAGATTGCTTTACAAAATCAGTTTACTATTTATATTCAAATTAACGACGAACCCTGTACTTACTTATGCGTGCGTATTCAGGAATATAGCGAACTGAATAAATAGAGAAGAGTGAATGCAGGTAATAGAGTGAATGGTGCGATGGGAAGGCTACTTGGGAGCCGGCACTTAAGCCAAAAGGCGCAGCTGACCATGCATAACGGAGTGCTTGTCCCAACGCTGTTATATGGCAGTGAGAGTTGGGTATGTAAGAAGGAGAACGAAAGCAGGATAAATGCGGTCGAAATGCGATCTCTGCGGAAGATGTGCGGAGTCACGCTGACCGACCGTATTCGCAACAGCGTAGTAAGAAAGCGAGTATGTATGAAAGATAGTATCGGTGTAAAGATGAGAAAGGGTATGCTCCGTTGGTTCGGGCATATAGAAAGAATGCCAGAACAAAAAATGACAAAACAGATATACAATGCGAAAGTGGAAGGATGTGGGTACCGGGGAAGACCTAGACTATCTTACCATGACCAAATAGACCGGGTCTTATCTGAAGGACAAGTTAGTAGTCTCCGTAACCGGCGAGCGTGTATAAGACGAACTATGAGAGTGGAGGAAGCCAGAGAGGTATGTAAGGAAAGAACCTGTTGGAACTCTGTACTCTCTGCCTACCCCGCGAGGGAGCTGGCGTGATGATATAGATAGATAGATATAATAAATAAAGTAAATGTATGAGTTTTGGCGGGAAGTCGAAGAGTGATGTTGTCAATTTGTTTTAATTTCTAAAACTTGTGTTATTTCGACTAATAATGTGTAATGTTGGTGGAATATTAACCATTATGTGTTCTTATATGTGCATAAGTGAAGGTAATTGTAACAAAGTGATAAAACGTGCCTTTTTGACTTCCCTCAAAACGGCCGTCGCAATTGGTATGTTAAGTATCCGCCGATTTATTATCCAGGATAGGGTATTTCATTAATTTCATTATTATCGTTGTCATCAAGTTCATCAGGGAGTTGAATTAATTTAAAGAAACGCGACTATATATCTCACTGGACACTGGCAAAATACACTTAAAATTAGTGTGAAGCCATAACTTAAAGAAGAAGAAGAGTAATTGTATTTTTTTGATAGCTTAAAGAACATAAAAATTGTTGAAATCGATTCAGTTGTCGATTTGAAACCAACTATTTTAATTTATATGAATCTTGGGTTGATTATTTTAGGAATACTTATTACACTTAATTGTACATGAAGTTTATTTACGTTAGATACATAACTATAATACCTACATTGTTGTATTTTGTATAGGATTTCAATCCGAGATCTCTTGATTCCACGGCAAGCGGTGGTCCCATAGGTTTTTTTAATGTTTATGGTATCACGACGACGCGTATTTTGTCAATGTCAAGTATTACGAATAGGAATATCTATGTATTCATTTTTTAAAACTTGAAAACAAAGATGTTAATGGAATTGATGAAGTGCCTCACCCTGGATAGTAAAGCGATGGATTACATACCAATTACGACGGCCGTTTTGAGGGTAATCGAAAAGGCACGTTTATAACTTTGATACAATTACCTTCACTCATGCACATATAAGAATATATAATGGTTAATATTCCACCAACATTACATATTATAATTCAAAATAACATAAGTTTTGGAAATTAAAATAAATTGACGACATCGCTATTCAGTTTCCCGCCAAAACTTCCGAAAAATCGTTCCATAGGTTGAACACAGGCATTTAACTAATCTTTATTATTTTCTACAACTACTGCTACCTATTATTTGGTTAGATAACTAACTGAAACAGTTAACTTCAACGAATATCTTTGTGGAAAAAGTACTACGATGACAATATAGATGGCAGTGTTATATATTTGTGACGACAGCGTCATCTGTACCTTATGTGCATACATAGTCTTTACATGCGCTTTTACTTTTATTGTCTGACACAGTTTTCCCTTTATGTACACTGATGGAAGTATAAGGAACAACTTTTTTTTAAATAGAACTGTTGAGAAGAAACTCTAGGTCAAAAGAGCGACCATTTCGGTTGGCTAAAGGTGTGTGTGTGTGAATGATGTATGCCGCCGGCCGCGAGGCCTTTACAGCTTCACCGGACTTAAAGGCGAGCGTGCAACCACTACGCTCTAGCCAGCCAGAAGGGCAAGAGGCGGCATACTGTAGTATACGACAGTCGCTGTAGGGGGACGGGTGCACTACTAAGCGCACCGGTCAACCGCCGGCTATGGGAGGGGATCTACTACTACGTCGTCGTCGTCGCCCGTATTCTGAGCGGAAAGAAGGGATGACAAAGCATCGGGGGGGTCGGTGAGAACATGTCGCGGCCGGCGGTGGCGGCAGGGGTCGGGGGGGAGATCGTAGTCGGCGGTGGCTACGATTAACGGATTCGCATGGGTAGATGCGTTCGCGAAGTGACGTGTTGACGCCTTTTTAATAAAGGCGCGAATAGGTTCGAGACCTAGATCGGAGTGGAGGTCGACGTTCCGTACGAACCAGGGGGATCCTACGGCTTTACGGAGGAAGCGGTTTTGAACCACTTGGAGTTTATCAATGTGAGAGGGGGCCGAATGCCCGACCACAACACACGCATAAGTCATGATGGGTCGAACGCAAGTTTTGTAAAGTGTCACCTTATTTCTAAGGGACAACGAGGAATGTCGTTCGTGTAAAGGCTAAACAGGAGTGAAGAGAGAACTGAGCCCTGTGGGACCCCAGCACTGATGGAGTGGGAAGTGGAGCGCGTCATTTCGACGCGATAACGGAAGGCGCGATTCGACAAGAAGTCTCGTAAGATGAGCACGAGTCTGTCCGGCACACCCAATTGGTAGAGCTTGTAGATCAAGCCGTTGTGCCAGACTTTGTCGAATGCCTTTGCGACATCTAGGAAGAGGGCGCCCGTGTAGATGGGTTTGGGTCTATTGAGACCGGAGAGGATGTGCTCCGTGATGCGGTGCACTTGGTGGACGCAAGAGTGTTTGGCTCGAAAGCCGAACTGCTCGTCGATAAGGATTCCCCTGGACGTTACGAAGTCTTTGAGCCTCGCCAGAAGTAGGCGCTCGTATATCTTGGCCAGGGAGTTGAGGAGACTGATAGGGCGGTAGCTCGCGGGGAGATTGCGAGGTTTGCCGGGCTTGGGAATGCCTATGACATCCGCCTCCTTCCACTTAGCGGGGAAGGTGCAGTTCGCCATGGCGGCGTTCAATATGGCCACTAAGAGGCAGATGAGTTGGGCGGGCAGGCATTTCAGAACGCGATTCGAAATGCCGTCAGAGCCGGGGGCTTTTTTGGTTTTGAGACCCATAATTAATCGACGGGGGGGAGGGATGTCCTGCGCTCGACTTCCCTGTCGACCGCGTCGACGGACTGAGAGCTGGGGGCGCACTGGCTCTCGAGGGAGTCGGCGAGAAGCTCGGCCTTTTCGTCGTCGTCGAAGGCTGGGGGTGCGCCTGAAGGGCGGGACAGCGGGGGCATGTCAGTCGTGGAGTCGGATTTGAGGCTACGCGCCAGCTGCCAGTAGGCCAGATGCGATGGCGCGATGCCCTCTAGGAAATCACCCCACCGTTCCTCCCGGACCTCCGCGACACGACGCTTTACCTCTCGTTGTAAAGCGCGCATCCGGGCCCGATTGGCTTCGGTGGGGTAGGAGTTGTACGCTCGGATAGAAGCATTCTTGGAACGAATGAGATCCCTAACATCGTCCGGCAGTCGACAGCGGTTGAGGTAGAGATCTTCCGCCTCGACTTGCTTGGACGATCGACTGACAGTGAAGGCATCTGCGGCCTGATCGGTGTCCTGAGGGGACGGGATGGAGTCCGAGCTGAGAGGGAGGGGGGGAGGGTCGGCATCCGCCAAGGCCGTGCTTAGCGCATGCCAATCCACCACCGTCTTTTTGGGTCGCTGAGGGGCGGAAGGGGGGAACCGAGTCTCATGACTACAGGTCGATGGTCAGAGTCGAGTTCCTGGACTACTTCCAAGGAGTGCAGCCGTAGGGTGACACCCTTCAGAAGGCTCATGTCCAGGACGTCGGGTCGGTGGTTGGGATTGATAGGATAGTGGGTAATGTCGCAGCCGACTTATAAACCGCTCCCACGCGGCAAAATAATGTTAATAGAAATTTGAGTTTTAGGGCGTCCTCTGTAGACATAATTTATATTGATATCACAAATTAGCAAACAGCGAGCTTACCGCCATCGTAGCACTCGACAGTTGAAGCCACGCTTACCGCGCGCTTCAAGCAGGTGGCTCGCGCGCTTCAAGCGGGCGGCCCGATGTACGCACGCAGCCTGCTCGCTGGAAGCACGTAGACTGTGTCTGTCACGAAAACCGTAAGCGGTCGGCAAATGGACAGTGTAGTCGACTGCTAGCGGTAAGCTAGTCGACTGCTAGCTGTAAGCGCGTGGACAGCTGGTTGCCTGCTAACTGTCGGTGCGTGGACAGCGGGTAGTGGCTTCTCCGTTTGACTTAGCTATGCGAGAATGGTGTTGAAGTAGTATTGTATAAGTCAGCTACGACCGTAAACCCGACGGACGGATGGTTGGGTTAGTGGTTGTGCTCGAGTCGCCCCGCCCACTGGATCGAGCAGACGCCGGTTCGATTCCGCACGAACAGTGTTTGTGCGACCCACAAATATTTGTTTCTGTCTGGATGTCTGTACGTGTGAATTTCATGTTTGTAAACGCATTCACGACACAGGAATAAATCATATGGTTGGGCTTCATTTAAAAAAAAACCGACGGCAGTCGACCTAACGCGCAAAGGGTTATAACGCTAGTAGATAAAGATTAAATAAAAGTCACATCGTATAGGCTAAAATCTTTATTATTAACAATAATATACTCTACATGTTACAATAAACTTTCATATAAATAGCATTTCTACGCCGTTTTTGTCTCGCTCTGCCCTTTAAGTATTGTTTCAACCACAGACCACTGAAGCTATCACGACTGCCACATTCTCTAGCTGTGTTATTACATGTTCTGGAGGCTCACTAGTCTTTAGCAATATTATTATAATATTACTTTGACATAATAAAGATACGTGAATATACGAAGATAAAGATAAAAGCCAGGGAGGTCTGTAAGGAAAGAACCTGTTGGAACTCTGTACTCTCTGCCTACCCCGCAAGGGATCTGGGGTGATGATATAGTTTTTCGTCGAATTTTCTTAGTGAAGGCCGGGTTCGGATCCGGTGGTTGATTATACACGATGTCTTCCTGAAGCGAAAGCCCAGGTATGTATCCAATGCATACTCCTGGTACAAAACAAATAACATTTCAATAAGTGACATCTCACTACTGACCTATCCGAATATCATAGCTAGGGTGAAAATCCAGAACACCGAAAGTATCTACCGGCCAGATGACGAGCGGCGCCGCCACTCAATGTAACTTTGTTCTTGGTATAGGTATTTTTAATGAACTTCATCTTCTTTTCATGTCGATGGTTCATATTTGTTCCGCTAAGAGAGCCGCGCTTAGCTCTACCCTTGTACAGTTGGTGGGGCATAAAGGGCAGACTAGCAGGTGCGACATAATCTGAGGTCGCACCACAGTCACAGGCGTTGAATTTGGATCTCTAAATCCCCATATACACAGATTTTGCCTGCATCTACCTGTGTATTGTTACGGGGATGTTACTAATTGAAGTGTTTTTTTTATCAGTGTACAGTAGGCATTGGAGAAAAACCTGGGCTGTCGCTCCAGAACAGATAAAATTACACCGTGTAAAAAAAATGTAAAATTGGCAATTAGTAACCGGGGGTTGCTACAAATAGTGCATTTATTGCAGGGTTTATATAAAATTAATTGTTTTGAGTTTGAAGTGTATACACTTTAGCTCAGTCTTATTCTTAACGTAAGTAACATTAGAATAATACTGCTAAAGCTTTGTTTAGCCTTGTAATTTAAATTAATTGTTCCCTGGAAACTGCTACTTTTATTTCCCACTTCCCTGCTCACTGCCCCAGTGAGCAGGGAAGTGGGAATTAAAACGAGAAGTGCATATAAAGCTTAATTATTTGTGTATTTTTATGAATTTCTGATTTGACGACGGCTAAATACTTGTTAAAGCGAAGCCGATCCGCTCATTGCCTCGGGTAGTCGCGGGTTCGATTCCCGCACGGGACAATATTATTATGACACACTAATGTGATTTATACAGTGTGGTGACGAAATCAATTTTGTTATATAGACTGACTAGATAGACTGAATTAATTAAAGGATAAGTATACGCCAAGAGGCGCTCGTAGCGCTGTGCGACCGCGGTGTTCTTACCGATCACAAAGGTGAAGCAGCATTCGTCTCGGTCGGCCTGGGATGGGTGACCGTTTTCATATTCGAGCGGCTTTGTGCTGTTGAAGGCACGTTGGTCCCGGCTTTGACGTAATGTGGTCGTCGTTAATGTTGGAAGGCTTATAGGCGCCTTGATGAGTTCCGCCAGCAGGTATCCACAAACCTGCCTCCACCGCACGGCACTGGGTCCGCGTGCTGGAGTATGACCTAGTCTCTCTCACCTCGATTTGTGGGGGACGGCCTTTGCCCAGCAGTCGACAGTATAGGCTGATATTATTATACGGCAGAGAATCGTCACTGTCAAAACTTGGGCGATTGGGAGGGAAGTTATTCCTTTCAATTTAGTTCTTGTATTGATAAGCATATGATATTTTTGATGAGTTCATACCATCATGTTTAGACATGTTTAACGTGTCTCACAATGTGGAGGAAGCTAGAGAGGTCTGTAAGGCAAAACCTTTTGGAACTCTGTACCCTCTACCTAGCCCGCAAGGGAACCGGCGTGATGATATAGATAGACTATGTGGAGATCAGTGGTCTATGGTTTTTATTGACATCAGTTGCCGTGACACAGATTTTAGTGGTCACCGAATTTCGATGACAAATCAAGCCCAATGTCACCAAGTGTCAATAACATTGCAGAATTAAGATGACATTTGTTTCCGATGACAATGAATTTAAATATCATCGAGGTACGATAACACCGACATTCGATGACATCCAGTTTCAATGCACCAACACGACTGTTGGTGCTATAGAAATACGAAATGACATCAAGTTTCGATGACGCCGAGTTTCGATAACATCGAGTTTCGATAGCATCGAGTTTCGATGACATCACGTTTCATTAATATTGATGACATCAAGTTTTGATGACATACTAGATATTATCCAGTTTTACGAACAACGCTCAATGATATCGATTTTAATAAGACCGACGCTTTATGTCATCAATTTTTGATGACACAGACACTCGATGCCATCTACAGTCGTACAAGGATCTTGGCCCGCGGGCAAAATCGGAACTAACGCTGTCGACAATCGCAGAATTGCCGTTTGCTATTAAATTTATCCAAGTTCTTTTTTGAACTTGGATAAATTGGAAGGAAAATTTCACTTAATGTTATCCCAAATATCACACCAACGCCCCTCTCTCAATGTCATCAATGGGCCAAAATATCGTTGTCGCACTGTAGTTTCGCTGACACCGACACTTGATAACATCCAATTTCAATAATACCGACATTTGATGACATCGACACTTGATGACACCAAATTTCGATAACAGTAACACTTGATGACATCTGATTTCGATGACACCGAGTGTATAATCAAGTCGTTTATCCATGTTTGTTAAGATATAAACATAAATAATAATAAAATATAGTGATACGGGATGTACTGCACGCAAAATTGGTTTTATATATTTTTTATTTGTGATACCCATCCCGTTTATAACTACGACCTTCACCAGGTTATCCTTGTATCTTGAGCGGGTTTCCCTGGGTCCGCGGTTACATTATGCTTCTTTGTTCTTCATGATCACCAATAAGTGGCGTTCGACTCGGTCGGCCTGCGATGGGTGACCGTTGTGGAATCATATTCGAGCGTCTCCGTGCTTAGGAAGGTACGTTAAGCCGTTGATCCCGATTACCACTCAATGTGGTAGTCGTTAAGCCAAGTTGAAACTCTAGGCGACTTATTAAGTTCCACCAGCAGGTGTCCTCAAGCCTGCCTCCACCGCACCGCACTGGATCCGCGTGCCTAGTCTCTATCACCACGGTTTGTGAGAGGCTTTTCCCAGCTTTGGGACAGTACAGGCTAGTGATGCGACTCGAGCTATGTTTTCACTCGAGTGACTCGAGTCAACTTGTCCACGAGTAAAAATAAATTTTACTCGAGTCCGCTGGCACTCGAGTTGCTGAGTCAACTTGGCGCACTGAGTAGATTCGGTAAGCGCTAGATAGATGCCACTTTACTACTTCACTAAAGTCTACGTCACCAGGTTATAAACAAGTCCTAACTTGAATATTGGAAAGTAAAAAAAACATGTGCTTAGTTTGATTTGTAAAGTGGTTGTGCTATTATTGTTTGTTCATATTATTCATTTAATAAAGGTACCTATTTAAAAATACCTTAACTACAGTAATCGATACTCTCAACTCGAGTGATAGTTTTCATTCGAGTTGCCGTGACTGTAAATAGTGAACTCGAGTTACTCGAAAACTCGAGTGACATAATAAAATAACCCGAGTGACTCGAGTCACAAAATCCCACTCGAGTCGCATCACTAGTATAGGCAGTAGTGATTTATAGTTATTATTAATAATACCGCTGGTATTTTATAGAAATCGGACTTTACTAATGGTAACTTAAAGCCTAATTTCTCTAAAATATTAAAGATATTATTGATAATTTATCAAACTTTAACTTTAGGGCCGTATTACAGAACGAAAATCAGTCGTGAATATAGCTTTAAAACTAACATTTTATTACACAAATCAGTTTTTAAAACTAGATTAACGACTGATTCAGATTCTGTAATACGTTCCTTAGTGTTCATACAAAACACAATTTCGCGTACAAATTTTCAAACTAACTATACAGTAAGTAATTAACCATAAATAAAAAGGAGAAAAAAATAAACCTAAATAAATTACACTTATAATATTATCACACTAAAGTCAAAGGAGGGTCGCCAGTGTTTTGACTAAACGAAAACGAACAAAAAGCTACAATAGTAATAATTATTTATACATATATATAAAAAAAAATCATCAAAAACAAGTATGCACTATGCTATTTATTATATAGTTATAATAATTAACGAATAATCAAAATGACTAGTTTCAGTTCAGTGAGATCTTTAGCGAGCGGTCCTTTGACTTTGTTACATGTTGTGTGTTTATGTTACATACACTGTTGGTGTGTACACAGCACAAAGCAAATACGATGAGGAGATAACATAATACGATGTTACTATGCAATATAAGCGTTGCACTGCGCGGGGTTCCCGCAGCATGTTCTCACCGACCCTCCCGATGAACCTGCATCCCTTCTTTCGGATACAGATACCGCACACAGGATCAGACACCGACCTCGCCGGCGAGCTCGAAGAATCCCTTGCCCTCCGGCCGGTGTAGAGCACCACGGCGAGACACCTAGTATACGCCCTCCCCCATAGCGACTGCCCAAGCCGAGGCCGTTCCTCCTTGAGGCGCCCTTGAGCTAGTTGCCCCCTTGCCCTTCTGGCTCGAGCGTAGTGGTTGCACGCTCGCCCTCTTGTCCGGTGAAGCTGTAAAGGCCCTGCGGCCAACAACGTATATCATTCACACACACACACACACAAACTGCGCGGGGTGCCACAGGGTGAACGGGACGTTACCCACATTTGTATTTGCCATCTGGCGGAGACTGGCAAAAACTAAACGGTTCGTCTATGCCAATGTTACTTGTAAGTTCAATTATATTACGGTAGATAGCATTTTTAATATAAATGTATTCTAATAAATTACAAAAAAGAATACTTACAAGTGAAATGTGACATTATTTGTGTGACCAGATTAGCGTTCCAAGTAATTTTGCATTGTAAGATACATCGCTTTAAGTAAAAATAGATAATATTTAATAGCTGTGCGAACTCGAGCGGACGTGTGAATGGAGCGAGTAGCGATGACAAACTGAGGTAAGCCACGCCCACCACGATGACGTCAAGGCTTTTAGGAATTTAAAAGGCTCGCTAGCTTATGCGATCTCCTCTTCGTATTAGCTTCGTGGAATTTGTTATGTGTTGTGTGTCTATGTTACATTGTTGGCTTGCCTACGCCAGTGTTGAGCATATTTCAATTATAGAATCAATCAATAGAAATTTCAATTAAATTAAACCCCTGAGGTACTCCGGAATAACAATGACGTCAAACGCCTCAGTTTCTTTCGTGACCATGGCTGCGAACACTCATGGATATAATACAATGGATTGAGCACTATACGAATAAAACGGGATAATAAGCTCTTTGGAATGTTGGTTGCCTGGAAGAGATTGCTGTTAGTAATAAGGCCGCCAATTGTGCTACCATTTGTATGTGTATATTTTATTTTCTTTGTTTGTTGTTCTTGCTTATGTTGGTGTATAATAAAGTGTATTCTATTCTAATAAGGATACTCACTGAGAGCCCTACGTCTCTTTCTAAGTAGGGTGACCAAACATTGGTACGATTATGGACTTGTTGACATATAATTAACGTATAATTCTCGGACACTGTTAATTGCCGTAATGCTTTCTTTCTACGCACATGCCACATCTTAAATGAGTAGTAGTCAAAGTTTTCATTAAATTATCCATTTTCTTGCTGACTGTACATTTTTTACCGAATCTGTAAATTCAGCTCCAAATATCGCAAAAATTTAGGATAGTCCCCTAGAGCCGTTTTTCTGTATCTACAAGGGTTGAGATAGCTGCCCTTACTGCCCCATCTTAATCCATTCTGTATACAAAGACGAATTGAGAACCTTGTTCGTTTTGAACTCAGTAAAAAATGGTTTACATCGTATTTAAACCACATCATAAATAGGTATAGTCCGTATTAGTTCTAGTTTATGGTCACCTTACTGCATCGTAATGGGTGCGAGCGTGACACCGGGCTTCTGGTTATTGTTCTCACTCATCATGGTTTCTCGAGTTGTTTAAATCAATTCAATGTTGTTAATTTTCTTTGGCAAATTTTTGATAGTACTCAATCCTTTGTTTTACATCAATACGAGCACTCGAAACGTCAGAAAATTAAAAACTAAAAATGAGGCGAGACCAAAAAATTATTTTAATTACAAGGTAATTTTTTCACAATTAATTTTTGCCCAACGCTGGTCTCCACTCGTGCGTTTTCAACTAGATCTTGTTCGTTCAACTTTCAATTAATGAGGCGTGTAGATAATGCAAAACCACAACATTCGTAATGTTCCTGTATTAACGTTAGTGTTGCCACCTTTGTAATAATAAGCTTGACACGTGGCGCTAAAAAATAACACCGTTCCGTACTGAACTCAAATAATTTAAGTTGTATAAGCCCTCCTGGGGCGCTTACAGATAGTCAATTAAATTAAATTTAATTTCACTATTAATCGACCACCAATTTTTGGAACGCGGCCTCCACTGAGAAGATCCGGCGAAGAACTCAGCGGGCTTGTCCTTTTTATTTACTTCTCTTCCTCTTTTTTAATCATTTTGTGTGGATACAATGCTAAGGTTACAATTAAATAGTTTATGACCTAGCTCCAGTGTGATGCCTTACGATCGAGATATGAATCTACTGATGTTATCTGTAAAGAGCGTCTAAAGGATTCCTGATGGACCAGTCCCCACAAGCAGCACCCGTTCATGAGTATGACTACTGGAACAGCCATCACTCCCCTCGACCATATTGGAGGGAGGGGAGAGACCCGCGCCAGACAGCCACCGCAAGCAAAGACATTATAGTAAGTAAAATAAACATACTTCTCGGATTTAATAGCGATTTATTTTTGATTATTAAGTTCCCGACGTTTCGAGTGCTTAGCATCACCCATGGCCGAGGAGGGACTGAGGGTTAGAGTAACAATGAATATTGGACAATGAATATGGAAGCGTGTGTAATTTCAGAGCCCACGACTCATACTTATCGAAATCTTCTTTTTATTCATTTTTTATTACCAATGAATAGTAGGACGACTAAAATTACATCGTGTTTAGATATTGTCGTGAATAGACAGCTATGAAATAACGGTCTTTAAATTGCTCTATTTATTGCTACAAAAGTGGGCTGAGTGTAATCAGTGTATAACATAGACACGCGACACATCCGTAGTGTATTATTGTATATGTTTGTTTGTCTGTTTAGCGGCGTCCGTTTCTAGCGTCTGGGTGAGGCCGCCTCGGGTGATTTAATACTGGAAAAGAAAACATTATTATAAATAGTTTCAGCGCGCGACTTTGTCTGCGTTGACTTTAGACGGGGAACCTTACATTTTTCCGGGGTGATTTAATAGTGGAAAAGAAAACATTATTATAAATAGTTTCAGCGCGTGACTTTGTCTGCGTTGACTTTAGACGGGGAACCTTACATTTTTCCGGGATGAAAAGTATCTCATGTGGTAATCCAGGTAATAAAATTTTATCCAAACCTGTTTAGCGGTTTTTGCGTGATGAAATAACAAACATACAAAATCTAAACACAAACTTTCACATTTATTATATAAGTAGGACTAAAACCCATTTGTACCTATTGTCCACAAATAAAGAAATTACCATGGCCAAATAGACCGGGTCTTATCTAAAGGGTAAGTCAAGACTCCGTAACCGGCGAGCGTGTATGAGACGAACTATGAGAATGGAGGAAGCCAGAGAGGTCTGTCAGGAAAGGACCTGTTGGAACTCTGTACTCTCTGCCTACCGCGCATGGTATCTGGGGTGATGATATAGATAGATAGTAAGATAAAGGATTGAGCAGCCATTGTGGACCCGCCCACTCCACCTTTTCAGCCTTCGAGATACTTCGTGGAATGAACGACCGTTTCGTTTATTTTAAACAGAAATGGTTATTATATGCAGCACAAAAGATACAACACAATACGATGCAATAAGTAAAATAAATAATAATATTAGTCCTGTTGAGAAACTGTCCCACCGTTAGGCACGGGCCTCCTCTCAAACTGAGAGGGCTTAGGCCATAGTCCACCACGCTGGCCCAGTGCGGGATGGCGAACTTCACACACCTTCAAAAAACTCTCAGGCATGCAGGATTCCTCACGATGTTTTCCTTCACCGTTAGAGCAAGTGATAGTAAATTTTTAATACGCACATGCATTCGTAAAGACAGAGGTGCGTTCCTGGGTTCGAACCCCAGACCTCTGACTGCAGTCCAACGGTCTAACCACTAGGCTATCACTGCTGCGTGTATTGTACTAAGGTTCAATTTACCTGGATGCACCGGTCCAGGGGAACGCCGGCACCATGTTCCCGGGGACATCTAGGGGCAAGAGTAGACACAATACAGCTCAAAATGAAATGTTGTTTTATTATTTCTGTCTTTCATTGTTGTTTATTTAATTGTCAATTTTATACGAGTATAAGTGTTAGTGAGATCAAAATTGAAGACCAGGGAAGACCTAGACTATCTTACCACGACCAAATAGACAGAGTCTCTGAAGGACAAGTCAAGAGTCTCCGTAACCAGCGAGCGTGTATGAGACGAACTATGAGAGTGGAGGAAGCCAGAGAGGTATTAATGTAAGGAAAGAACTTGTTGGAACTCTGTACTCTCTGCCTACCCCGCAAGGGATCTCATCATCATCATCATCTCAGCCTATACTTGTCCACTGCTGAACATAGGCCTCCCCAATCGCTTTCCAGCGTAACCGGTCCGATGCCACCTGCATCCAACGACTTCCTGCGATTTTCACAAGATCGTCGGTCCATCTGGCAGGCGGTCGTCCCACGCTGCGCTTGCCAATACGTGGTCTCCACTCTAGAATCTTTCTGCCCCAACGCCCGTCCGATCTACGCGCTATGTGGCCCGCCCATTGCCACTTCAGATTGCTAATCTTAACGGCTATGTCGGTGACCTTGGTTCTTCTACGAATCTCCTCATTCCTGATTCGATCGCGTAGAGAAACGCCGAGCATAGCTCTCTCCATAGCTCGCTGAGCAACTCTGAGCTTTTTTATGAGACCTATTGTAAGAGACCACGTCTCTGATCCATATATCATCACTGGTAACACACATTGACTAAAAACTTTAGTCTTTAGGCACTGAGGTATTTTGGATGAGAAGATATTGCGCAGTTTCCCGAACGCTGCCCAGCCGAGTTGGATTCGTCGATTGACCTCTCTCTCAAAGTTGGACCTACCTAACCGGACTACCTGTCCCAGGTAAATGTATTCGTCGACAACTTCAAGAGTAGAGTTCCCAACGGTGAGTGCGGTGGGTACGACATGGACGTTAGACATTATTTTCGTTTTGTCCATGTTCATTTTAAGACCCACTTGTTGAGATACTACTCTGTTGAGGTCACCGAGCATTCGTCCTAGATCTTTCAGCGACTCCGCCACGACCACAATGTCGTCGGCAAATCGAAGGTGAGTGATGTATTCGCCATTGATGTTAATGCCAAGTCCTTGCCATTCCAAGAGCTTGAAGGCGTCCTCTAAGGTGGCCGTAAACAGTTTCGGAGAAATGACGTCTCCCTGCCTTACTCCTCTTTTTATGGGGATCGCCTTCGTGCACTGCCCCTGTACTCGGACTGACATGGTGGCGTTATTATACAAGTACTTCAACACTTCGATGTACCGATAGTCAATGCGGCATCGCTGGAGAGATCTAAGAACCGCCCAAGTCTCGATCGAATCGAAGGCTTTCTCATAGTCCACAAACGCAATCATCACGCAAGGGATCTGGCGTGATGATATAGATAGATAGAAGATCAAAATTGTCTGCTTTTTAAACGCATGTCAGGGCAAACTCTAAGTAGGTCAATAATGTTCAATTGTATTTGACGGACGATTTAGCGCAGTGGTTAAGAGCTTAAGCCGCTCCGCCACTGTGTCTAGTAGTCGCGGGTTCGATTCCCGCACGAGACAAATCTATGTGTGACCCACAATTATTTGTTCCGGTCTGGGTATTTGTGTATGTGAATTTTCATGTTTGTAAACGCACCCACGACACAGAAATAAATTACAGTGTGGGGTTACTTTTGGGGGCAACTTTTAGAGTCAGAGGGGTAACATACTGAGTTCTTAGATTTACGCGAATATTACACATGAAATAAAACTATTTTACGGATTTTATCGAGGTTTATTTTTTGATTTTTAGTTCCCGCCGTTTCGAGTGCTTTGCAGCACCCATGGTCACGGGAGGGACTGAGGTGTTAGAACGTCGGGAACTAAAAATCAAAAAATAAACCGCGATAAAATCCGTAAAATAGTTTTGTTTCATTTATTTCAGAGGGGTAAGTTGTAGAGGGAGGAAGCCTTGAGAAGGTAATGATGATGATGATGAAACGCATCTTTCGTAATAAGGTTAGGTTATGAAGTAAGATTGTCTGTGGACGGGAAGGGCGTGTGACGGTCAGGTCAGGCGGCTTTAGTTGGGGGGAGGGTCCTTTAGAAGGGGTCACGCCTTTGGGGGGTGTAACCTTTAGTGGGGTGGACCTTTAGGGGGGGCAACATTTAGTAGGGGGGGGGGGGGAAGCTTGTGAGGGGGAGACCTTTAGCCGACCTGTCGCAATATGTAAGGTTGTGTGTAAACAGGCAGCTTTTGCGATCAAGGGCGTGCGTCGGTCTGGTCAGGCGGCTTTAGAGAGAGGGGCAACCTTTAGTGGAGGGGCATCTTTTGAGGGGAGGCAACTTTTAGAGGGGCACCTTTGGTGGGGGGAGAACTTTAGAGAGGGGGAACCTTTGGCGGGTGGAGGGCAAACTTTAGAGGGGACAACCATTAGAGACGGGGGAGGGTAACCGTTAGAAGGGGGGGGGGGTTGATGATAATGTTAGCGATTTGGTGGTTTAAGGTTATCTGTAGACAGGTTGGGTAAGCTATGGCGGCCGTCGGTCTGGTCGGCGGCTTTAGAGGGGGGGTGGGCGTACCTTTAGGAGGGCTTACACCTTTAGAGAGGAGCAACCTGTAATGGAGGGGGGCACCTTTTAAGGGGGGACCTTGAGAGAGAGGGGGGGGCGTGATAATGTAACCGACCTGTCGCAATAGGTAAGGTTGTCTGTAGACGGGCAGGTTGTGCGCCCGAGGCTCGGGCGGCGCGGCGCGCTCGGGGCGCTCGTCGCGCTCCACCCGGCGCCGCTCGGGCCGCTCTCTGTACGCCTCGTGACGCTCCGAGCGGCGACCGTCTTGATCTGGTAAACAGAATTTATTATTAATGATTTTAAAATAAAACCTCTTCGTATTATTTTCTTTTTTATAAAAATCGTAGCCCCGCACTAGGACTCATTCGTGTCGTGGGTACGTTTACAAACATGAAATATCGTATACACTTATACACAGAACGATAAAAAAAATTGTAGATCACACAAAGATTTGTCCCGTACGGGAATCAAACCCATGACTATTCGACCTAGTAGGCGGAGCGGCTAAAGCTCTCAACCACTGCGCCAAATCGTCCATCAATTAATGTCACTAATGTCAATTGCTGCTGAGATTAGAGAATTCTGAAAGCATCGAATGTTATCTATCTATATCATCACGCCAGATCCCTTGCGGGGTACGTAGAGACTACAGAGTTCCAACAGGTTCTTTCCTTACATACCTCTCTGGCTTCCTCCATTCTCATAGTTTGTCTCAGCCACGCTCGCCGGTTACGGAGACTCTTGACTTGTCCTTCAGATAAGACTCGATCTATTTAGTCATGATAAGATAGTTTAGTGTTATCTAATAGCATTAAAACGCGTTATTTAAAAGACTACAGGTCTCATGGACTTGGCTATGGCTTAAAATAGCAATCACACTCTTGGTGTCCTTTATGGAAAAGGATTGAGAACTCTCCAAACTATATCTAAAAGAAGAAAAACACTGAGCAAATTGTTCGCCCAAGAACTGGTGTATTAACTCAGATCAAGGATGTCTATCAAATTGAATCAATTATTAACCGCGGATAAGCTGAAGAATTAATCTTTCAAGCAGAGAATGAGTTAAGGGCCTAGCGCAATCGACAAATCCACCGAAAGGATATATTGAGCGCCCGCTCGAAAGAAACGACAAATGTGCAAAAACAAAGGACATTGTGGAAAATTGCCCCTGAACCAACAAACATTTGACCCATGCCATCATTATTTATCTATTTTATTATAGTAATAGCAAATATCCGTATCTAACGGACAATTTGCAATCTAAAACGAATTAAGTATTGTAAGTACTTATATCGAAGTCGCCGAGATCTTCACTAAATGTCAACACACACAATAGAACCTCATATGTATTAATAGCTATTGAATTATAACCTCAAAATCTAATACTTTTTGTGCAATATTGCGATTCCCCCGCTTGTCCGTTTAATAATAAATGCCTTAAGAGAATTTGTGGGTGATTTGAAATTAATACAACTATTTATTCATTGCTGTTGGTTCTGGGGCAAATCATGTATGAGCGCAGAACAATATCCTTTATCATTTTCTAAACAAAACTACACTATGAAATAAAAAATCTGCTTGACAAGAACTTCGCTACAACTATTCTCTACGTTTTCTAGGTAATTCTTTTGACTGGTTCTTAAGCGTTTCGCGATAGGCACTTTTGATTTGTTTTTTCTATTGAGAAAATTTGGTTTAATCGTATATTCCTTTTCAGTAAAGATGGGAAATACGCCGCTGATATAGAGAAAATGTTAGTGCAGGGAACTGAGTGAATGGTGCTATGGTGAAGCTACTTGGGAGCCGGCACTTAAGCCGAAAGGCGCAGCTGGCCATACATAATGGAGTGCTTGTCCCAACGCTGTTATATGGCAGCGAGAGCTGGGTATGTAAGAAGGACAATGAAAGTAGGATAAATGCGGTGGAAATGCGAGCTCTGCGGAAGATGTGCGGAGTGAAGCTGACCGACCGTATTCGCAACAAGAAAGAAAGCGTAAGAAAGCGAGTAGAAATGAAATGATTGTATCGATGTAAAGATGAGAAAGGGTATGCTCCGTTGGTTCGGGCATATTGAAAGAATGTCAGAAGAAAGAATGACAAAACAGATATACAATGCGAAAGTGGAAGGAAGTACGTACAGGGGAAGACCTAGACTGTCTAACCATGACCAAAAACCATGACCAAATAGACAGTCTCACCTGAAGGACAGGTCAAGAGTCTCCGTAACCGGCGAGCGTGTATGAGACGAACTATGAGAGTGGAGGAAGCCAGAGAGGTATGTAAGGAAAGAACCTGTTGGAACTCTGTTCTCTCTGCCTACCCCGCAAGGGCTCTGGCGTGATAATATAGATAGATAGATCCTTTTACCAGATTTTCAAATATACAGTCAAAATTTATATTTCGAAATATTAAGTCCTTAATCCATATACACATTTTTACTGCGGTAGCCTCTTAAACTTGGCACGCAAGATGCTGTATGGATGGATGTATGAAAGCCATGGGAGCCTTGTCCGGTGAAGGTGTGAAGGCCCCGCGGTCAACATCGTTGATCATTCACACACACACACGAAAAAAAGCCATGGGAGCCGCTTATTGCGAAGCCACCTAAGAGGTAATGGGAATGACCACTAGTCTGAAATAGCAGTGATAGCCTAGTAAATAGCAGTGATAGCCTCGTGGTTAGACCGTTGGACTGCAAAGTCAAAGGTCTCGGGTTCAAACCCAGGCACGCACCTCTGTCTTTTCAAAAGCATGTGCGTATTAAAAATTAATTATCACTTGCTTTAACGGTGAAGGAAAACATCGTGAGGAAACCAGCATGCCTAAGAGTTTCTCGAAGGTGTGTGAAGTTCGCCAACCCGCACTGGGGCAGCGTGGTGGACTATGGCCTAAACCCTCTGTTTGAGAGGAGGCCCGTGCCCAACAGTGGGACAGTTTCTTAACAGGGCTATTATTATTATTACTAGTCTGAAGGGCAAGTCAAGAGTCTCCGTAACCGGCGAGCGTGTATGAGAACTATGAGAGTGGAGGAAGCCAGAGAGATCTGTAAGGAAAGAACTTGTTGGACCTTTGTACTTTCTGCCTATCTGTAAGGGATATGGCGTGATGATATAGAATAGAAAGAAAAATACCTTAAAATAATTAAAACCGATACTTACATGTACTTTTGACTTGCATATTTCGTATTGAGTTGACGATGGCGCGCGCCGCCGAACTTAGCTGGGACTCGTCGTTAGTATTCCGCCTAAAATAAGTACATACACGGCTATATTTCTCAAGCGGGGTGACAGAGGCACAGGACAGTTGGAACTCCAACTGGTTCTTCCTTTCTTCCTCTCTTTTAACAGATAAAAACGGTGTCAAGTCTACTCCTTATCTCCGCTCTATCTCTCTTTTAACATACGCTAGCCTACTTACCCCACCACTCTCCCATTAAAGTTGTTAACGGGATAATTGCCGAGCAGCCCGTTCCCACTGCCTCTCCTTCTCCACTCGTCTCTCTTCTGTCTCTCTTTATCTCTTGTGTTCAGTTGAGCCATTTGATTTTTGATTTGTTGTATTTTTGCTGCTATCTCTGTGTTCTCTTCGTAAGGCACTTTTTCTTCCTGTAAGAATAGTAAGACATATCTAGTATCAGTCGAAAGACGTCCACGATAAAAGCCTCCTTAAGAATCGCCACGACGCTGGACGTCGTAGCTTTATGTTTTTATTCTTCTTATATTTTGAATGTACTAATATTTTTAATGGTGTGTGTGAATGTGTGTGTGAATGATGTACGCTGTTGGCCGCGAGGCCTTTACAGCTTCATCGGACTTAAAGGCGAGCGTGCAACCACTACGCTCTAGCCAGCCAGAAGGACAAGAGGCGAAATACGGTTGGGACAGTCGCTGTAGGGGGACGGGTGCACTACTAAGCGCACCGGTCAACCGCCGGCTATGGGAGGGGATCTACTACTACGTCGTCGTCGTCGCCCGTATTCTGAGCGGAAAGAAGGGATGACAAAGCATCGGGGGGGTCGGTGAGAACATGTCGCGGCCGGCGGTGGCGGCAGGCGTCGGGGGGGAGATCGTAGTCGGCGGTGGCTACGATTAACGGATTCGCATGGGTAGATGCGTTCGCGAAGTGACGTGTTGACGCCTGTTTAATAAAGGCGCGAATAGGTTCGAGACCTAGATCGGAGTGGAGGTCGACGTTCCGTACGAACCAGGGGGCTCCTACGGCTTTACGGAGGAAGCGGTTTTGAACCACTTGGAGTTTATCCATGTGAGAGGGGGCCGAATGCCCGAACACAACACACGCATAAGACATGATGGGTCGAACGCAAGTTTTGTAAAGTGTCACCTTATTTCTAAGGGACATTTTACTCCGCTTGCAGATTAATATTTTTAATGGATTGCCTCGTTGGTCTAGTGGCAAAGCGCATCGCTTGGTGATCAAGAGGCCCTGGGTTCAAACCCTAGGTCGGACAAATGAGGATTTTGTAGCGGAAACTTCCCAGTATGTGCCCGGTATATGGCAATAGGCTCGCCCCCTATTACATAGGAGCTGACATCGCCAGCAAAGTGTGAGTACTCAGTACACCTCTGCCACTCCCGCTTGGGGAATATAGACGTGACGGTTTTATATTTTAAAATTAAACGGATGACTTGGTTTTTATGGAATTAAAAAAAAATATATAATCATACTTATTAAATCTAATCTCATACAATAGGACTATAATGTGGCTTTCACTGAGAAGATTTGTAAATTGTTGTATCACCGTCACCTGTGAGGGCGTGTTCCTCGCGGATCCGGAGATGGAGTTCCGTTTGACCGGGCGCGTCCCGGTAAAGCTGTTCCGGCGGGGTTGTTCCGGCTGCTTCTCCACCGCCGGGTACACGGGCTGGCACACTGGGTACGCTTGCGGTATCACCTGCCAAATACATCGTGATTATGTAATAATATCACCATATGACAAAACAGATATATAATGCGAAAGAGGAAGGATCTAGGTACCGGGGAAGACGTAAACTATTTTACCATGACCAAATATACAGAGTCTTATCTGAAGGACAAGTCAAGAGTCTCCGTAACCGGCGAGAGTGTATGAGACGAACTATGAGAGTGGAGGAAGCCAGAGAGGTATGTAAGGAAAGAACCTGTTGGAACACTGTATTCTCTGCCTACCCCGCGAGGGAGCTGGCGTGATGATATAGACAGATAGATCACCATACTTCATCAACTTATAATCAACCTGTACTTTATTTAAAATAAACGTTGCCCCACACTAGGATTTATTCCTGTGTCGTGGATGCGTTTACAAACATGAAAATCCACAAACACAAATACCCAGACCGGAACAGATAATTGTGGATCACACGAAGATTTGTCCTGTTGGGGTATCGAACACGCGACTATTAGACACAGTGAGCGGAGCGACTTAAGTTCTTAACCACTGCGCTAAATTGTTCGTCAAATGTATTATCCCATTGCTGGGCAAAAGCCTCCACTCACAATTCGAGGTAAAAGAGATTAGGTCATACTCCAGCACGCGGAGTCAGTGCGGGGCGGTGGAGGCAGGTTTGTGGACACCTGCTGGTGGAACTTATCAAGCCGCCTATAAGGTTTCCAACTTGGCTTAACAGCTGTCACATTAAGTTGTATACGTGACTAACGGCTTAGCGTGCCTTCCGAAGCACAGAGAAGAAACACTACAAATGGTCACCCATCACAGACCGACCGAGCCTAACCTTGCTATCTCAGCTTAGAATATTATCCCGCAGGGTGCGAGCACCGCGTATTCATAAAGGATACTGCGCCCATACATGATTTGTCCCAGAACCACCAGAAATGAAAAAATACTTGTATGATTTCAAATCACCCACATAAATCTCTTAAGGTATTTATTATTAAACGGACAAGCTGGGGAATCGCAATATTGCATTCCATAAGAAGTATTAGATTTTGAGGTTATAATTCAGTAACCATTAATACGTATGAGGTTATATTGTGTGTTGACATTGCAGTGTTGCCTCGTTGGTCTGGTGGCAAAGCGCATCGCTTTGTGATCACGAGGTCCTGGGTTCAAATCCTAGGTCGGACAAATGTAGTTTTTCTAACGAAAAATTCCCAGTATGAGTCCGGAGTCTGGAATTGTGCCCGGTATATGGCAATAGACTCGCGCCCTATTACATGGGACCTAACATCGTCGGCGAAACGTGGATGTACTTAGTACACCTCTGCCACCCCCGCTGGGGAACATAGGCGTGTTGACATTCAGTAAATATGTCGGCGACTTCCGTAAAGTTTTTACAATACTTTGAAATATTCGTTTTAGATTGCAAATTGTCCCACGAGATTGCAAATACGAACATTTGCCATTATTTTAATAAGATAGATAAATAATGATGGCATGGGTTGAATGTTTGTGGGTTCTGGGGCAATTTTCGACAATGTCCTTTCATCCAAATCCGTTCAACCATTTTTGCATGATTGAGTACGAAACATTCAAAAAAATATCACGATCAGATCAAAATATTAGTACATACGTATGTAATGAAAGAACCTGTTGGAACTCTGTACTCTCTGCGTACCCCGCAAGGGATCTGGCGCGATGATATAGATAGATAGTACTTTGCCGAGATACCCAGTCACAAACACTTTCCGTCCATGTAGCTCAAGAACTAACTTGGGAATGACTTCTCCTCTTAATATATTTATGTTAACTTATAACGATATTTGCGCAAAAGGTGACATTGACATTTTTAATGATATATATATATATATATATATATATATTAACGACATTAATTTCCAATTTAAAAAAAAAAAACATCTGACATAACTCAATCAATAATAATTCAATCTTACAAATTTAATTCTGTCCAATTGTACTAATAATCTAATTTTATTGAGTCCACGATACTAAAATTAATGTAAATCCTTTATGTTCTTATTGTTCATTTTGTTCTATTTTTATAAATCGACATTTTCTTCTACATTATAACATTTACTGTAATCTACGTCTTTAATGAGTGCTGTATACACCTGTAAAGTCATTCTACACAGAAGTTAAGAAATATTGTTACTTATATTTATTGTAAGCATTTTGTAGTATGTCGTTGGTGTATCTATCTATCTATCTATAACCTCACGCCAGATCCCTTGCGGGGTAGGCAGAGAGTACAGAGTTCCAACAGGTTCTTTCCTTACATACCTCTCTGGCTTCCTCGACTCTCATAGTTCGTCTCATACACGCTCGCCGGTTACGGAGACTCTTGACTTTTCCATCAGATAAGACTCGGATTATTTGGTCGTGGTAAGATAGTCTAGGTCTTCCCCGGTACCTGCATCCTTCCACTTTCACATTGTATATCTGTTTTGTCATTCTTTCCTCTGAAATTCTTTCTATATGCCCGAACCAACGGAGCATGCCCTTTCTCATCTTCACACCGATACTATCTTTCATACCTACTCGCTGTCTTACTACGCTGTTGCTAATGCGGTCGGTCAGCTGGTGTATCTATATATAAATAAATAAATACCTGTGGGTACATGTAGTTGTAGTGCGGGTAGTGGTAGGGCACCAGGGGGTACAGCTCGGGCAGCACCAGCTTGGCGCCGCCCGCCCAGCCCAGCGCCTCCTGGTACTAACAAACATACAATATATTAAACTAAGTGTCCAACCGAAGTCGAAAGCAATTAATAGGCCATCGCCAAAACCTTCTTCTGGCCTTCTTTTATAAATCGAAGTGAGTGAGATTAGATCATACTCCAGCACGCGGATCCCGTGCGGGGCGGTGGAGGCAGGTTTGTGGACACCTGCTGGTGGAACTTATCTTATAAGGCTTTCAACTCGGATTAATGATTATCACATTGTGTGGTAACTAGGACCAGTAGCTTAGCGCGTCTTCGAAGTACGAAGACGCTCGATGAAAATGCCACATCGGTCACCCATCTCAGACCGACCGAGCCGAACGCTGCTTAACCTCGGCAATCGCAAAGAACACTGTGGCCGCACAACGCTACGAAGGCTTCATCCTAGTCATAATGCAGGAATTTAAGAATCTGTATTATATCTGATTTGTATTTACAGTACCGGGTAAGGCTGTATGTGTGGCTGCGGCATTATCACGTTGCTGACTGGGTAGGGGGGTAGCACAGCTGTTGGAACCTCCACCTGTCCGTACGGCACACTGTAACTGTGGACAAGGAACCATAACATAAATTAGTATCATATATTATAGATGTAGATGTATGATGCAGCGCTGGTCCCAGTCCCTGGTACCAGCGCTGCATCATAACGTTGGATCATGGCGCAGCGCTGGTATTCTGGCAGCACCAATAAGGGTGACGTCAGAGATGCCAAATGTAGTTTTTTTATCGAATAGTTAGGAGTCTGGAACTGTATTATATTATTATTTTATTTTTTTAAATAAGGGACAAAAAAGTTACATGTTCTGCGTTACATAAAAAAAGGGTAAATTGATACTGGATTAACATTCGACGGACGATTTAGCGCAGTTGTTAAGAGCTTAAGCCGCTCCGCCCCCTGTGTCTAATTGTCGCGGGTTCGATTCCCGCTCGGGACAAATCTTTGTGTGATCCACAATTATTTGTTCCGGTCTTGGTATTTGTGTATGTGTATTTTCATGTTTGTAAACGCACCCACGATACAGGAATAAATCCTAGTGTGGGTCTACGTTTATAAAAAAAAAACCCACTGCTTGGTCCACGGAATAAACTTAAATACAGTTGAAATGAAGTCATGTGCGCCGGCCTACCAGCATGAATTAAACCGGAAAAAAAATCAACAACTAAAGATTGCTACTTCTACACGAGTTAAATTTATTAAAGATCATATTTTTAAATTGACTAGTGGTTGCCCATTGGTCGAAATTCGACCTACTCTTTCATCGTTTGCTGGTTATGTTTGACATTCAGTAAGACTATAGACAAATAACATTAAAGACAAACAATATTATTCTATTTTCAATTTGACCACAGACTTTGACAATAAACAAAAGAGTATACATGCGTGTGTGTGTCAAATACAAGGTAGTGTGTGTAATGATTTTTTATTGATTTAATGTATTATTTATGCATAATATTAAAAAAAATATTAGCATTCTGCACTCCTTCTCGATATAAACTATAAGAGTGGGAAATTTCATACTCCTCCGTCCGCGCAATTTTCGTAAAAAGGGGTACAATGTTTTTGCTTCACGTATTAATATAATGATACTCCGAGTGGGCAAAGATGTCAACATCATGAAAGTGCGTGTTATACGTTTCCAAGAGCCGACGTAGTGGGACCCAGCGTTAGTTCTGTACCTAGGTGTGTAGAACAAACCCCACGCACCATCGCAGTTCTAGGTAAAACATAACATATGTCATTCGTGAGGTCGTTACAGTCGAACTTATTATTACCTAAGCCATAAAGCATCATACTCATAGGCAAAATACGCCTGGACTCCAAGCTAAACAAATCATAGCGCATTAATAGTTGAGAATAGGGGATCCTAGTGAGCAAACATTTGTAGTGCATGAAACGCAGAAACTTTGCACCATTTCAAGCCTGTGAATATATTTGTGAAAAAAAGGACCCCAAATTCGTACTGCAAATTCCGTCTGAGAACGGATTAAAGATTTATATAACAGTGAAAGTGTGGTCTGTACCCGGTATATGGCAATAGGCTCGCCCCCTATTATTTTGGACCTAACATTGTCGGCAAAAAATGGTTATATACATTACACTTTTGCCACACTCGCTTATGGAATATAGGCGTGACGGTGTATACATTATACTGGTGAGAGTGGATAAAAACAGAGCGGTCTGTTAGCAAAAACCTGTTGGAATTCTGTACTCTCTGCCTACCCTGCAAGGGATCTGGCGTGATGATATAGAATTTTGTACCTATATATAGTATTTATGTATAAAATTCCCTTTCGTATTATATAGGCCTAAACCTCTTTTTTAAACCCTGATATTTTCGCACGAACCACAGCTGTTTCTACAGATAATAACTAAAGGCTATGTTTGTGAATGATCTACGTTGGACTAGAGAGCGAGCGTGCAACCACTACGCTCGAGCCAGAAGGGCAAGGGGGCAACTAGCTCGCGGGTGCCTCAAGGAGGAACGGCCTCGGTTTGGGCAGTCGCTATTTGGGGGGGCGTATACTAGGTGTCTCGCCGTGGCAGGCAAGGGATTCTTCGACCAGCGAGGTCGGTGTCTGATCCTGTGTGCGGTATCTGTATCCGAAAGAAGGGATGTAAGGGCATCGGGAGGGTCGGTGAGAACATGCCGCGGACGTCGGTAGCGGCTGATAGGTGGGAAATACAAAAGGCATAATATAAATTCCGCCTATGTGCATAAATATATTGCTCTGCGATTGAGTTGTATGTAAACACCAAGTTGCTTGCTCACCTCCTGGGCTGGTGCTGCAGAGTAGTATCCACGCATGCGCCGCACGCAGCCGCCGTGTAGTCCACCGCTGCGTACGGATAGCTGGGATCTGCGCACACGCACAATATATTATATCAGTATTATTGAAGTCTTACTGCTTCGTTGGTCTAGTGGCAAAGCGCACCGCTTTGTGATCACAAGGTTCTTGCTAGGTCGGACAAATGTAGTTTTTCTAACGAAAAATTCCCAGTATGCGTCCGCAGACTGGAATTGTGCCTGGTATATGGCGATAGACTCGCCCCCTATTACATGGGACCTAACATCGTCGGCGAAAAGTGGGTGTACTCGGTCTCTGCCACCCCCGCTTGGGGAATATAGGCGTGACGGTGTGAAATCTTACTTAGTTGTGAGGGGTAGATACGCAGTTAATATTGGTTAATTAAAGTTTTATACTATGGCGCTTGTAGTGCTGTGCGACCGTGGAGTTCTTAATGATCATTGAGGTTAAGTGGCGTTCAGCTCGATCGGATTGAGACTTTTTTTTAAATCGTAGCCCCCCACTAGGATTTACTCCTGTATCATGAGTGCGTTTACAAACATGAAAATTCACATACACAAATACCCAGACCGAAACAAATAATAGCGGATCATGCAAAGACTTGTCCCGTGCGGGAATCGAAGCCGCGACTATGGTGGGCGGAGCGGCTTAAGCTCTTAACACACACACCGTCACGGCTATATTTTCCAAGTGGGGGTGGCAGAGGTGTACTGAGTACACCCACGTTTCGCCGACGATGTTAGGTCGTAATAGGGGGCGAGCCTATTGCCATATACCGGGCAAAATTCCAGACTCCGGACTCGTACTAAGAAGTTTTCGTTTGAAAAAATACATTTGTCCGACCTAGGATTTGAACCCAACTACCACTAGACCACTAGACAGACCTGGTGGTGCTGTTTTTCAAGAAAGGTGATAACACTTTATTAAAGAACTATAGGCCCATCACACTGCTGAGCCATGTTTATAAGTTGTTTTCGAGAGTCATAACGAATCGTCTCGAACGCAGGCTTGATGACTTCCAGCCTCCCAAACAAGCCATTTTCCGGAAAGGGTTTAGTACCATAGACCACATACATACGCTGCGGCAGATTATAGAGAAGACCGAGGAGTATAATCGCCCACTATACTTCGCGTTTGTGGACTATGAGAAAGCCTTCGATTCCATCGAGACTTGGGCGGTTCTTAGATCTCTCCAGCGATGCCGCATTGACTATCGGTACATCGAAGTGTTGAAGTGCTTGTATAATAACGCCACCATGTCAGTCCGAGTACAGGGGCAGTGCACGAAGGGGATCCCCATAAAAAAAGGAGTAAGACAGGGAGACGTCATTTCTCCGAAACTGTTTACGGCCACCTTAGAGGACATCTTCAAGCTCTTGGAATAGCGAGGACTTGAAATCAACATCAATGGCGTCAATACCACACTTACCTTCGATTTGCCGACAACATTGTGGTCATGGCGGAGTCGCTGGAAGATCTAGGACGAATGCTCGGTGACCTCAACAGAGTATCTCAACGAGTGGGTCTTAAAATGAACATGGACAAAACGAAAATAATGTTTAACGTCCATGTCGTACCCACCGCACTCACCGTTGGGAACTCTACTCTTGAAGTTGTCGACGAATACATTTACTTGGGACAGGTAGTCCGGTTAGGTAGGTCCAACTTTGAGAGAGAGGTCAATCGACGAATCCAACTCGGCTGGGCAGCGTTCGGGGAACGTGGCAAAATACCTCAGTGCCTCAAGACTAAAATTTTTGTCAATGTGTGTTACCAGAGATGATATATGGATCAGAGACGTGGTCTCATAAAAAAGCTCAGAGTTGCTCAGCGAACTATGGAGAGTGCTATGCTCGTTTCTCTACGTGATCGAATCAGGAATGAGGAGATTCGTAGAAGAACCAAGGTCACCGATATAGCCCTTAAGATTAGCAAGCTGAAGTGGCAATGGGCGGGCCACATAGCGCGAAGATCGGACGGGCGTTGGGGCAGAAAGCTTCTAGAGTGAAGACCACGTATTGGCAAGCGCAGCGTGGGACGACCGCCTGCCAGATGGACCGACGATCTTGTGAAAATCGCAGGAAGTCGTTGGATGCAGGTGGCATCGGACGGTTACGCTGGAAAGCGATTGGGGAGGCCTATGTTCAGCAGTGGACAAGTATAGGCTGAGATGATGATGACCACTAGACCAACGAGGCAGTCTCTTAACCACTGCGCTAAATCGTCCGTTACCACTTCACGTTATACACTTTAAGGTAATTTGAAAGCCTTATGAGCTTGATAAGTTCCACCAGAAGGTGTCCACAAACCTGCCTCAACCGCACCGCACTGGTTCCGCGTGGTGGAGTATGACCTAATCTCGCTCACCTCGACTTGTGAGAGAAGGCCCAGCAGTGGGATAGCAAAGACTGAATTTATTATTACAATAATGCTAAACAGCTTGTGATCATCCCCGAAACTTACCGATCCTGAAGGTGTTTTCCGCAACGTGGGGAGAAGGCTGCAGTGGTTTTTGTTCTTCTGGCGGCTGGACCAGGGTCTGGTAGACCGGCTGGAGTTGCTGATCCTGCAGAAGGGAGAGAAACGTCCTTGATAACCTCATAAGGCCATGATTAGGACCATAACAACCATCTTATTACCAGTATTACTGTAATATTTACTTGCGGAAGATGTGCGGAGTAAAGCTGACCGACCGTATTCGCAAACAGCGTAGTAAGAAAGCGAGTAGGGATGAAAGATAGTATCAAAGGGTATGCTCCGTTGGTTCGGGCATATAGAAAGAATGTCCGAAGTAAGAATGACAAAACTGATATACAATGCGAAAGTAGAAGGATGTAGGTACCGGGGAAGACCTAAACTATCTTACCATGACCAAATAGACCGAGTCTTATCTGAAGGACAAGTCAGGAGTCCGTAACCGGCGAGCCTCTATGAGACGAACTATGAGAGTGGAGGAAGCCAGAGAGGTATGTTAGGAAAGAACCTGTTGGAACTGTGTACTCTCTGCCTACCCCGCAAGGGATCTGGCGTGATGATATAGATAGATAGATAGATTTACTTTACCGTGAGAAAGAGACGCGCATATACAAGGTGTAACCCATATGACGCAAGACCTCAGACTCCCCAATTAGATTATTGCTTTAAGAATTCAAACTTTCAATTTTGAGGAGGATGCTACCATTTTTCAAGCTCTTTAGTAACAATAACTTTTATGTGCATATTGATATGTGTGTAATAGGAACTGCCTCGTTGGTCTAGTGGCAAAGCGCATCGCTTTGTGATCACGACGTCCTGGGTTCAAATCCTATGTCGGACAAGTGTAGTTTTTCTAACGAAACTTCCCAGTACAAGTCTGGAATGTGCCCAGTATATGGCAATACGCTCGCCCCTTTTACATGGGACCTAACATCGTCGGCGAAACGTGGGTGTACTCAGTACACCTCTGCCGCCCCCGCTTGGGGAATATAGGCGGTGTGTGTTGTGTAATAGGTATGCATTTCAAAATAACCGCATTGCTTTGAATAATGATTCAATTTTGTTTAATTCAAGAACGGAAAGAACAACAGCATGTTTGATTATTAAACAAAATGTTACATTCTTTAAAAACAGTTGGAATCGATGCAGTTGCAGATTTAGAAAAAAAATACTTTCAGGTATTGCATTAATGATGTTACACCTTGTATATAGTTCATAGCTTCGTCTCTTTCTCACGGCAAAAACAATATTTAAGTAATAACAAAAGCTAGAGAGATTACGAGAGTGGAGGAAGCCAGAGAGGTATGTAAGGAAAGGGATCTGGCGTGATGATATATATATAGATAGATAGCTAGATAGAGAGATTACGATAAACAATGCTTAGACAGTTTCGGTAATTTCGCTTAAAATAAGACAGGAAAAAAAATACATTTATTCGTCGACACATAAATAAAGCTGTGATATACTAAGTGTAAAGAAAATACCCTTAGATACCCCGATTAGAGAATTGCTTCATAAATTCATTCATTTGAATGTGAAGAAAACCAAAATTATGGTTTTTGAACGGGAAGAAACCAGAACGAATGCAAGGATTGTGGTTGGGAACGATGTGATGGAGCAAGTGAATGAGTTTGTATATCTTGGATGCGCCTTCAGTAAGGATGGAAAATACACCGCTGACATAGAGAGAAGAGTGAGTGCAGGGAACAGAGTGAATGGCGCGATGGGAAAGCTACTTGGGAGCCGGCACCTAAGCCGAAAGGCGCAGCTGGCCATACATAATGGAGTGCTGGGTATGTAAGAAGGAGAATGAAAGTAGGATAAACGCGGTGGAAATGCGAGCTCTGCGGAAGATGTGCGGAGTGAAGCTGACCGACCGTATTCGCAACAGCGTAATAAGAAAGCAAATAGGTATGAAAGAGAGTATCGGTGTAATGATGAGAAAGGGTATGCTCCGTTGGTTCGGGCATATAGAAAGAATGTCCGAAGAATAAAATAGAAGAAAATAAGAAGAAAATGACAAAACTGATATACAATGCGAAAGTGGAAGGATGTAGGTACCGGGGAGGACCTAGACTATCTTACCATGACCAAATAGACCGGGTCTTATCTGAAGGACAAGTCAGGAGTCTCCGTAACCGGCGTGTATGAGATGAACTATAAGAGTAGAGGAAGCCAGAGAGGTATGTTAGGAAAGAGCCTGTTGTAACTCTGTACTCTCTGCCTACCCCGTAAGGGATCTGGCGTGATGATATAGATAGATAGATAGATAAATTCAAAACGAACCCCAAATTTAAGCACTTTTACTTTAAAAACTTTTTTTATCACTTTTATACCCCAATTAACAAGAAACTTGTACGGGTGAGTGCGTTTCAAGAAATACGTTTTAGGAATGCATTTGAAATCTCCTTACTGCTATGAATCAAGAATAAATTTAGTTTTTTATAGCGCGCTGAAAAAATGCTTGTACACCATAAGCATTTTTTGCAAATATAAATAAAAAAATATGTAAGATGCATTAAAAATAGTTGGAATCAATTCAGTTATCGATTTAGAACAAACTGCTTTCAGGTCTTGCGTTTATTATGTTACAGCTTGTATAAAAGTCTAAATTAAGCTTCGCTTCGCTAAACGGTTAGACAAATTTTTGTGACCCCCAAATGTTTGTTTAAGTCTGGCTGTTTTTTTGCATTCGAATTTCATGTTTTTAAACGCAGCCACGACACAGGAGTAATTCTTAGTGTGTGGGCTACGTTTTCTAAAAAAAAGGCCGAAAAGATAGCGCGCAGGCCTCTGCGCTAACTTCTCTTGAAGTCCTAGTTTCACTTCGTTTAAGTCTTAAGCTTAGCGTCGTTAAAATTGGTGGATTCGATCCTTGCAATAGACAACACAGGAATAATCTATACAAAGAAAAAATAATTGAAAGTCTGTTCGTAATGCCAAAATAACAGCTTTTTATTATATGCATATGGAAGTATATACGGTACTTATAACAAAAAAACATTTTTAAAATTTTTGTGTGTGGTTGTTTCTGCTAATCTCCGAAACGGCTGGACCGATTTTGACGGGGCTTTCACTGGCAGATAGCTGATGTTATAAGGAGTAACTTGGGCTACTTTTATTTTAGAAAATGATGTTGTGATGATGAATTTTTTGTTAAATTCCATGCATGCGAAGTCACGGGTAGTAGCTAGTAGAGAATAAGAATACCTAGGTATTTATATAGGAACAATTATAAAGAAATATTGTCCGTAACACCCTTTGCAGGGTAGGATTGAAAAATACAACCAAAATTATGATACCCAACCATGCAATTGTTGCAACATCACTCTGGGTGTCTATTGCGATTCCGTATTTCCAAAAGTGTCTTTTTTTATATACCAAATAGACCGTGTCTTATCTAAAGGACATGACAAGTGTCTCCGTAACCGGGGAGCGTGTATGAGACGAACTATGCGATTCGAAGAAGTCAGAAGTCTGTAAGGAAAATACCTGTTGGAACTCTGTAATCTCTGCCTACCCCGCAAGGTATCTGGCGTGACGATATAGATAGTATATATACTCACAACTCTGCACTGGTACGGATATCCTTGCGCCATGGCTGTTGGGTACACTATGTTCGTTAACGACATCGGCCCTAGAATGAAAATTATAAATTAATATTTACGTAGTCCTTTAAATGAAATCAATTTAAAGAATGTCAGAAAAAAGAATGAAAAAACAGTAATACAATGCGAAAGTGGAAGAATGTAGGTACCGGGGAAGACCTAGACTATCTTACCACGACCAAATAGACCGAGTCTTATCTGAATGGCAAGTCAAGAGTCTCCGTAACCAGGGTGTATGAGACGAACTTCATAGTTGAAGGCAGAGCGGTCTGTAAGGAAAGAACCTGTTGGAACTCAGTACTCTCTGCCTACCCCGCGAGGGAGCTGGCGTGATGATATAGATAGAAGTCCTTTAAATTAGTAAACTAAAACATTGTACACAATACACTTCTATTATCTATATATATATAAGGCCTGCAGCCAAGTGGACCTTCTACAGTCGTTAACGCTAATACGAAGCAAAAAAATGTACAGGAATGGCATTTTACTAAAACGAGGTCAGAATGTTGCCGCTCCTCTGAAAAGGTGCCGGTGCCCCGTCGTACATACGGAATGTCGATCTTCATTCCGATCTCGGTCTCGAACCTACGCGCCTATGTTAAAAAGATGACAACCCGCTACTTCGTAAACGCGTTGAATTATCAGAACCCCGCAATCGTAGCCGCCGCCGATTACGCACCTAACTCCCCTCCTATCAGCCGCTACCGCCAACCGCGGCACGTTCTCACTGACCCTTCCGATGCTCTTACATCCCTTCTTTCCAATACAGATACAGCACACAGGAGCAGACACGGACCTCGCCGGCGAGGTCGGAGAATCCCTTGCGACCGGTGTAGAGCACCACAACGAAACACCTAGTATACGCCCTCCCCCATAGCGACTGCCCAAGCAGACTCCTTGAGGCGCCCTAGAGCTAGTTGCCCCCTTGCCCTTCTGGCTCGAGCGTAGTGGTTGCACACTCGCCCTCTTGTCCGGTAAAGCTGTAAAGGTCCCGCAGCCAGCGTAGATCACTTACACAATAACAACGGCTGCAGCAAAATAATAGAAACAATACACCTTTCACTTTCTTCTTTTTCGATCTCGCAGGAAGTGGAAGTGGGCGGGGCATTCGTACGTAGAACCCTCGGTCGGTGTGGAAAAAAGGTTCTTAAGTGGCAACCACGTACCGGAAGATATGGATTAAACAAGCCCCGCAGATGGACTGATGACCCCGGGAAGATTACGTGTAGAAGCTGGATGTGTACAACAATACGACAGACGTCGTAGCTAACTTTTAAAGGTCTGGTCAAATAGCCGACGGAGCGCGACGGAGGCGTTCGGCTGACTCTCGGCCGCCGCTCGGCAGCGCGGCGCGCACATCTCACTGCACTGCGGCCGCTCAACACTAAGAGTCCCGCTCGCACGCGTATTGGTGTCTCGCTCCCGCCGTGCTTCGTTTGTAAGCGCGTCGGCGGCGGGTTATGATGTTTGCCGACGTGCCTGTTCTTTTTTTTATGTGGGGAAGCCCTCATGGACTTCCGCCAGCCTCGGGGGAAGCTGGCGGGGCATGTCGGACTCTTACCGACTAAAAACCCCACGGTGGCCGGCGTCGACACTTCGGGAGAGGGGCTCCGGGATCTCCGTTAGGAACCGGTGCCCCTCTGTGTCGTGCTCCGAAGCGACCGGGGGGGGGGCTATGGATGCCGCCGATGCCGTCGCGCCTAGCGTAATTGCGTTGTGTGGCGTCTCCCGTACATTTAAGTACATTACAACTCCCCAAGCCGCGCCACCGCCACGCTGCGTCGGCTCTGTGGCGAAACCTTTAAGGAGGCTTATGTCATGCAGTGGACGTGTTTTGGCTGAAAATGATACTGACAGTGTATACCAGAGATGTGTATATTTTATTGTAAAAAAAAATATAGCAATTAAAATATGCATTCCGGATTTTATCACGGTTTATTTTTGGTTCCCGACGTTTTGAGTGCTCTCCAGAACCCATGGTTACGATAGGGACTGAGGCATTTGACGTCCAAAAGTCGATTACTTTATGTGCAATTCAAATATAAATCAATCGAATCGAATTAAAAAATTGAATGTACTCACGTATATTGGGGTCTTGCACCGGTACTGGCGTGATCTTAGCTTGGGGGAGCACTGCTTGCATGCTACCATCAGCTTGCACGTAGTGGTTCATCTGCGGCGGCGACGTCACCTGGTAATAATACTGCTCGTAGTTAGATTACTAAACTCTAAGCTCAAAATAATTTATCTATATAGGTGTAACATAATGAACGCAATACCTGAAAGTAGTTTGTTCTAAATCGGTAACTGAATTGATTCTAACTATTTTCAATGTAAAAAAAAAGCAGTGATAGCCTAGTGGTTAGACCGTTAGACTGCAAAGTCAGAGGTTTCATGTTCAAACCCAGGCACGCACCTCTGTCTTTTCGAAACACATGTGTTAAAAATTAACTATCACTTGCTTTAACGGTGAAGGAAAACATGAACATGAAGGTGTGTGAAGTTCGCCAACCCGCACTGGGCCAGCGTGGTGGACTATGGCCTAAACCCTCTCAGTTTAAGAGGAGGTCCGTGCCTAACGGTGGGACAGTTTCTTAACAGGGCTCATATTATACTCGTATTATTAAGTTTAAAGTAAATTACAATTTATTTTATTTGCAAAGAATGCAGTAACTTCTTCAGTGCGCGATAACAAACTAAATTTATTCTTGATTGTAAGCTATACAGAGATTTCAAATGCATTTCTAAAACGTATTTCTGAATCCGCACAGATACACGTACACGTTTCATTGTTAATTTGAGTATAGAAGTACTTAAAAAAGGGTAAAAAAAACTTTAAATTTGCACATTAGGTTTTCGTATTGAATTTGTAAAGCAATTATTTAATCGGAGTGTCTGAGGTCTTGCGTTATTTACGATACACCTTGTATAATATATGCACATAATATCAGCCTACACTATCCCACTGTTGGGCTAAGGCTTTCTTTCATAAATCGACGTGAGTGAGATTAGGTCATCCTCCAGCACGCGGAGCCAGTGCGGCGCGGTGGAGGCTGGTTTGTGGACACCTGCTGGTGGAACTTATCAAGCCGCCTATAAGGCTTCCAACTTGTTGTAACGACTACCACATTAAGTGGCAACAGGAACCTACGGCTTAACGTGCCTTCCGAAGCACAGAGACGATCAAAAATGAGAATGCCACAAACAGTCACCCATCTCAGTTCGACCGAGTTGAACGCTGCTTCAGTTTGGTGATAGGTAGAAACATCGCGGCCGCACAGCGCTAAGAGCGCCTCATTCATGTGTACCAGTATTTTTCAACGTGTGGGTGTCGACCCTTTGGGGGGACGCGAAGCCTCTATAAGGGGCTGGTGGGAGGGTCGCGAAGCCTCAGTAAAAAAGAAATAAAAAAATTCTTAGGAAAATGAAGTGGTATGAAGTTTGCGCCTGTTTTTTAACTAATTTCTTCCACCTCGAACCTTTTTTGCTATATAATAAAATCGTTTGCAGAATTTCGTGGAGGCGTTTGGCGATGTAAAAAATATGTCTGTTATAGGTACTAAATTATGTATTTAGTCGATACCTAATTACCAAAATTAATAAATATATTGTGCGGATTTGATATTTGTAACACAATAACATTCAGATTACAAGCAGCTGAGGATAGGGGGTCGCGTCACGAAAAAGGTTGAAAAACTCTTTATTTCTTTTATTTATTTATTTTTATAAGGCACTTTAACAATATAAACGACAGGGCTACGACACTCAAAGGAATTCCTTTCCACATGGTGTGAAAGCGATTGCAAGAGACTACTAAAATATAGTAGACTACAACTAAGGCAAATAACGGGAGCATTCACAGGCCACTATGGCACGAAAGAACATCTACACAAGATGAACCTATGCGGCGACGTGGTATGCAGGTGCTGTGGCACAGAAACTGAAACCATGAAGCACGTCATCTGTCACTGCGACGCTCTGGCTGCGCGGCGAATGGAACTGCTGGGAGTGGCCTATCCAAACCCAGAAGAACTACGGCTCTGTCCCCCTGCTGGAATCTACAACCTAATACAGGGAGTACTGGACACCTCAGGTACGTAAGAGCATTAGGGCAAGGACAGCACAAAAGATCCCATGGGTCGAAGTGCGCCAGAGGTTTCCTCGGTCCGGTAAGCCAATATAAGATAAACAATATAAACAAACATTATAAATTAAATTTTGGAACAATAAATTTCTAGTGCTTACATCAATTACAGATAGGCACCTTTTTTTTTTAAATATCTATACTAATTTATTAAAAAAGAATTTTTCTGTTTGAACGCGCTTTTTTTGTTTTCATTTAACATTGACGTTTCATCTCATTGGTCCGGACAAACGTCCTTCCCACTACTCTCTAATCGATTTCGGTCCCTAGCAATCTCCTTCCCATTCTAATAAAGAAAATACCATATTTGTGTCTATTTGTGTCACAGGTTCCCCCAACAATAATTATAAATAGGTACTTACTACGAATATTACTTGGATTTGCCAGACAGTAGGTACCTACCTAAATTATCCTTACAAACCTAAAATAAAATAAAAGAACCGCTCTCTGCTTGATGTGGACAAACGCAGTTTTTCTAACGAAAAATTCCCAGTATGAGTTCGGAGTAAGAAATTGTGCCCGGTATATGGCAAAAGGTTCGCCCCCTATTACATGGAACCTAAAATCGTCGGAGAAAAGCGGATGTACTCAGTACACCTCTGCCACCCCCGCTTAGGGTATATAGGTGTGACGTTGGGTGTAAAATAAAACAACGAATGAGCTCTTCGCTTTGTTGCTAATTGCACCTTTTATAAAATCTGGATCGACACTCATTATAACTTTTTGTAAGAACATATGTATAGATTGATAAGAAGCATTAGGTCAATGCAAGACTCTTGTGATACTCTTGCTCAAGACCAAAACTGAGTGTGCAATACTAAGACCAAGTGACTGGTGACCAAGACCAAGACCAGGGCCAGGGCCGTAGGCTACCATCGGTGTTGTTTCTCTGTTCACTGCCGCGATTAGGCTGTAAATAATCCAAAGGTTACACATACCTCATCTCCCCTATATCCTTGGACATACACCGGCTGATACTGCGGCATCTCTTGACTGTCCTGATTGGTCAGTTTCGGAGCTCTATTGACGACCGCATCATTTCCCGGCCTCTGATTGGTCGTTTCAAAACTCCTCTGCGTTTCGAATTTCTTATTTGGCGTTTGGTTTTCGTATGCGTGTCTCTGATTGGGTGCCGTATCGTATTGTCGTTGTGGGGTTTCTGGCGGCGGTTTCTGATTGGTTGTTGGGTCGTATTGTGGGTTTTGATTGGGTGATTCTGCGATGTGGTTCGGTTGTGCGTTTGTGTCGTAACGATCGTTAGGGTCTTCTGGTTTTGTGTTGGTTTCCTGAGAAAGAGATATAAGGGTTATAAGCTTATTTTCTATGCGGCCCACAGAGTATTTGCCTGCGCCCCGAATCAATTTTCAAATAGATAATGGGGCCCGTGAACGTTTTAAAAACCGTTTTGGAAATTTATTAAATATATCTATATCTATCTATCTATATCATCACGCCAGCCCCCTCGCGGGGTAGGCAGAGAGTACAGAGTTCCAACAGGTTCTTTCCTTACAAACCTCTCTGGCTTCCTCCACTCTCATAGTTCGTCTCATACACACTCGCCGGTTACGGAGACTCTTGACTTGCCCTTCAGCTAAGACACGGTCTATTTGGTCATGGTAAGATAGTCTAGGTCTTCCCCGGCACCTACATCCTTCCACTTTCGCATTGTATATCTGTTTTTTCATTCTTTCTTCTGGCATCCTTTCTATATGCCCGAACCAACGGAGCATACCCTTTCTCATCTTTACACCGATACTATCTTTCATACCTACTCGCTTTCTTACTACGCTGTTGCGAATACGGTCGGTCAGCGTGACTCCGCACATCTTCCGCAGAGATCGCATTTCGACCGCATTTATCCTGCTTTCGTTCTCCTTCTTACATACCCAACTCTCACTGCCATATAACAGCGTTGGGACAAGCACTCCGTTATGCATGGCCAGCTGCGCCTTTTGGCTTAAGTGCCGGCTCCCAAGTAGCCTTCCCATCGCACCATTCACTCTATTACCTGCATTCACTCTTCTCTCTATATCAGCGGTGTATTTCCCATCCTTACTGAAGGCGCATCCAAGATATACAAACTCATTCACTTGCTCCAGCACATCGTTACCAACCACAATCCTTGCATTCGTTAATATACTTGTCCTATAATAATGATTTTGGCCTACCAGTGACTTTGAGTTTGACATGGCTGCCTTAGATGAATTACTTGTCTAGATGGAGAACCGCGCGGGCGGAAACGGCATAAAAAGCCATTGTTCTGCATCCATACATCATTTGCTCCAGAACCAACACCAATGAAAAATGCTTGTATGATTCCATTCACCTATAAATTATCTTGATGCATTTATTATTAAACAGACAAGCAGGGGAGTTGCATTACTGCAAAAATGTATTCGATTTTGAGGTTTTAATTCAGTAGCAGATGTTATATTATCTGTAAAATCGTAAATCAGGATCAATAAAATGAAATTTAAATTGTAATTAGATTAATTAATATGCCCTCCTCCTAAGGTACCCCGGAATAACAGTGACTTTTGGACTTGAAACGCCTTAATCCCTCCCGTGACGATGGGAGCTGTAGAACACTCGAAACGCCGGGAACTTAAAAACCAAAACTTAAAAACCCGAAATTTATTTAATTGCAATTTTTTTTTATAAGCATTAATAGCTTAGTGGTTAGACCGTTGGACTGCAAAGTCAGAGGTCTCGGTTTCAAACCTCTGTCTTTTCGAAAATATGTGCGTGTTTATAATTAACGATCACTTGCTTTGCTGTCTTATCTGAAGGGCAAGTCAAGAGTCTCCGTAACCGGCGAGCGTGTATGAGACGAACTATGAGAGTGGAGGAAGCCAGAGAGGTATGTAAGGAAAGAACATCAAACATCGGTCCTGAAAGCAGAAAACAATGTTCTGATAAGAATAGAAGGCGTAACGTTAAAGCAACACAAAATATTAAAAAAAAACCCTCTCAGTTTGAGAGACGGCCCGTGCCCAAGATAGGGCAGTTTCTTAACAGGGCTAATATTATTATTAACAATTTTCACAATTAACGTCAGTCGAAACAAATTAACATTTTTTATTTTATCTTTACCTTTTCCGAAGTGCTTCTCTGTTGGGCGGCTTCGTGTCGGCGACACTCGCAACAGCACTTGCTGCGACACTCCTCGCTCGGCTGACACTCGCACTCTACGAGAAAACAGAATACATACAGTTCAATGTTAATCATTTGTTCATTCGTTATTCATTCGCTATTTTCATTAATTTGTTCTCTTTCTCGATCAGTTTATTCGCTCATTTATTAATTCACTCAATCAATTTCTCATTCTTTCATTATCTCATTCATTCATACGCAATTGGCTGACTCCTTCAATTATTCATTCATTCTTTCAATTGTGCAGTCACTCGCTCATATATGAATTGATTCATACATTTTTTCATTCCTAGTTCGTTTGTTTTCTTTTTTTTGTGATTTAATCTACGAGATATACTAACATAATCAATATCATGTATTAATATGAGAGACAAAATATCTAAAAAACGTTTTCAATACATTAGAATGATTTGAATGAATGAGTAATATACATTACTATGAGAGTGGAGGAAGCCAGAGAGGTATGTAAGGAATGAACCTGTTGGAACTCTGTACTCTTTGCCTTCCCCGCAAGGGATAATGGGTGGCATGATTCATCATAGTTTTAAAAATAATGATTCTTATTACAATTATTATGTTTTCTTAATTGTTAGGTACTTAGTTTTTGGAATATTCCTTATAGCAGTTTCCCGCTACTTCGTACCCGGTCGACAACAGCGCCACCTACCGGGTCTATGTTATATAGCCTATGTCAATTCTGGATAAGGTAGCTTTCCAATGGTGAAAGAACCATTACAATCGGATCAGTAGTACCGGAGATTACCCCGAACATCCAAACTCACAAACTTTACCTCTTTATAATATTAATATAGATGATATTTGCATGCCTAAAAGCAGAATATGGCGTACGAGCAATGTAATTTTAACGTCCACTGTAACCCATTTTCGCAAATAAACTGATTGGATTTGATTCATTCGATAGCTTATGAAGCGGACAACGGGAACATATAAAATGAAGCGGTGAAAGGCGGAATTACTGAATAGCGACTTCGGAAGGGATACCGAAATCATGAAAGGCCATTACTAAGATGATGTGGTTAAATGCGAAAGACCTGGTCAAGATTGGGTTGGGATAAGGATATGTATCATTAGAGAGCAAAACATATGGAGCCGAAACATGGACACTCACGGTTGGAATGGTTCATAAATTTAAAGTCACTCAGCGAGCTATGGAAAGGGCTATGCTCGGAGTTTTTCTGAAGGATAGAATCCGAAAGTCATTCGACAGAGAACCAAAGTAATCGACATAGCCCACCGTATTAGTAAGCTGAAGTGGCAATGGGCCGGTCACATTACCCGAACAACCGAACAACTGGGACAAACGAGTTCTTGAGTAAAGACCACGGACTGGCAAACGTAATGCAGGACGCCCTCAGGCTAGGTGGAGCGCTGACCTTCGTAGGGCGGCTGGCAGAAACTGGATGCGAGTAGCCGAGGATCGTACCCAGTGGCGTGCACTTGGAGAGGCCTATGTCCAGCAGTGGACTGCTATAGGCTGATGATGATGATCATTAGAGAGGAGATTATGCCTAGTGATGGGAGGAATGAGTGAGTGATGAATGATTACAAGGTGATTTGTTAACATTAAGACCTTACCATTGTCAATAAAGGAATGCTGTTTCTCCAGTCTTCCTCGTCTCTTCTCATTAATCTGATCTATCTGCAAATGTAAGTACATTAAAGGTACAGTATGAATGGCGAATTTCAATGTCATTTAAACGTTTTAACCTCGTGAAGGAACAGCGATTCCTACCTAGATAGTACGCGAGGCTTGATAATAATAAAAAAAAGCTCCCTAATGAAATAAAACTATTTTTCGGATTTAATCGCGATAAATTTTTGATTTTTAAGTTCCCAGTTCGTTTACATAGGACAAAAAAAAGACTGGAAAAACTCGGGTTTAAGAACACATAACTGCCCTAAAACACCGTCGCTCAAAACAGTCTGCAGTCTGTGAAAATGTCCTAGACCGCACCCGCCATAACATCAGATTTGATAGACCACAAATCCTCGTAAAAGAATAACGATTCCTACCAAGGATGGTCCGCGAGGCTATTGAAATTAAAAAAACATCCTAATTTTAATAAAGAAGATGGCTGGGTGCTTCCATCGACTTGGGATCCGGTAATTAATATAATCAAATCCAAAACCAAGCATAACACTGCAAGACCTCAAGACACTGTGGGCTCACTCTAAGTAGATTAGACCATTAAAATAATTAAGAAGTTTCAGGGTACCCCGGAACAACTATGCCTTTTGGATGTCTAACACCTCAGTCCTTCCAGTGACCATGGGTGTTCCAAAGCACTTGAAAGGAACTTAAAAATCATAAATAAACAGCCATAAAATCCGGAAATCTGTTTCATTTTAGGTCACGGCAATCTGAAAAGGGTATACAAGCTGTAACATAATGAACGCAAGACCTGAAAGTAGTTTGTTCTAAATCGATAACTGAATTCATTCCAACAATTTTTAATGTATCTTGCATTTTTTTTAACATCGTCACGACTAAATTACTCAATCGGGGATAGCAGAGGTGTACTGAGTACACGCACGTTTCGCCGACTATGTTAGGTCCCATGTAATAGGCGGCGAGCCTATTGCCATATACCGGGCACAATTCCAGACTCCGGACTCATACTGGGTAGTTTCCGTAAGAAAAACCACATTTGTCCCCACTACCACCCCACAACCACATTTTTTGTGTTGATCTGAACCCAGGACCTCGTGATCATAAAGCAATGCGCTTTGCCACTAGACCAACGAGGCAGTCAGGCAGTGTTTAATTTGCAAAAAAACATAATAAACTAAAGCTATTTTTGATTCAAAGCAATACGGAGATTTTAATGGCATTTTAAATCATATTTCTCAATACGCACACATTCACAACTAAGTTTCATTGTTAATAGGGGTATAAAAGTGCTTAAAAAGGGGTGAAAAACTTTAGATTTGGTAATTTGATCGTGTGTGTGTGTGAGTGATGTACGCTGTTGGCCGCGAGGCCTTTACAGCTTCATCGGAGTTAAGGGCGAGCGTGCAACCACTACGCTCGAGCCAGAAGGGCAAGGGGCGACATACTCGTGGGCGCCTTGAAGAGGCGCCCTCGGTTGGGACAGTCGCTGTGGGGGGACGGGGTGCACTACTAAGTGCACCGGGCAACCGCCGGCTATGGGAGGGGATCTACGACTACGTCGTCGTCGCCCGTATTCTGAGCGGAAAAAATGGATGACAAAGCATCGGGGGGATCGGAGAGAACATGTCGCGGCCGGCGGTGGGGGATGGAAATTTGATCTTCGTATTGAATTTGTGAAGCAATCATCTAATTGGGTTGTTTGAGATCTTGCGTTTTTTACGATGCATCTTGTATAAGAGTAAGTTACTCACTTTTTGCTGTTCACAGAGAGATGTAGCCGTGTCGTACACGGAGTTGGTTGGGTCGAACTGGTACCCGCCGTCGGCATTCGGGCCCGGCCGCTCATCCTGGAAGGAAGTAACGTTATAACTGTGGCTTGGGACGAATCAGTGGATGAAATTAATAAAATGAAAACATAAATGAATGAACGAATGAATAAATGAATGAAAAGTGGTTTCAAGAATTAATGAATAAAAAATAAATCTTTGTATTAATGAACGATTTATTTGACAAGTTATTCAGAATAAAAAGAAAATCATCACTTCTGATGACGGACGATTTAGCGCAGTGCTTAAGCCGCGTCGCCGCTGTGTCTAATCGTCGTTGGTTCGATTCCCGTATAGGACAAATCTTTGTGTGACCCACAATTATTTGTTCTAGTCTGGGTATTTGTGTATGTCAATTTTCATGTTTGTAAACGCACCCACGACACAGGAAGAAATCCTAGTGTGGTGCTACGTTTAAAAAAAATAATTAAAAAAATGATTCGAAGCGATAAAATGTTATGTTTCTATACAGAATCTTTGTTCTATAAAAGAATCCTTTTACGGCCCACTTGTACGAATCAGGGCTAGCGTTACCTGAATACTAAAATTGAGGTAATAATGTAACGTTGCCTTCAACGTTATAACTTCGAGTTAGTCAATAGGTGAAGCTAACCCTGATACAGGTACGAGCGGATAGAGGCGCTCGTAGCGCTGTGCGACCGCGGTGTTCTTACCGATTGTCAAGGTTAAGCAGCGTTCGACTCGGTCGGCCCGAGATGGGTGACCGTTTGTGGCATTTTCATATTCGACCGTCTCCGTGCTTCGGAAGGCACGTTAAGCCGTTGGCCCCGGCTACCACTTAATGTGGTAGTCGTTAAGCCGAGTTGGAAGCCTTAAAGGCGGCTTGATAAGTTGCCACAAGCCTGCCTCCACCGCACCGCACTAGCCCCGCGTGGTGGAGTATGACCTAATCTCTCTCACATCAATTTGTAACAGAAGGCCTTTGTCCAGCAGTGGGCAGTATAGGCTGATTTTATTATTATTATAACCCTGGTACGTGCAATTGGGCCTAAGTGTGTTTAAAACTTACTTTTAGTTGGTCGTTATGAGATGTAGCCGGGTCGTACAGTACAGGGGGATTCGCTGGGTCGAAGTGGTATACACTTCCATCTGGATTGGTCAGAGGCCGCCCGGTCTGTACGAATAAATTGCTTTCTGTAGTCTATTAGTACATCCCTACAATATACAATGCGAAAGTGGAAGGATGCAGGTCGGCAGACTATCTTACCATGACCAAATAGACCGTGTCTTATCTAAAGGACAAGTCAAGAGTCTCCGTAACCGACGAGCGTGTATGAGACGAACTATGAGAGTGGAGAAAGCCAGAGAGGTATGTAAGGAAGGAACCTGTTGGAACTGTGTACTCTCTGCCTACCCCGCAAGGGATCTGGCGTGACGATATAGATAAATAGAAGATCAAAATTGTCTGCTTTTTAAACGCATGTTAAGCCAACTTTTAAGTAAGTCAACAATGTTCAATTGTATTTGACGGACGATTTGGCGGAGTGGTTAAAAGCTTAAGCCGCTTCGCCCACTGAGTCTAATAGTCGTGGGTTCGATTCCCGCACGAGACAAATCTTTGTGTGACCCACAGTTATTTGTTCCGGTCTGGGTATTTGTGTATGTGAATTTTCATGTTTGTAAACGCACCCACGACACAGAAATAAATTACAGTGTGGGGTTACGTTTGGGGGACAACTTTTAGAGTCAGAGGGGTAAGCTGTAGAGGGAGGTAGCCTTGAGAAGGTAATGATACATACATACATATATTTATACATCAATAATTATATTGATTGCAGTAGGTAATTTAATAATTCAAATTTTCATAATAATTCAAAGTTTTTTTTATGTAGATCATAAAAAACAAGCTTTTATAGCAAAAATACAAGGAAGATATCTTACATTGTTGAGGAGTTCCTAAGGCTTTCTTCCGGCTCCATTATCAGGCTCTGGACACCATCCGGAACTAAAGTACTCATAAAGACAAATCCAACGAACCCTGACACGCCGCGGCTATATTGAGTAGTTGGGTGGTTCCATTGGTTACCTTTCGGGTTCATCATCAGACCCTGAACACTATCTGGTGATATAGTACTAGTCAATACCAATCTAACAAGCCTAAACACGAGGGGGTTACATTGTATAGTTCACATGTTCTATGGCCACCTTTCGACTCCATGATCATATCGGCTCCATGGTACCATATTATTGGTTTGACACTGAACATGCGTATGCCAAATTTCAGCTCAATCGGATACCTGCAAGTGTTTCAAACATGGATCACAAGATTTGAGCCGGAAAGACAGACAGACTGACATATCAACATTGCGAGTTAAATAAAAGCTTGTTAAAGTCTTAGTTTGATCTACTAGCGTTGGGAAAGGTAGGGTCGAGTATGTTTAGATTGGATCAGGTAGTTTAAAGAGCGTTGAAGCACGTAGAAATCGCGAGCGTTTTAAGCGCCGACTCAAGCGTTTTTACAACACTAGGAGAGCGTGTCATCAAGTCTCCCCCCGATGGCGGGCTCTTCGAAGCGCGGCACAAGAGGATCACCGGTGCGTTCCATACGGAGATCCCGGAGCCCCTCCAAAGTGCTGATGTTGGCCACCCTGGGGTGTTTAGTCGGTACGAATCCGACACGCCCCGGGAGCTACCCCCGAGACTCGCGGAAGTCCTTTGCAGGATTTTCCCCAGGAAAAAAAGGTAGCTTACCTAAAGGGTCGAGTCTCTTCAGGTATTGTCGGATCGAGTAGAGTTGAGTCGAGTCGAGCCGGGTAGAGTCTAATAGAGTAATATTTTATGTGTAGGCGCGTACCTGGGGGATATAAGCAGCGCGCCGGGTGGCACCGCGGTCATCTGTGCTTCACCTAATCTAGTTCAGGTATGTTAAGGACGGGTAGGGTTAGTTCTAGTCAACTAGGATAGGGGAAGGGTAGGGTCGAGTACGGTAGCCAGTTGGATCAAATACGGTGGAGTCTCGTCGGATAGGGTAGTAAAATGGGTTTTTAAAATAGGCGTTTGTATAACCTGTGGGTGTATAAGTCAAAGTCAACTAGCGTTGGGAAGGGTAGGGTCGGATCGGGTAGCATATGGTGTGGTAAAGTAGGGTCGAGTCTCGTCGAGTAGGGTCATGTTAAGTCGGGTAGGTAGGTTATGCTTCCTCTGTACCGCGGCAGTGGAGGAGAGCACGTTTACTAATCTCCCCGTAATTGCAGGTTCTTCGGAGCACGGCATAGAGGGGCAGCGGTGCGTTCCTAGCGAAGACTTCGGTGCCTGTTGAAGTGTTTATGCCGGTCTACCTTGGGGATTTTAGTCGGTAGGAATTCGTCACACCCTGCGAGCTTTTCCGAGGTTTGCGGAAGTCCCATAAAGTATTTTATCCCGGCTAAAAAAGGTACGGTCGGGAAGGGTTTGGTAGGGTATAGTAAAGTCGAGTCGTGTCGGGTAGGGTAGTAAATGTTTAGGCGTGTGTACCTGTGGGTGTATAAGCAGCGCTCCGGGCGGCACGGCGGCCATGTCTGTGACGCACCAAACTACACGTTCGCGTGCGCATGCGCCCGGCTCCGGACTAGCACCACCTGTCATAAAAAATACAACACTAGACATTTATCTATCTATCTACCTACATCATCACGTCACGTCACGTCTACCTACTATCATAATACAAAGATCTGAGGTCATTTATACTTTAAACTAATACAGTTGCTAGCTACGAGTAGGTATACAAGGTGTCCTCTCGCCAACAGCATCCCGGAGCCCCTCCAAAGTGCTGATGTCGGCCACCTTGAGGTTTTTAGGCGGTAGGAATCCGACACGACCCGCGAGCTTCCCCCGAGGCTCGCGGAAGTCCTATGCAGGATTTTCCCCAGGAAAAAAAGAGAATACAAGGTGTATCGTAGATAACGCAAGACCCGATAAGATAATTGCTTAACAAATTCAATATGAAAAGTGAAGCGACCCTACACGCCCACACACAGCGTACGCACGGGTGGTAGCGTGCGCGAGCTGCCCCACTGCATCCTCAAGCGCGGTGCAAGGCTCGCCCCGCCACAGGACGAGACTCCTGTACACCTTTGCCGGCGCCGGATGATACCTTCCATAATTTTGTCTGGATTTTATTTTATCCGACTGTTTGAATTTAACGGAGACTAAAGCAGCAGAAATACACGCCAGTTTTATTTACGTCCCTGGGACCCTAATAATATCAGCCCAATACTGGGCAAAGGCCTTCTCTCACAAATCGAGGTGAGAGAGATTAGGTCATACTCCACCACGCGGACCCAGTGCGGATTGGTGGAGGCAGGTTTGTGGCCACCTGCTGTTGGGACTTATCAAGCCGCCTTTAAGGCTTCCAACTCGGCTTAACAACTACCACATTAAGTGGTGACCGGGACCAACGGCTTATTGTGCCTTTCGAAGCACGGAGACGCTCGAATATGAAAATGCCACAAACGGTCACCCATCTCAGGTCGACCGCGCCGAACGCTGCTTAACCTTGGTGATCGGTAAGAACACCGCGGTCGCACAGCGCTAAGAGCGCCTCTATTATATATTTGTACGTATATGTGTGCGTATTGAGAAATACATTTTATTTGCATTGCTTGGAATCAAGAATAAATTTAGTTTATTATAGCGCACACAAGGAGTAAAAACACTTTTTGCAAATTGTTAAAAAAATATAAGATTATTTTTTCGGATTTTATCGCGTTTATTTTTGATTTTTAAGTTCCCGACGTTTCGAGTGCTTTGAAGCACCCATGGTCACGGGAAGGACTCAGGTGTTAGACGTCCAAAAGGCATAGTTGTAGCGGAGTACCCTCAACCTTCTTAATTATTTTTGTTGGTCCGATCTACGCAGAATGAGCTCACGGTGTCTTGAGGTCTTGCAGTGTTATGCTTGGTTTTGGATTTGATTATATTAATTACCGGATCCTAAGTCGATGGAAGCACCCAGCCATCTTCTCTATTAAAATTAGGATGTTTTTTTAATTTCAATAGCCTCGCGAACCATCCATGGTAGGAATCGGTGTTCTTTCACGAGGATTTGTGGTCTATCAAATCTGATGTTATGGCGGGTGCGGTCAAGGACATGTTCACAGACTGCAGACTTCTTTGAGCGACGGTATAAAAATCTAAAAATAAACCGCGATAAAATCCTAAAAAAATAGTTTTATTTCATGAGTAACATTCGCGTAAATCTAAGAACTCAGTAAAATGTAAGATGCATTAAAAATTGTTGGATTCAGGTCTTGCGTTTATTGTTACACATTGCAGATGTATAAGTGTACGCAATCGCGGCCATTTCTTGGCTATCATTTCGTTTGCAATCTGTAATCTAGGACAAATAATATATCGACGTGGATAACATTATCACTGACCAGTTGGAGACGGTGTGATAGAGTCGGTGCTCCGAAGACTGAGGGTCTTGTACCCAGAACTGGAGGGAGAGAGCCGCCAGCTGCTGGAAGCGAGGTCACCTGAAATAGAAATAGTCTTAAGTATACCCTCGACCCGTCTGGGTAGGATCAGCTTGTAAATTCAAACGCCGCTAGAGTAGGAAAGCTCTTGAATAGCAACGGTGTAATGGAAGACAAGGAGTGGGCAGGCTCCCTGCATGAGTACGGCGTGCGGCACTATATCATTCATTCATCATCTAACGATTACAGACTTGTCGTCAATCAATCGTCCTTTTAAACGGAGTCCTCCCTATTATGGTGGATGGGGTTCTCCCCTACCAAAAGCGCGGGTGGGAGGGTTCTGCCCGTCTAAATGAGAGGCAGTCGAGTGTAAGGTAGGTGTATCTTTAAGGCTTACAATAAATAATCCAGAAGCCGCGTCCAGTCGTAATTGCACGCCGCGCGGTGTAGCCAAAAATTCAACAAACGTCCCGCACTCACCGCATTTCCCACCCGCGTAATGTTGGCAGCCCGGAAAGATAACCACTTTTTAGGGTAAATGTTGATGACATTAGAGTAGATGATAATAAAGTCATTGTAACGGTAACGTGTATTTTATACATATTAAACTTAAGAAATAGATATACTTTAACTATTAAGGTTTGTAGTAATTTAAAGTAGGGTAAATATATTTTTATGACTTACGGGGCTGAGACGTGGCCACTCACAGTGGGACTAGTCCACAAATTCAAAGTCGCACAGCGGGCTATGGAGCGAGCTATGCTCGGCGTCTCTTTGAAGGATAAAATTCGTAACGAGGTAATCCGACAAAGAACCAAAGTTACCGACATAGCTCGCAGACTCGGTAAGCTAAAGTGGCAATGGGCTGGTCACATCTGCAGAAGGACCGACGGCCGATGGAGCAAGCGTGTCCTAGAGTGGAGACCGCGACTTGGTAAGCGTAAGGTAGGACGGCCCCCAGCTAGATGGACCGACGACCTCAAAAAGGTCGCTGGGACAGACTGGATGCGGAAGGCGGAGGACCGTGTGCAATGGCGCGTGTTAGGAGAGGCCTATGTCCAGCAGTAGACTGCGATAGGCTGATTGATTGATTGAAATATATTTTCATCATCTTAACTAAATATTAAAAACATGATGTAGTAGTTAACTATATTAATACCATTTAATACTAGAACTAATAAAGTCCTCAGCAAATAAAAGTAGAGAAAAATAAAATTGTTACACTAGCAACACTAACAAAATGGACGCGTCTTTTACTATGACAATTACAGACAGAATCAATTCGATATTTAAAAAATTGTGCGTCTCGGGACGCCCGACAGAAGTGATAACTTAAAACTAGCGCTGTGGGTTAGAGTGAGAGAGAAAGAGCCTGCCTACCGCTGCCGTGTGCGTGAGAGAAAGGGAAGAGCGCTGTGGGTTAGAGTGAGCGCGGAAGAGCCTGCCTACCACTGCCGTATGCGTGAGAGAAAGGGAAGAGCGCTGTGGGTTAGAGTGAGAGAGGAAGAGCCTGCCTACCGCTGCCGTATGCGTGAGAGAAAGGGAAGAGCGCTGTGGGTTAGAGTGAGCGCGGAAGAGCCTGCCTACCACTGCCGTATGCGTGAGAGAAAGGGAAGAGCGCTGTGGGTTAGAGTGAGAGAGGAAGAGCCTGCCTACCGCTGCCGTATGCGTGAGAGAAAGGGAAGAGCGCTGTGGGTTAGAGTGAGAGAGGAAGAGCCTGCCTACCGCTGCCGTATGCGTGAGAGAAAGGGAAGAGCGCTGTGGGTTAGAGTGAGCGCGGAAGAGCCTGCTTATCGCTGCCGTATGGGTGAGAGAAAGGGAAGAGCGCTGTGGGTTAGATTGAGAGAGGAAGAGCCTGCCTACCACTGCCGTATGCGTGAGAGAAAGGGAAGAGCGCTGTGGGTTAGAGTGAGAGAGGAAGAGCCTGCCTACCGCTGCCGTATGCGTGAGAGAAAGGGAAGAGCGCTGTGGGTTAGAGTGAGAGAGGAAGAGCCTGCCTACCGCTGCCGTATGCGTGAGAGAAAGGGAAGAGCGCTGTGGGTTAGAGTGAGAGAGGAAGAGCCTGCCTACCGCTGGCGTATGCGTGAGAGAAAGGGAAGAGCGCTGTGGGTTAGAGTGAGAGAGGAAGAGCCTGCCTACCGCTGCGGCATGCGTGAGAGAAAGGGAAGAGCGCTGTGGGTTAGAGTGAGAGAGGAAGAGCTTGTCTACCGCTGCCGTATGCGTGAGAGAAAGGAAAGAGCGCTGTGGGTTAGAGTGAGAGAGGAAGAGCTTGCCTACCGCTGCCGTATGCGTGAGAGAAAGGAAAGAGCGCTGTGGGTTAGAGTGAGAGAGGAAGAGCTTGCCTACCGCTGCCGTATGCGTGAGAGAAAGGGAAGAGCGCTGTGGGTTAGAGTGAGAGAGGAAGAGCCTGCCTACCGCTGCCGTATGCGTGAGAGAAAGGGAAGAGCGCTGTGGGTTAGAGTGATAGAGGAAGAGCCTGCCTACCGCTGCCGTATACGTGAGAGAAAGGGAAGAGCGCTGTGGGTTAGAGTAAGAAAGGAAGAGCCTGCCTACCGCTGCCGTATGCGTGAGAGAAAGGAAAGAGCGCTGTGGGTTAGAGTGAGAGAGGAAGAGCCTGCCTACCGCTGCCGTATGCGTGAGAGAAAGGGAAGAGCGCTGTGGGTTAGAGTGAGAGAGGAAGAGCCTGCCTACCGCTGCCGTATGCGTGAGAGAAAGGAAAGAGCGCTGTGGGTTAGAGTGAGAGAGGAAGAGCTTGCCTACCGCTGCCGTATGCGTGAGAGAAAGGAAAGAGCGCTGTGGGTTAGAGTGAGAGAGGAAGAGCTTGCCTACCGCTGCCGTATGCGTGAGAGAAAGGAAAGAGCGCTGTGGGTTAGAGTGAGAGAGGAAGAGCTTGCCTACCGCTGCCGTATGCGTGAGAGAAAGGGAAGAGCGCTGTGGGTTAGAGTGAGAGAGGAAGAGCCTGCCTACCGCTGCCGTATGCGTGAGAGAAAGGGAAGAGCGCTGTGGGTGAGAGTGAGAGAGGAAGAGCATGCCTACCGCTGCCGTACCGAAGTCAGACAGACTGGCGCCGTTTCGCGTTACGTTACGGTTTACCCTCCCATAAGAAGTTATCACTTCAATAATACGGCACCTGAAAGCGATAGTTAGGTATGAAATATGATCCCATCATATTTCTTTTTGATCTCAGCAGTATTTTTACTTTTGACACGCGCAGAACATGTTATTTCGTACGACGGTCACAGAGTGACTACTTGTGTGTACTTGTAGTGCGTGTACGTATGACTACCTGCTACGCAGGTAGTAATTGTTGCTTCAACATGATGCGCGCCCGCGGCTTCTGGATTATTTTTATATTATTCTAAGCTTTCAAGAAAGCCTTCTGACTTGCAGTGGACGTCTTTCGGTTGATGATCCCTACCAGCATGATTGGTACCTTGTCTGCTGAGCAGGCGGTGCGGCTAGTATTGGCTGGTGGTGATGCAACTACGGCCAGATAAGGGCTACGTATCCACACTAGTGTCTGCCGTGCAGAATCTGTATGGCACTTCCACTCCTTTTTTCTTCCGTAGATAGAAAGGTTCTTGAGTGGCGACCACGTACAGTCAGAAACGTAAGTAGCTTGACATTCTCCGTTTTTCAAATACATCTATCTATATCATCACGCCAGATCCCTTGCGGGGTAGGCAGAGAGTACAGAGTTTTTATTTTATTTTATTTAGGATAACAAACAGCTATGTAATAGCGCATACATTATATCAGACTTATAACAAATAAGTAATTACACAGCCAACACCATTATCCACTAAATATACTTATAAGGTTAAGGCACAGATACTACACATAAAGAAAACAAATTAATAAATGTAAGTAGCACATACGCCTTTGTAAAGTACGTAGTAATTAAGGTTGATACTATCAATAACGTACCAATGTGCTTTAGGATAACAAGATGAAAAGAAAAAACAACAGTACAGGTTAAAATAAGTGAGAAATATGAAATAGCATTTAGACATCTATCTTTGACAATTTGTTTATAACAGCATTTCTGAAGTGATTCATTGAGGAAGCAAATATGTCAATTTCAGAAAAGTTATCATTAAAGGCTTTCATAATACGGCACAATGGGGCGCGTTCGCCAGCATTCGTTTTACTCGATTTGGGTATAAATACACTGTGAACATAGGTACTCCGAATACGATGAGAGCGACTAGGGATTCGTAAGTAGATTTGGTTGATAAGCTGATTACAATCAAAAAAATTATGACAAATTTTGAACAGAAATATCATATCCAATAGAAGTCTTCTATTGTTCAAAGTTGACAAGGAAAACTTGCTGATGAGGTTATGATATGATGACCTGGTACCAAAGCATTTGAAATTAAGTGAGCGAAGATATTTTTGCTGAACAGATTCCAATTGATCGCAATATTTGTTGTAATATGGATTCCATACCTGAGTGGCGTACTCAAGTTGAGGTCTAATAAGCGATTTGAATAGTAGTAAGTAGGTGTTTGGTTTTTTGAAAGATTTGCAGGTTCTCATAACAAATCCATATAATTGAAAAGACTTATTAGTGATGTGATTAACATGACAATCAAAGTGCAGTTTGGAGTCAAAAAGTACTCCAGAGTTCCAACAGGTTTTTTCCTTACAGACCTCTCTGGCGTCCTCCACTCTCATAGTTCGTCTCATACATGCTCGCCGGTTACGGAGACTCTTGGCTTGTCCTTTAGATACATAATACTCTTTATTGTACAAATGTCGGTAAACACTGTCATAACGAAATTATTCGCAAGTATGTATTAGACTGCCTAGTTGGTCTAGTGGCAAAGTGTATCGCTTCCTGATCACGAGGTCCTGGGTTCAAATCTTAGGTCGGACAAATGTAGTTTCTCTAATGAAAACTTTCCAGTACGAGTCCGGAGTCTGGAATTGTGCCCGGTATATGGCAATAGGCGCGCTCCCTACAACATGGGACCTAACACCGTCGGCGAAAAGTGGGTGTACTCAGTACACCACTGCCACCCCCGCTTGGGGAATATAGGCGTGACGGTGTTAATATTCATATGTATTTAGATCAACAAAAATAATTGATTTGATTCAAAACAAAAGTATGGAAGTGATTTGGGGAATGTAAAGCTGATTATGTTGCTGACCATACCGAAAGACTTGGTGTTGCCAGTCTTCCCACTAGATGGGACTGGTGAAGGTCGCGGGTAAAAGCTGGATGGGGGGGGATGGGGCTTTGTCCTATATAGAGAATGTTCTCCCCTTATTAAGGGCGACGATTTCGCCATGTTAAAGAGATTTTCTCTCTACTAGTGGAGGGGGGTTCTCGGTTACTAAAATGCTTTTAAAGGTTTCCTCTGCTATTATAGTACATGGGGTTTACCCCTATAAAAGCAATGAGGGATGGCTTTGTCCTGCGGTAAATGTCTGTCAGCTGATGTTCCCTACCAAATGGAGGGGGGCAACGTACCAGCTGGGTGCGTGGTACCTTGTCTGCTGAGCAGGCGGTGCGGCTGCTGCTGGGGCTGGTGGTGCTGCGCGTAGCCGCCGAAGCTGTGGCTCTTGGACACGGCGCCGCGGCCTCGCCAGCTGCCACCTCCTGATCCTGGACCGCTGCTCTCTAGGGACTGGACCTGGAAGTAACAGATTCATGGTAAAAGCAGTTTAGGTTTTGGATCGATAAAGGTGAGACTAGCGAGGGGAGGTCGTAGTGATGTTGCTCTGTAGAGTTAAATGTGTGTGTGTGTGATGGAGCGCGGGCGCGCGCGCGCGCGTGCTTGCGTGCGTCTGTGTGTGCGTGTGTGTTCACATGTATGCATGCGCGTATGTTTACTGCCTGCTGAGATTGTAGCGGGAAATACTTGAGTATTGTTGTGAATTGTGTCACTTTCATATTTCTGTTTAGTAACGAAATGAATTAATTACCCTTATTAGTATTGATGTGCCAGTGCGTTGCATCGCCTTTTACAATTTGTATGAAAATACTTCTTTTTATTTTATTTTTATATTTACTCAAAATAATCCTAAATAAGTATTGAATTATAATTTTTTATGGAACGTTTAATATCATTATTATTTGTACCTTTAGAAGTTTATTCCTTCCGGCTTCCGGAGTGAGCAACTTCACAGGTCCCGAAGTCAGCCACGGCCATTGAGATTCATCTTGCTGCGAACAATTGTCCTGGACAAGGAAATACATTTGATCGCTAATGGTGGAATAAGTAGTAAGAACAAGGGAAATTAAGATTTATATTATATATGAATAGAGTTTAATTTAACTTTTAAATTGAATGTGGTTATATTATGCATAGATATATCAAATCAGTAATCCTCTACATTTTACAAACATTGGTGGACAATGTAAAAACGGAATTATTAAAAATACATTTATTTCAACAAAAAAAAAAAAACGATTTCATGCAAAGCAAAGCGATTTAAATTCGATACGGACGATTTAGCGCAGTGGTTAAGAGCTTGAGCTGCTCCGCCCACTGTGTCGAATAGTCGCGGGTTCGATTCCCGCACGGGACAAATCTTTGTGTGACCCACAATTATTTGTTCCGGTCTGGGTATTTGTTTGTGAATTTTCATGTTTGTAAACGCACCCACGACACAGGTATAAATCCCAGTGTGGGGCTACGTTTAAAAAAAGAAAATACGAAAACCCGTGTGAAACGAAAACTTATTTTCTACAAGATAAGGTTTTAATTTAAACGTAGTTTTGTCACAATAAGGTCGGTACATATATCGAGCTGAACATCCTCTATTACGTCAATGAAAAATGTCCCTTTTCTTTCATGTCGTATAGTTCAAATTCGAATTTAATCCAACTGAGTACACACCGAGCTGAATATCCTCCGTCTCACCCTCTCGTAGTCTCTCTCCCGCTGCTCCAAGGACTTGCTTCTGTTCGACGCCAGGACACCAGTTCCAGGCTCATCCAGAGAATGTGTGTCTCTCTTTAAGATTGACCTGGTAAGAAATATATCATTTATTACCATCAAAATCAAAAATATATTTCAAATGGAGAAGAGGCTCTCTGACTTCCTTCACTTTTAAAGTGGAGGAATCCAGAGAGGTCAATGGAAATGGAAATAAGGAAAAAGAACCCGTTGAAACTCAGTACTCTCTGCCTACCGCGTAAGGGATCTATCTATCTATCTATAACCTCACGCCAGATCCCTTGCGGGGTAGGCAGAGAGTACAGAGTTCCAACAGGTTCTTTCCTTACATACCTCTCTGGCTTCCTCGACTCTCATAGTTAGTCTCATACACGCTCGCCGGTTACGGAGACTCTTGACTTTTCCATCAGATAAGACTCGGTTTATTTGGTCGTGGTAAGATAGTCTAGGTCTTCCCCGGTACCTGCATCCTTCCACTTTCACATTGTATATCTGTTTTGTCATTCTTTCCTCTGGCATTCTTTCTATATGCCCGAACCAACGGAGCATGCCCTTTCTCATCTTTACACCGATACTATCTTTCATACCTACTGGCTGTCTTACTATGCTGTTGCTAATGCGGTCGGTCAGCTTCACTCCGCACATCTTCCGCAGAGCTCGCATTTCTACCGCATTTATCCTACTTTCATTCTCCTTCTTACATACCCAGCTCTCGCTACCATATAACAGCGTTGGGACAAGAACTCCGTTATGTATGGCCAGCTGCGCCTTCTGGCTTAAGTGCCGGCTCCCGAGTAGCTTTCCCATCGCACCATTCACTCTGTTCCCTGCACTCACTCTTCTCTCTATGTCAGCGGTGTATTTCCCATCCTTACTGAAGGCGCATCCAAGATATACAAACTCATTCACTTGCTCCAGCACATCGTTACCAACCACAATCCTTACATTCGTTTTGGTTTCTTCCCTTTCAAAAACCATAATCTTGGTTTTCTTCACATTCAAGTGTAATTCAAGCGTAAGGGATCTGGCGTGAAAATATATATAGATATATAGAATAAATTTAGAATTAATTTTACAGAATGCCTCGTTGGTTTAGTGGCAAAGCGCATTGCTTGATGATCACGAGGTCCTGGGTTCAAATCCTAGGTCGGACAAATGAAGTTTTTCTAACGAAAACCTTCTAATATGAATTCAATATGTCTGATATGTATGTCAAATAGTCTAATATGAGACTCATACTGGGAATTTTTAGTTAGAAAGACTACATTTGTCCGACTTAGGATTTGAACCCAGTACCTCGCGATCACAAAGCGATGCGCTTTGCCACCAGACCAACGAGGCAGTCAAGTCAGACAAGTAATAACAAGAAAATGTAAGTTTTTAAATTCTATCTATCTATCTATATCATCACGCCAGCTCCCTCGCGGGGTAGGCAGAGAGTACAGAGTTCCAACAGGTTCTTTCCTTACATACCTCTCTGGCTTCCTCCACTCTCATAGTTCGTCTCATACACACTCGCCGGTTACGGAGACTCTTGACTTGCCCTTCAGCTAAGACACGGTCTATTTGGTCATGGTAAGATAGTCTAGGTCTTCCCCGGCACCTACATCCTTCCACTTTCGCATTGTATATCTGTTTTGTCATTCTTTCTTCTGGCATTCTTTCTATAGTTTTTAAATTCAGTTCTGGAAAGGGACCCTTAGAAATGTACACAAAAGAAAAAAGTTACTTAAATACCACCATTAACACAGATTAAAAAGAGAAACAATATACTATATAAGGAGCAGTGATAGCCTAGTGGTTAGACCGTTGGACTGCAAAGTCAGAGGTCTCGGGTTCAAACCCAGGCACGCACACCTGTCTTTTAGAAAGCATGTGGGTTTTAAAAATTAACTATCACTTGCTTTAACAGTGAAGGAAAACGATGTAAGGAAACCTGCATGCCTGAGAGTTTCTCGAAAGTGTGTGAAGTTCAACTATTATATTATTACAGTATTTATGAATCGTCAGAAAAGTAACAAAGACTCTACCAGCACTTCGAAATGTCATTCTTGAGGAGAAGAAGGGCAAGAAACTCCACGGTTACTATTTTAAAATAGTATTAGTTAGCCCTGGGCGTCTACTCGCAAAATCGACAACGACATATTCGAAACGATACGACATTACTCCGAATGTATCGCACATTCCCTACTCTAACAAATGTTCGAATCTTATATCGTTTATCGTAACCATAGACTGAATACTTTGTTTATTTTTACTATGTTCGGAGCGAATGATAAGTATAGCTTGTCAAAAACTTCGAAAAACTCTTATTATTGGCTATGGTTTCTTGTTACGTTTGTCAAAACTTGCCGACAGTGATTGGAAAGCGCTATATTTTAAAAGTGATTTTAATATCAATTTGAAACTTTTTCGTGAAAAGAGTGTACCTTAAAAAATGTGCATAAGGTATGTGTATAAAATTTACATTTATTTATACTTTAACCTTAGATTCATAAACATTCGTCTTACAGACCGCGCGAAACGTAAGCTTGTTTCTTATTTCTCGAATTTAAGAGCGCCTCGAGTACCTTTTTAAGTGATACGGTCATTATTATTATGCACTTTACTTTCAATGGCGTGTGCTTGACAAACTACATAGCTTTGTTCATCTCAGGAACGGATCTTTATTGATCATGTTACGCCTGTGTGGATTAGGCATATTTTTGTTTTGTTATATTGTTTTTTTAAATAAGTGACTGAACAAGTTGTCATTATGTCTATCTTTTCACAAAGTTATGAAAACCTTTACCTAAACATTTTTGCCTACAAGATAAATGTTTATGAATAGTGTTACCCCCACATATGTTTATGAATCTAGGGTCAAAGAAGGAAACCTAGAAGAAATAAATATGTTAGTGAGTTTTTTATTGTAGCTTAGTTTTTAAAGTTGTATTTAAATATTTTATTGTTGTAGATGTATCCGTCTTGCAGAACCGACTAGTTAAACACATGACAAAACAAATGCTGTAGTTCTACGTAAATCTCGTGCAGGGACAGGTGGGGGGGCCATGTTCTGCTTCTCTTGCACAACGAGAGCTGCGGGTGCTGAACATAATGGGTGAAAGATTCCATGGACCACAAACCACAGCCCACAGCTCGAGAGCTAGCCTTCCCCACAATGGTATGTATTTTGATAACTTGAACAATATATTTAAAATAAAATAGTAATATTATAGAGTAAAGAATTAAAATAATAAATTTGTTATTGTTTTTTGCAGAACATAATGAAGAAGTGGCTCAGTACAACTCACAGCAATTTAGTCCATCTCCAGTGGGCCATTTTTCTGAAGATAAACCAACTGTGGAGATTCCACCACCATTGCTGGAGCCCCTCGCTTAACCACCAATACCACCTTCTCCAGCACCAGTTGAGTCCCAGCAAAATAGATAATTAACCCCTACATCTTCCAGATTTATTAATCGTGAGTACTTTATGACATAAAACTAGCTTAACTCTCAACATATTACTAATTTATTTTAATTATAAAGAATACATCTATCAGGTATATGCTTATGCTTTACTAAAGCAAGTGACACAAGTATGATAAATTTATTTATTCATTCTAATGTTCAATTGTTTTTAGGTGTATCCTGGCATCTAACCCACTGTCCAGTCCAAGCTGGGAACAACATCAATGAGAAGTTGCTCCAATTAGAAAAAGAAGAAATGGTGATGGGATAATAATTGAATTGTTAGACCTGTTGCAACTCTGTACTCTCTGCCTACCCCGCAAGTAGTCCGGTGTGATGATTACAAAGATAGAAATTACAAAGATGTCTTGTGATTGTTGTAATATTTTTTGTTGCTTAAATTTATAATGTTTGTTTCTTTAAATATTCTAGAATTTGTTATTAATTAAGATACTTTTACAGAATTTTATTATAACCTGAAGCTTTTATATTAAAAAAATTTCAATGTTATAATGTTATGGTAACTCCCAACATAAGAATATATGTTAGATATTAAGTTTAAATTACAATGAGGGAATGATTTTTATATAAATAAATTTCCTTTAAAAGCATTATAATAAAAACATTTGAGGAAATCTCAATTTTTGAGTATGTTTAATGTTTACCAGTACAAATTAATATGTTTATTTTATTTAACAATAATAAAAAATAAACCATCTATTTTATAATTTTTTTTTCTTTTGCCTTTTTTACTGTAACTTTGTTTTATTACTACACGCCTGAGCAAAGGCCTTTAAATTCACAACTGTCGATCTATTGCCATTTCGGGCCGCAAAGGCAATTTTATAATTACACTACAAAAAACGCGGCTAATTATATCATGAATACATTAAAAATAACCAAAATTTTGACTAATAAACACTGAACAACTTATGTTTAGTATTAGTTTAAACTAAAGTCGACAGCATTAAAGAAAGAAAACTCCACAATCGCAAAATAACACAAATTAAATTTGAAACGATAATACCGACGACGTCCTCTGAGGTGTCGTTGAAATTATCGTATAAGTGTCGTTTAGATCGTTGTCGAAATCGAATATTCGTAACTGACATTTACTACTAAGAGTAGGGTTACAGACGATAATGTCGAATATTGTATCGTTCGTTCAATCATCGTTTCGACAGAGAAAACGACGTAACTAAGAGTAGGATTCGACACGACATATGCCGCGATATATCGATTATCGATTTTGCGAGTAGACCTGCTGCTGTATTGTCCGCCGTGCACGCATCGTATTTAATTCAAGTTGGAACCATGTTTTGTTAAGGTATTTAAATTACAGTCCATTGCTTAACAACCAGTCTCCGTATATTTCCTACCTACACCCGTAAGATAATCCTCATCTTTTCCACAGACATAAAACAAAGTAATTAAAACTAAAATAATTTAAACTTTTTGAGTTTTGGCGGGAAGTCGAAGGGTGGTCAGTTTGTTTTAATTTCCAAAACTTGTGTTATTTCGACTAATAATGTGTAATGTTGGTGGAATATTAACCATTATGTGTTCTTATATGTGCATGAGTGAAGGTAATTGTAACAAAGTGATAAAACGTGCCTTTTCGACTTCCCTCGAAACGGCCGTTGCAATTGGTATGTAAAGTATCCACCGCTTTACTATCCAGGGTACTTCATTAATTTCATCATCATAGTTGTGATACAGTTCATCGGGGAGTTGAATTAATTTAAACAAACACGATCATATATCTCACTGGACACTGGCAAAATACACTTAAAATTAGTGTGAAGCCATAACTTAAAGAAGAAGAAGAAGAAAACAAATTTTAAAAGAAGAATCTTACTTAGTTGACTCCATCATCAGTCTTTGGACACCATCCGGGCATAAAGTACTCGTCAAGACTAATCCAACCAGCCCAAACACGGCGGGGTTACATTGAGTATTTAGGTGGTTCCATTGGCCACCTTTCAGCTTCATAGTCAGACTCTGAACACTCTTTGGTTGTATAGTACTTGTCAATACCAATCTAATGAACCTAAACACGAGGGGTTTACGTTGTATAGTTAACATGCCCCTATGGCCACCTTCAGACTCCATCATCAGAACAGCTCCATGGTACCATATTATTGCATTATCACCGTACTTACGTACGCCAAATTTTAGCTCAGTCGGATACCCGTAAGTGCTTGAAAAGTGGATCACAAGATTTGAACGGAAAAGACAGACAGACATACGAACATTGCAAGTTAAACTAAAGCTTGTAAAATCTTACTTAGCATGTGCGTCTTGGGGGATCCGTTGAGGGCTGGGCGGGAAGCTGGCCACGCACCACTCCTTGAAGCTGGTGCACGGGAGACGACCACCACTGGTTCCTGCCAAAACCATCCATAATAAATCATAAATTAATCATATTGTCGAACGATTTGGCGCAGTGGTTAAGAGCTTCAGCCGCTCCGCCCACTGGGTCGAATAGTCGTAGGTTCGATTCCCGCACCGGACAAATCTTTGTGTAACCCACAATTATTTGTTTCGGTCTGGGTATTTGTGTATGTGAATTTACATGTTTGTAAACGCACTCACGACACATGAATAAATCCTAGTGTGGGGCTACGTGTTTTTTTAAATAAAAATAAATCAGCGCTGTCCCACTGCTGGGCAAACGCCTTCTCTCACAAATCGAGGTGAGAGAAGTCATACTCCACTCGGAGTCAGTGCGGGGCGGTTGAGAGGTTTGTGGACCTGCTGGTGGAACTTATCAAGCCTATAAGGCTTCCAACTTGGGTTAACGATTACCACATTAAATGGTAACCGGGACCAACGGCTTAAAGTGGCTTCTGAAGCACAGAGACACTTGAAAATAAAAATACCAAAAACGCCTTCTCAGACTGATAGAGTCAAAAGTTATTCGTTAAGCGAGGGTGGCAGAGGTGTATTGAAACCCACATTTCAAAAGTTCCAATGTAATAGGGACCAAGACTCTGCTATTATATAAGGCAAAATTCCAGACTCCGAATTGCCACCAATATTTTTTCAATAAAAATCTCCCAAGTTATATACTAAAATAGCCGTCAATAGCCTTAAACAAAGTGGAGTGGAAGTGTGACCCACAATTATTTGTTTCGGCCTGGGTATTTGTGTATGTGAATTTTCATGTTTGTTAATGCACCCACGACACAGGAATAAATCCTAGTGTACGGCGACGTTTAAAAACAATACTAAAAAAAGAAATGATTTCCCTTAATTAAGACTTGTGGAGTTATCGTAGCGATCAGAGATAAGGTCTTATAGTAATTAAGACCACAGCCGAGTCGTTACCAAAATTGATGTACTGACCGCTCTTGGAGACGAGCACAGAAGTCTTGTTGGTCTGGTCCAGGTGGTGGGACAGCTGGAACAGCGCTGCGCAGCGGTGGACCAGCATGCGCCCGTACGATGTCATCACCGGGAATCGAACTATGCACCGCCTGGGGACAACACACAAAACGAAAACTTTATTTTTTACTGCCTCGTTGGTCTGGTGGCAAAGCGCATCGCTTTGTGATCACGAGGTCCTGGGTTCAAATCCTAGGTCGGACAATTGTAGTTTTTCTAACGAAAAATTCCCAGTATGAGTCCGGAGTCTGGAATTGTGCCCGGTATATGGCAATAGGCCCGCCCCCTATTACATGGGACCTAACATCGTCGGCGAAACGTGGGTGTACTCAGTACACCTCTGCCACCCCCTCTGGGGAATATAGGCGTGATAGTATTTTTATTTTTTAATAAAAAAACATCTACACATAAATCGATTTTCGACTCGGTTGACTACGGCGCCTATGTGCCTCCGTCACTCTTTACAGATAACATCATTAGATTTATATCTCGGTCGTAGGCATCACACTGGAGCTAGATCGTAAACTATTTAATTGTAACCTAAACATAGTACCCACAAAACATGACTGAAAAAAAAGAGAAAGAGAAGTAAATAAAAAAGACAAGCCCGCTGAGTTTCTTCGCCGGATCTTCTCTGTGGAGGCCGCGTTTCGATTCGTTGGTAGATTAGTAGTTAAATTATTATTATTACGAGCTATTTGTATCCCTGCTGGGCGAAGACCTCCCTCCACTTTTTCCACTCCTCTCGAAAATTAGATTTAAAAAAAAATGTAAATTGACTATTTGTAAACGCCCCCGCAGGGCTTATACAAAATAAATTATTTGAGTTTGAGTTTGCCCTCTCTTCAGGAGACCCTGCCAAAATGGGTGTATTCCAATTCGTTCCACACTCACGTTGGTCGGACACTATTAAAATCCTAGATCTATACCATCTTATGGCCAAATAGAATGTCTTATTTGAAGGGCAAGTCAAGAGCCTCCGTAACCGGCGAGCGTGTATGAGACAAACCATGAGAGTGGAGGAAGAGAGAGTGACAGAGAAATGCAACGTACCCAGTGTCCGTGACGAGCGAGTGAAGTTCCTTCTCGATCTTCAGCAGCGCTATGCGGTCGCGCGGGTTCTTGTTGAGGGTCTCCTTGATGAAGTTCACCAGCTCTGGACCAGTTGGCTCTGCTCTGTCATCTGGAATATGAGGAGTTGTTCAGTAAACCTGTTTTATTTCTCATTATATATATATATATATATATATAATATCAGCCTATACTGCCCACTGCTGGGCAAAGGCCTTCTCTCACTAATCGAGGTGAGAGAGATTAGGTCATACTCCACCACGCGGACCCAGAGCGGATTGGTGGAAAAACTACATTTGTCCGACCTAGGATTATACAAGGTGTATATATTTCTCATTATACAAGGTGTAATATAAATAACGCAAGACCTCAGACACCCTTATTAGATAATTGCTACATAAATTCAAAAAGAAAATAGATTATTTTTCAAATTTTTTGCCCTTTCATAAGCACTTTCATGCCCCAATAAACAATTTTTTTTTTTTTTAGCCTCACACTAGGATTTATTCCTGTCGTGGGTGCATTTATAAACATGAAAATTTACATACACAAATACCCAGACCGAGACAAATAATTGTGAGTCACACAAAGATTTGTCCTGAGCGGGAATCGAACCCGCGACTATTAGACACAGTGGGCGGAGCGGCTTAAGCTCTTAACCACTGCGCTAAATCGTTCGTCAATAAAACTTGTATATGAATGTGTGCGTATTGAGAAATATGCTTTAGACATTCATTTGAAATCTCCGTATTGCTTTGAATCAAGAATCGATTTAGTTTGTTATAGCGCACTGAAGGAGTAACAGCATTTTTATGAAAATAAAATAAAAATATATATTATTAGCCCTGTTTAGAAACTGTCCCACCGTTGGGCACGGGCCTCCTCTCAAGCTGAGAGGGCTTAGGTCATGGTCCACCACACTGGCCCAGTGCGTGTTGGCGAACTTCACACACTTTCGAGAAACTCTTAGGCGTGCAGGTTTCCTTACGATGTTTTTCCTTTACCGTTAAAGCAAGTGATAATTATTTTTTAATACGCACATGCTTTCGAAAAGATATAGGTGCGTAGACCTCTGACTTTGCAGTCCAACGGTCTAACCACTAGGCTATCACTGCTATAAAAAAAACATCAAAAATTGATGGAATCAATTCAGTTACACATTTAGAACAAACTACATTCAGGTCTTGCGTTGATTATGTTACATGTTGTATATGAAAATAGCTTTGACGATAGAACTGTCTTTTGTGCTACAACGATCTATTGGGACATTGACAGTGGGGTTGGTGTGAAATTAGGGTTATCATTTAGTTAAATTCTCCTACTTCCAGGCAAATATTTCAACAAGTGGGTCCGCGCGGATACTAATTAAAAAAAACTTGGGTAATGGACATGGTCGAAAATCAAGAACCAACCAACATTTGACCCATGCCATCATTATTTATCTATTTTATTAAAATAATGGCTATCCGTATCTAACGGACAATTTGCAATCTAAAACGAATATTTCAAAGTACTTAAGAGGAGGGATCAAAAAGTAATGAGAATGAGATAGAATATAATGACTATAGATAACTTAATAATTTATTTTTCTACATAGTTTCCGGGTCTCTCTACACACCGAGACCAGCGCTTTTCCAAGGCTTCACAAAAAAAGTTTTGTCTCGGTCCTGCAAAAAGCTCTCCACGGCATCCATCACCTCGTTATCGTCTTCGTACCTGTTTCCCCTTAAGTATTTTTTTCAATTTGGGGAACAGATAAAAATCGCTAGCCGCCAGATCTGGTGAATAAGGGGGGTGGTCAACCAATTCGAAGCCAGCTTGCTGAATGGCAGCCATCGCAACTGCCGAGCTGTGCGCGGGTGCGTTGTCGTGATGAAACAGCACGCCCCTTCGAAATTTCCTTCTCCTTTTCTCTTTGATGGCATTCCTCAACATGGGAATTAAAGCTGCATAATATTGGCCTGTAATAGTGGTTCCACGCTCCAGGTAATCAATCAACAATATTCCTTCTGAGTCCCAAAATATTGAGGCCATAACCTTGCCAGCCGATGCCACGACACGAAACTTCTTCGGGGTCGGTGATAATGGCCGTTTCCATTGCAAAGATTGCTGTTTTGTCTCGGGATCAAAATGATGGACCCATGTTTCGTCCATTGTTACGAAACGAGACAAAAAGTTATCAGAATCTTCTTGAAACTTGTCCAACAATATCTTCGAAATGTCAAGTCGATTTTGTTTCTGACTGTCGGTTAACATTCTCGGCACCCATCTTGCGGAGACTTTTCTCATATTCAAAGATTGTTTCAATATGGATTGAATACTTCCATATGAAATGCCCGTTTCTTGAATTAAGTATCGGATGGTAACTCTTCGATCGCTCAATACAATTTTCTCGACTTTCGCAACATTTTCTTGGGTGACTGACGTCGATGGACGGCCGCAACGATGTTCGTCTTCCGTGCTCGTTCTCCCTACTCGAATTTTTTTTTATTAATATTACAAATATGTATCTGAGCTATGCCTGCCAGTATTTTTTTTTTTTACCAAGGAATATGTCGTTCTCACTACTTTTTGATCCCTCCTAGTATATCGAATTGACTCTGTAAAAAGCAGTAAGCGTACCTATTAGCTATCTAGATTGCCTGTCTTGTTAGACTAAATACTTATATAGATAGTTCCTTAGTGTGTCGATAGGTATCTATAAAAATATAATTAATCTATAAATCTTAAATATAATTAATGATTATGGTTTTTGAAAGGGAAGAAACCAGAACGAATGTAAGGATTGTGGTTGGTAACGATGTGCTGGAGCAAGTGAATGAGTTTGTATATCTTGGATGCGCCTTCAGTAAGGATGGGAAATACATCGCTGACATAGAGAGAAGAGTGAGTGCAGGGAACAGAGTGAATGGTGCGATGGGAAAGCTACTCGGGAGCCGGCACTTAAGCCATAAGGCGCAGCTGGCCATACATAACGGAGTTCTTGTCCCAACGCTGTTATATGGTAGCGAGAGCTGGGTATGTAAGAAGGAGAATGAAAGTAGGATAAATGCGGTAGAAATGCGAGCTCTGCGGAAGATGTGCGGAGTGAAGCTGACCGACCGCATTAGCAACAGCATAGTAAGACAACGAGTAGGTATGAAAGATAGTATCGGTGTAAAGATGAGAAAGGGCATGCTCCGTTGGTTCGGGCATATAGAAAGAATGCCAGAGGAAAGAATGACAAAACAGATATACAATGTGAAAGTGGAAGGATGCAGGTACCGGGGAAGACCTAGACTATCTTACCACGACCAAATAAACCGAGTCTTATCTGATGGAAAAGTCAAGAGTCTCCGTAACCGGCGAGCGTGTATGAGACGAACTATGAGAGTCGAGGAAGCCAGAGAGGTATGTAAGGAAAGAACCTGTTGGAACTCTGTACTCTCTGCCTACCCCGCAAGGGATCTGGCGTGAGGTTATAGATAGATAGATAGATAGAATCTATAAATCCACCTAATATATTTTTAAATACACAATATAACCTCAAATGCATTAATGGCTACTAAATTATAACCTCAAAATCTAATACTTTTTGTGCAATATTGCGAATCCCCCGTTTAATAATAAATACCTTAAGAGAATTTATGGGTGATATGAAATCATACAAGTATTTTTTCATTGCTGTTCTGGGGCAAATGATCTATGGGCGCAAAACAGTGTCCTTTCCTAGCAAACGGTAACTCTGCGACTGTGATAAATTGTCATTTTTCTTGATGACATCGTTAGTTCCGGTTTTGGCCGCGGCCTCTTAAAATCCTTGTACGACCGTAGGGAACTGATCTTGACTACCCATGATTTTATAAAAACAGTTTTAGCTTACGTCTCTTAGATAATGTTACTGGTCTTTACTAAAACGAGTCGTTTCGTATATATAGCATAGCGTACTGAATGAAAACCATGTTACCTGAATCATTCTTACTTAGTGAGATATTCTTCGGTCTGTCTTTGCGCTCTGGACATCTGGAAACAAAATTAAAATTAATTCCATTATAGTGTTACTATAACATTTGTCACAAAGGAAGGGTAGTGACAGATCTAAGTGCCAAACGAAATTAATGTTTAATTCAATGAAGTTAAGGTATAAAACCATAAGTATAGAGACGGGGCATGCCTCTTATTGCCATTGAATAAAGTACAATTTTCTTTGACACTTACAACTGTACCCATCTTATTTGAAAAATATTACAGCGCCGCCTACCGTGTCTATGTTAGAGGGCGTCCATTAATTACGTGAGGTGTTCAATGTTCAAGGGAGGGAGGGGGTCGAGTCGAATCTCATCTAATCTTACTTTGAGGAGAGGGGGGGGGGGGGGTCTCGGCAAATATCACGTAATTTATTTTCGCAAGGAACAGAGTAAAATTGCGAGCACATAGTATTTAATTAATTAAACTTAACGAGTCAAGAGTCTCCGTAACCGGCGAGTGTGTATGAGACGAACTATGAGAGTGGAGGAAGCCAGAGAGGTATGTAAGGCAAGAATCTGTATTCTCTGCCTACCCCGCGAGGGAGCTGGCGTGATGATATAGATAGATAGATAGACTTAACTAGATTTTACGAACGCCGCAAGTTTGCGCAAATCGTTAAACGATTTAAGAATTTTATTGTTTAATTTTCACTGTGATTCTAGTCTACTTTCTGAGAAATCTTAAAAAGTAGTCATGTTTAGTCTTAAATAAAAATGTTAGGTAAATATTTTTTATAGATACATGCATATATTTAGATACATGCATTTTGAAAAATCTCACGTGAGATTGGGGGATGGGGTAGGGGGGGTTGAGCCAAATCTCACGAAATCTCACCATGGGTCAAAAAAATCTCTAAAATCACCTCACATAATTAATGGATGCCCTCTTACCTCTGAATAATGTAGTTTTCTAATGGTAAAATAATTATAAAAAGCAGTTCAGTAGTTTCCGAGTTTATCAATTACAAACCTGCCACCTGCTCGGGAAATTGCTAGTAATCAATAAAGATGCGAGGTCTGTTCCAAAAGTAGCCGACCTACATCGATTTCTTGGCGCTTGTCATATTCTTCGTTCCGTTCGGTTGGTGGCATCCTTCAAAGAAGTGCCCATTTGATTGAACAACACGCACATATCGATGCTTTCTTCCCTTCCTTCCTTCCCAAAGCAGTCTTGAAAGTAAGTTTTTGGAATCGCGTTTAGTGCATTCGTCGCATTAGTTTCAACAGTCTCTTAGTCATCAAATCGGTGTGCTTTAATCGGCATTTTCAATCGAGCAAATAGCCAAGAGTCACAGGGAGGTATGTCGGGACTATATGGAGGCTGGCGAAGCTGTGCAACACTGTTTTATTAAATACTGCTGCACAAAGTTTGATGCATGCGCTGGAGCATTGTCGTGGTGAAAAAGCCAGTCAACGGTTCGCCAAAAGTGCGACCGTTTTCTTCATATAGCATCATGCAATCTTTTCAAAACTTTAATCTAGTACTCTTTGTTATATTAGCATATTCGTGGTGCACAACGCCTTCATAATCGATAAAAAAATAAACGCTGATTTGACATTGCTTCGACTTTGACGAACAGATGTGCGGCCACTTTTAAACCGCCTTTTATACCACTCTTTTATATGTGTTTTACCCACACACTCGTCCCCAAAAGCCTTTTGCAACATTATCATTATATTAATACGTGAAGCAAAAACTTTGTACACCTTTTTACGAAAGTTGCGCGGACGGAGGAGTCTGAAATTTCCCACACTTATAGTTTATATAGAGAAGGAGTGCAAAATGCTAATATTTTTTTTTTAAATTATGCATAAAAATACATTAAATCAATAAAAAATCCATTACACACACTACCATGTATTTGACACAATATACTTCAAATTATATAATTATATAATATATATTTATAGATTAATATTGTTTGTCTTTAATATTATTTGCCTATAGTCATACTGAATGTCAAACGATGAAAGAGTTTTTACAAAAAATATCGTTTACAGATAAGTTTTGTATCATTAATTAAATTATCGAAATATGTACGTCAAGTTCAATGGACAGCCATTTCTTTTTGGTTTTTTTTGGTTTCATTAAAAAAAAATTAAAAAAAGAGGTGTTCTTTATTTTAATCATTTTTTGTTCTTATTTATCTATCTATCTATAACCTCACGCCAGATCCCTTGCGGGGTAGGCAGAGAGTACAGAGTTCTAACAGGTTCTTTCCTTACATACTTCTCTGGCTTCCTCGACTCTCATAGTTCGTCTCATACACGCTCGCCGGTTACGGAGAATCTTGACATTTCCATCAGATAAGACTCGGTTCTTATTTAAATATCATATAATTTGTTTGAAAAAAAAGGCAAATTAACAGTGTAGCCTTGGCGAAATAGAACCTTAATAATATTCAAACTTATAATTTAAATTAATTATGGTCGAATTTCGACTAATGGGCGACCACTAGTTTCAATAGTTTCGACACAACTTATTCCAAGATTAAAATAAAATTTTAATGCAAATTCCCTGTTCTGTTCTCTCGACGAACGCAAAAAAGGCGTAGTAAAGAAATACAAGCTGCGCGGAAACTAAGGCGTCTCATCTGTAACTAAGGCATCAGAATCAGAATATTTTTTATTCATGTAAACCATTACAGTATTTATGAATCGTCAGAGAAGTAACAAAGACTCTACCACCACTTCGGAATGTCATTCCTGTGCAGAAGAAGGGCAAGAAACTCCACATCTACATTTTGTTGTGGGATATGGGAGAACGATGTAGGCTGGTCTATCAGGTAGGTCTTAGTTAAATTATACTATTCATATGAATGGCTACATGGTTCCCTCATTTACAGAGAAAGAAATGAGAAAAAAAAGAAACATTTTACTAAATTAATAGAAGGAAGAGAGGGAATATTAAATAATAATAGCTAAACAAGTTGTCCATATTCAATCAAGTGGAGCTGGAACAGCCCCTATGCAAGTATTTTTGTCTTTTAAATAATCATCTGAGGAGAAGGTTAGGAGGAGAAGGTTAGGAGTTACTGGTGACGTTAGTACCCTATAGAGGTCGCCTGAGTGTTATGGCGCGAAGATATGAATGTAGGTCCGATACTTTTGGGACAGACCCCGTACATAGGAAGTGGCGGGCGCCTGCTAGTCTAATCTAATTGTGGCATTTGCCATGAGGCTGAATTCATGCAGCAATCGGCTGCCGCGAGCGGAACGGTCGCCGGCATAATGTTTAAAAGCCATCACAATATAAACTCACCTACAATAGTAAGTCTGATCAACGACATCAAGGCTGCCGGATTTTCTCAAATCATTATTTGAAACACTTCCTGTAACACAAAAATACTGAGATTATTTACATACACAAATTGTGAGGCAGTGGGAGCGCTGTTCTTAGCGGTCATCAAGAAGCGTTCGGCTTCGTCAGTCTGATATTATAAATGCGAAAGTTTGTACGTATAGATGTTTGTTGCTCAATCACGCAAAAACAGCTGAACGAATTTGGGTGAAATTTGCCACACAAATAGTTTCTTACCTGTATTAACACATAGAATACTTTTTATCCCGGAAAAATGTAAGGTTCCTGTCTAAAGACACGGACGAAGTTGCGGGCAGAAACTAGTACAAAATAAATGATTTGACACACCGTCACGCCTATATTTCCTAAGCGGGGGTGGCAGAGGTGTACTGAGTACACCCACGATTCGCCAACGATGTTAGGTCCCATGTAATAGGGGGCGAGCCTATTGCCATATACCGGGCACAGTTCCAGACTCATACTTAGAATTTTTCGTTAGAAAAACTACATTTGTCCGACCTAGGATTTGAACCCAGGACCTAGTGATCACAAAGCGATGTGCTTTGCCAGTAGACCAACGAGGCAGTCGAGTAAATTATTTGAGTGTGAATTTAACAAAGACATGCCCCAAAGATCGCCATGACGACCGGCTTTGCGCTCTACGCATCCAGCATTTACGCGCCTCTTTCACCATGGAGTTCCATTCTAATTTTCTATTCTATTCTATATCATCACTCCAGATTCCTTGCCTACCCCTCCATTCTATTTACTATAAATAAAAGATTTGCGTTAACCTCAGATAATCAGAGATGGTGTGGAAGATGTATATGACGGACAGCTTGGTTCAGTGGTTAAGAGCTTAAGCCGCTTCGCCAATTGTATCGAGTGGACACGGATTCGATTCCCGCACGGGACAAATCTTTGTGTGACCCACAAATTGACGGACGATTTAGCGCAGGGGTTAAGAGCTTAAGACGCTCCGCCCACTGTGTCTAATAGTCGCGGGTTCGATTCCCGCACGGGACAAATCTTTGTGTGATCTACAATTATTTGTTTCGGTCTGGGTATTTGTGTATGTGAACTTATGATACAGGTATAATTCCTAGTTTGGGGTTACGATGCAATGAGGAGAAAAAGAAATACCTGTTTGTTCCGTATCGGAACAGTCCGGGCAATCGTCAGAGCAGACGATGCCAGAGTCCTGCTTCGTCGGACAGAACTGCCTCCTCCTGCGACCCCTGCCCAATACACATAAATACATATTCATTAGCCAACTACCAACCAGCCAACTACCAACCAGCCAACTTCCAACTATCACTACCCGCACTGGGCCAGCGTGGTGGACTATGGCCTAAACCCTCCTAGTTTGAGAGGAGGCCCGTGCCCAACGGTGGAACACCTTCTTAACAGGGCTAATATTATTATTCACTTATTCCTTAAGTTCCTGAATAGTCTCAGTTATTCAAATCATTGCCACACTTTTGTTTTATTTATATCAACATCATCATAGCTCCAGGGGGGAAATTAGCTCAGGGGCGCCTCAAGGAGGAACAATCCGGGTTGTGCTGCCACTATGGGGGGCGTATACTAGGTGTCTCACTGCCCAGCTGGCGGGCAAGACATTCTTCAACCTCTCCGGCGAGGTCATATTCTGATCATAAATAGTGTGCTATTACAGTTCTATCTATATCATCATCACGCCGGATCCCTTGCGGGGTAGGCAGAGAGTACAGAGTTTCAACAGGTTCTTTCTTTGCATACCTCTTTGGCTTCCTCCACTCTCATAATGTTTAATTATTACGATTTCTGTAGATGCATAATAATATTACATATTCATTATTATATATGCTGAGGGGCACCGGTGCGTTCCTCGCGGAGATCCCAAAGCTCTTTCCCGAAGTGTCATCCCGGTCATCATGGGGTTTTAGGCGGTAAGGGGTCGCCATGTCCCGCCAGCTTCCCCCAAGGCTGGCGGAAGTGCATAAGGATTTTCCCAAGTAAAAAAATGGTGCAAATAATATATCGATGTGGTATGGTAGGCGGTACCTGCAGTGCGGGCAGTTGGCGCAGGCACCGCACACGCATGCCACGCGCGGGCTGTTGGACAGCAGGTCGCGCGACGACTCCGAGTGCGCGTGTGCAAGCCAGCGCCGCGCGCCGCGCTGCTCGTGGGAATCGCTCTCCCACGCACCCGCTGTTATCTGTACACAAGCCATAATATCACAGCTGAATAACCTGCTCCATGACCTTATAGACCGTGTCTTATCTGAAGGGCAAGTCAAGAGTCTCCGTAACCGGCGAGCGTGTATGTAAGTGAAGAAAGGTGTGTAAGGAAAGAATCTTTTGGAACTCTGTACTCTCTGTCTTATGCCGCAATGGATGTGGCGTGATGATATAGAAACACATCGTTTTCAGCTGAAAGACTTCCAGCGCAAGACATAGGCCTCCCTCAAAGATCTCTACGACGACCGGCTTGCACGACTCAGACATTCAATCTCAATCTCAAAAAAATATTTTGTATAAACCCTGCGGGGGTACCCCCCGTACTTGCAGATTGTCTAATTACATTATTTGTATCTAATCTAACTACTAATCTACCACCGGATCGGAAGGCGGCCTCCTCTGAGAAGATCCAGCGAAGAAACTCAGCGGGCTCGCCTTTTTTATTCAATTCTCTTTCACTTTTTTCTTTTATATTGTTTTTTTTTACATTGTCTATCTATATCATCACGCCAGATCCCTTTGCGGGGTAGGCAGATAGTACAGTGTTCTAAAAGGTTCTTTCAATAAAATTTTGTAGGTACTATATTCAGGTTACAATTTAGAAGTTTACGATTTAGCTCCAGTGTGATGCTTTCCGATCGAGTTATGAGACTGATCTTATTTCTAGGAAGTAAAGGTCTAAAGAATTCCAAATGAGCCAGTCTCCACAAGCAGCACCCGTTCACGAGTATTACTACTGGAACGCAACCATATTGGAGGGAAGGGTGGGACCTGCGCCAGGTAGCCACCGCAAGAAGGTAGACATTATAGTGAGCATGACCAAACCATCCTTACTATACAAAAAAAGATTTTTCGAGTTTGACATCTTATTATACCGTCCCACTGCTATGCAAAGGCCTAGAACAGATTTTTTGTCGGTCTATGCGCAAGGTAATCGTTTTATCGTAGGTGGCGTATTATGTTGTTTCGAAAATTAACGTATAAACACGACTATTTTCATTTACGGGCTGACAAAATGCTGTGTCGTGCGAGAAAAATTATGCCACGCCAAGTTTGTACGCTAAACCGCTAAATTCACTAAAATACTTAAAAAAAAAGAAATCTAGCTCACCTGTATCTCAACCGGATGCTTCTTCTTATAATCATCACTATCACTAACTTTCACATCACTAACACTAACCGGATCACTACTCCTACTACTAAAATGACTAGATACATCGCCGGCGTTCCCCGCAACGCCCACAGTCCTGTCACTATCTGTTGCTGCAACCGCGCTGCTTGTAGCGTCGCCCGCAACGTTGTGTTGCGCGGGCGAGAGCGCGCGCGGAGGCGATTGCGTTTCGCGTATTGCTTGACTGCGCACCAATTGTTTTGATTTGAAGCTCTGAAAGGAAGATACAAGTCGATTATAATATATTGACGGCTGGTCTAGTATTAGAGCGAGTCTCGAATAGTGTCCAGTGGACCAAACTGGGCAGGATCATACCTCTCTCTGCCAGCATTAACAAAGGCTATGTTACCAGGGTAATCGGCGTAGGGAGCCATATTCTCCTTAGCGATGGCGTCGGGGCGGTGGGGCAATTTACCCACAGCGCACCAATGGTGTAATTTACCCAATAGTCCAGGCACAGAACCTGGGAGTTAAAAATACGGGCTAACAAATGTGCCCCACCATAATATATGGCAGACCCTGAGCGTTCCTTTTGCGTGACCGTGAGGAGGACGGCGGCGATTCCACGTCGCGGTCACCACTGTGTCGGTGCCGGAGGGAGAAACACCAAGTCCCCGGGCTCTTCGGAGCACGGCATAGAGGAGCACCGGTGGGATCTTTGCGGAGTTCTCGAAGCCTATCATTAGTGTCAATGCCGGCCACCGAGGGGTTTTAAGTCGTGAGGAGTCCGACACGCCCCGCAAGCTTCCCCCGAGGCTCAACAAGTGCTACGTAGGATTTTCTACAGGTAAAAAGGGATTAGAGCGTAGGCCGTTCTGCTCAATGAATCAAGTAGTCCCGGGTTTGACCCACCCATGCATATTCGTATGACCCACATATGTTTCTTCCGGTCTGGATATTTGTAAACACATCTTCGACACAAGAATAATTCTTAGGAAGGGCTAGGATTTTTATTTAAAAAAAAATGTAGTTCCCGAGACCATACGATGTCTAATATTTATCCGTCTATCAAGATACCTTGTAGGGTATACAGAGAATTCAGAATTCCATCAGGTTCTTTCCATACAGACCTCTCCGGCTTCCTCCACTCTCATAGTTTGTCTTATGCAAGCTCGCCGGTTACAGGGACGTGCCCTTCAAATAAGACAAATCTTTATGTGTCAAACCTACAAATGCTTGCCTGTTTGCTGAATTTCACGTTTATGAACGCATCCAAGACAGAAAAAATTTTAGTGAGCCCGCGCGAGCGCGTTCTTGCGCCTGTGTGTGTGTGTGTGTGCGTGTCTATGTGTGTGTTGGTTATTTTTTTTTAATAAAAGTCTGTTGTTGGGTCCATACTGTTTCTTATATTTTTCCGTCTCCACCATCACGACGGCTCTCATGCAGAGTATGCAGAGAGTACAGAGTTCCAACAGGTTCTACCTTTCAGACCTCGCTCGCATCCTTCACTCTCATACAAGCTCTCCGCTGCCAGCCTACATTTCATCAAAATATAATCTTACCCTATTCCTGTTAAGTTGGCTGGTGTCTTCAGAGCTCGTATTCTTCTCAACCTCCGTTGTCTCCATTGCTATGATGTCACACTGAAATATATTAGAAAATATACAGCATGAAAGTTTAAAAAGAGAAAAAATATGCATTACGGAGATTACTATTCAATCTATATCATTGCTCCAGAGCATAGCTCCCTTGCGGAATAGAGAGTGTACCAACAGATTCTTTCATTGCAGACAATTTTGGCTTCCTCCACTCTTATAGTTCGTCTCATACACAATCGACAGTTTCAGAGGTGTGGCCACCATATTTCAGGAAAATAAAACTTCTGGGTATAGAACGTGTGCGTGTACTGAGTGCTCGTTACAAATTGAAAGGACATATCCGTTAAGTTTCTGATTTGCATAAAATTATCACTGAACTAATAATTAGTCTCCCGGTGGTTGCGTTTCAACTACATCAGGCGCTCGAACAGGAGAAAATAGGCATTCCATTATCATCATTAGCCCTTTGTGGTGTGTGAAAGATCTACGCTGTTGACCGCGGGGTCTTTACAGTTTCGCCGGACAAGAGAGCGAGCCTGCAACCACTACGCTCCAGGCGGAAGGGCAAGGGGGAAACTAGCTCAAGGGGACTTAAAGGAGGAACGGCCTTGGCTTGTGCTGTCGTTATGGGGGACGGCGTATACTAGGTGTCTCACCGTGGCGCTCTGCACCGGCCGGCGGGTAACAAATTCTTTGACCTCGCCGTCGGTCGGTTTCCGATCCTTTAACAGGATCGTACTCAGTGGCACGCAATTTGAAAGGCCTATGTCCAACAGTGGACTAGTATTCAGTAATCGGTTATTATAAAGTAATATCTTAGACCTGCCAGATCTAAGTCATTTTATAATCTTTACTACGTATTATGAAACAAAGTCCGCCCTGCCGAGTCTGTCTGAACGCGATAAACTTAATAACTACCGAACGTATTTTCATACGGTTTTTACCAATGGACGGAATGATTCAAGAGGAACGTTTAAGTGTATAATTCAGCCGTGCAAAGCCGGGGCGGATCGCTGGTCATATATTAAACTAAATGTCCCCCGCTGCTTTGCACCAGGTCGACAACACCGCCACCTACCGGGTCTATGGAACTTCTATATAATGACAAAACCGATATACAATGCGAAAGTGGAAGGATGTAGGTACCAGGGAAGACCTAGACTATCTTCCCATGACCAAATAGACCGAGTCTTATCTGAAGGATAAGTCAAGAGTCTCCGTAACCGGCGAGCGTGTATGAGACGAACTATGAGAGTGGAGGACGCCAGAGAGGTGTGTAAGGAAAAAACCTGTTGTACTCTGTACTCTCTGCCTACCCGCAAGGTATCTGGCGTGATGATATAGATAGATTTATTGGTGAAAGAATTATTAAAATCGGTTTAGTAGTTTCAGAGTTTATCGTTTACAAACAAACCTTTCCTCATTATAATATTAGTATAGATTCTGGTGTGTTCGTAATTTTGCTCCTCCTAAACGACTTCACCGATTTTAATGATATATTTTTTTGTGAAAAAAGTATAAAAAGCAGTGATAGCTTATTGGTTAGACCGTTGGACTGCAAAGTCAGAGGTCTCGGGTTCAAACCCAGGCACGCACCTCTGTCTTTTTGAAAGCATGTGCGTATTAAAAATTAATTATCACTTGCTTTAACGGTGATGGAAAACATCGTGAGGAAACCTGCATGCCTAAGAGTCTCGAAGGTGTGTGAAGTTCGCCAACCCGCACTGGGCCAGCGTGGTGGACTATGGCCTAAACCCTCTCAGTTTGAGAGGAGGCCCGTGCCCAACGGTGGGACAGTTTCTTAACAGGGCTAATATTATTATTTTTTATTTGTACTTATGGGGTCACCTGGATGGTTCTTAGCTATAGTTGGACCCTGCAGGTGGCGCTGTTGTCGACCGAGTGGGAAGCCGCGCAAAACTGTTAGTACTGTAGTAGTCTTACTGCTGGATAAAGGCATTAGGCCTTCGCTCATAAATCGAGGTGAGAGAGAATATGCATACTCCACCACGTGGACTCTGTGTGGTAGCGTATTTACTATATCGTCGGCGACGCGTGAAAACTTCATAAGTCGATTTTTTACCAAAAAAGGATTATTTTTTATATATAGTTAGAAAAGTTCATATCGTATAACTTGAACGCACCCAAATCAGTATGATAATTCAATAGGCCAGTGTCGTGAAGAGTCTCGGGTTTTGGCGGGAAGTCGAAGAGTGATGTTGTCAATTTGTTTTAATTTCCAAAACTTGTGTTATTTCGACTAATAATGTGTAATGTTGGTGGAATATTAACCATTATGTGTTATTATATGTGCATGAGTGAAGGTATTTTTAACAAAGTGATCAAAAGTGCCTTTTTGACTTCCCTCAAAACGGCCGTTACAATTGGTATGAAAGTATCCGCCGCTTTAATGTCCAGGGTGGGGTACATTCATTAATTTCATTATCATCGTTCTCATCAAGTTCATCGGGGGAGTTGAATTAATTTAAACAAACACGATTATATATCTCACTGGAGACTGGCAAAATACACTTAAAATTAGTGTGAAGCCATAACTCAAAGAAGAAGAAGACTGTCGTGAATCGTGAATCTATCTATGAAGTCTGCCATTTTGGAGAGAGAATCTCTGAGTCTCGGGGTGAGCTTTTCGTTTCAGACACTTACGAGGTTTTCACTCGTCGCTGACGATATGGAAATTAAAAAACAAAGCAATACTAACCTTCACACACTCTGGATAAAAACGAATTCTCTAAAACACTTTTTAAATTTATAAGTGGGAAAAATTATTACTTAGCAATTATTAAAAGAGATTGGACCAACCACAGTATATCTACCACTAATAGAAGGCAACTATTATTTTTATTAAATTTATTTTTAATAATAATTATTACTTTTTTTTATAAATATAACACCTAGGTCCAAAAAAGTATTAAAGCCTCATTCAATAAAAACTTTTTTTTATATTTTTTATTACTTTTCGCGCCAACTATAGACGTTCGAATTTAGAACACAACGTTTTGACGTTTGTAAGCTCGTTTTTCTTTTTAATTTTTAGTTTTTTTATAATCTTCGGTATTGACGTGTGCGTGCGTGGACGGTGACTGACGGAGTGCATTTTTTTTTAATTCGTTATTGCAAGATGGCGGAAGATATGGCGGGAAGGTTTATTGTGTTCCTCGCTGCGTTGGGCGCCATACAACTGAAACAAAATGAAAATATTGTTAGCAGGAATAATAATCCAAAGAGTTGAGTAAAGTTCTTCTCTTACGAATCGAGGTGAGATAAACGGGGACTCAGTGAGGATTGGTAGAGGTGGGTTGACTTGACGTCTACCACATGAAGTGGTAATCGGGACCAACGGTCTAGCATGCCTTCCGAAGTACGGAGACGCTCGATGATGAAAATGCCACCAACTTTCACCCATCTGAGACCGACTGTGCCTAATGCTGCTTAACTTTAGTAATTGTTAGAAATTCCGTCACCCGGCATAGCTACGATGCTCTAAGGTACCTTCAAGGTGTAAATATAGGTGCCTTACACCTGAAATAAGGTATATTAGTGATTATTGTCACAATAACTGCAGGCTGCTACTGAGAAAGGACATTGCTTTGCGCCCATACAAGATTTGCCCCAGAACCAACAGCAATGAAAAAATACTTGTATGATTTCAAATCACCCATAAATTCATTTAAGGCATTTATTATTAAACGGACAAGCGGGGGAATCGCAATATTGCACAAAAAGTATTAGATTTTGAGGTTATATATCAGTAGCCATTAATACATATGAGGTTCTATTGTGTGTGTTGACATTCAGTAAAGATGTCGGCGACTTCGATATAAGTACTTATAATACTTTGAAATATTAATTTTAGATTGCAAATTTGTAGTTAGATACGGATATTTGCCAATATTTTAATAAAATAGATAAATAATGATGGCATGGGTCAAATTTGTTCGTTTTGGGGCAATTTTCGACAATGCCCTTTTTAAAACCAAACAACCAAATAACATAACTCTCGATCGACAGCCTTACTATGAGGCACTGGATCCGAGACAAATCTACATTTAAAAAGTTCTAATTCCCTATAAAATCACAGTTGCTAATCTGACATCCATTTGAAAATTAACACAGCAATAATAGTAGGAACATGATTGCAACGTACACCGCTATAAGTACTACTTAGCGGCTTATGTAACGCGAAACGAAACACGGCAATCATTCAACGCTATCGAACCATCTCCGTTTGTTTCCAGTGTCATACGGCATGTGGTACAACCTCACGATACTTTCATCGGCGACCGGCGATTTTGCAATTGCATTGCTGCTAGATCGCGTTTTGGCGAATTACTGCATTCGATCGCGCGTCTCAGCGACTGCATCGATGCTGCGACGCGTCAACTATGTTGGATCGGGGTGACAAGATCAGCGTACCGTGGCGTTCAGTCGTTGCATCAAGCGTCAAATAACGTCATGAACGTCGCGACTGGAGTGTAATGTGTGTGGAAGCATTCACAGCAAGTTGCTTGTCGGAAGCACAAAACGTCCGACATGCGACTAAATTGCCGATCGCTGATGCTAAAAATAGCAAGTCTGTTTTGTACGTTAGTATGAAGAAAGTCGTCGTTTAAGCTCAGCGTCAGCTTTGCGTAAAAGTTCTCTGAGACGCGCTAAAATTTTTATTAAACCATGGGACTACGTCAACAATTTCACTTACGAGTGACGCGCCCGAGTGACGTTTGTCGACGCAAACTTTTGTCGCAACTTATGTCGACAGTCGTGTGAGTTTATTCAACGACAGCTACGCCCTACACTCCTTACTATTACATGCTTCCCACGTTGTTCGTTTTAAATCTTAAAAAAATAAAATAACGCCTATGTTCTGAAGCGGGGGTGGCAAGACCTCGTGATTGACTAGATCAACAAGACAGTGTTAAATCTTATTTTCGTTATAAATCTATATGAGGTATTTATCTAATAAAAATTATTTAATACATTTTAGTTTGTTTTAGACTTTGCATTCCAAATATTTATTTCATTTATTGGTTGTCAAAAAGACAATCTCGTGTCGTCCGAGCGTGGTGTTATGAAAACAGGCCCGTCATACAATGTTCCCAGCCCTGACCCATTGCCCTTGTGCCGCCACCAAGTTCGTACCAACGCCCATGCGCCTTGGGTGATTCATTGCTATGCCTACACCGTAATCTAGACCCAAAACTTAAGACCCATAAAATATAGTTTCGAATAATCCCATGACATTAGGTTGGGCAACATAGAACCATGTAATAGCGAACCTTTGACTTGAAAGAGTCATGATCAGTTTTTTCTTTTAAAGGTGATTTCATAAACTTTTATCGATTTTGTATCGAAATACAAGTGCATAAGAACTATAAATCCATACACAATCAAACAGACAACGAAAATATCTTTCTTAGTTGAGGAGTTCCTATGGCTTCCTTCTAGCTCCATCATATTGGGCACCATAAAAGTCTAAATTATTCGTCAATACAAATCTAACGAGCCCAAACACGGCGAGGTTATATTGAGTAGTCGGGTGGTTCCATTGGCCACCTTTCGGCTCCATCATCAGGCCCTGAACATTATCTGGTTGTAAAGTACTCATCAATACCAATCTAACAAGCCTAAACACGAGGGGGCTACGTTGTATATATCACATGTTCCTATGGCCACCTTCCGAGTCCATCATCAGACTAGCTCCATGGTACCATATAAGTGCAGTGTCATCGCTTTGCATACGTAAGCTCATTTTAGCTCAATAGACAAGTGTGAGAAAAATGGATCACAAGATTTGAACCGGAAAGACAAACTGAAATCACATACAGAACAAGTGTGTACAAAATTAAATAAATACTCATATGCCCTTTACATGTTACGCAAAACTGTAGACCAGAGTACACTTTTATCAGCTTACCATGGCTACGTTGGTTCCGTACTACGATATGGTATCATATTCTGGGGAAATGCTACAGAGAGAGACACAATTTTTAAGGCACAAAAGAAATGCGTACGAGCTATATGCTCTCTAAAGCTCACTGACACGTGCAAACCACATTTCATTAAGCTAAAAATACTAACATTCCCGTCGCTATATATCTTCGAGTTAATATTATACACAAGAAAAAACATACACAGGTATCAAAAATTGAAAAGTTCTAGACATGCTGACATACTCTGTGCAAGTAGTCATAGAACGGCTTTGTTTGACAAAAGCGCACTATGTATGGGACCTAAATTATATAATAAATTACCTAAACATATTAAAGATATACAAAATTTCAATTTATTTAAATATCATCTAAAGACATGTCTATTAAATAAAGCCTATTATACGATCAACGAATATTTACTTGACTAATGTAGTATGCTTAAGAAATATATAATGTAATGACAATTAAATATAATTTTTAATCATGTTTTTAATTGACATAGACTAATCTTATAATTACATTCATCTTCTAAAATAATAATATTTGCATGCCTAACTGGTAGAACATGGCTTAAGAACAATGATATAATAATAAGATCCCATATTGTAACCCATATTGAAGCAAATAAATGATTTGAATTTGAATAGACAGACAGTCAGACATACGGACATTGCAAGTTAAATAAAAGCTTGTAAAAATGACAAGACTGCCCCAGCCTGGCTTAGTGGCGTGTCCTGTGGTCGAGTCCTAGGTCTGCCAAAGTGTGGTCTTTCGGTCGAAAAATTCCCAATATCAATCTTCAGTCTGGAATTGTGTCTAGTATAAGGCCAATAGGCTAACTCTCTGTTACATTAGGACGTTACGTCGTCGGCGATAAGTAAGTGTACATACCATATCTCTCTCACCTCCGCTTGGAGAATATATGCGTGACTGCATTTATTTCGTTTTTTAATCACTATAGACCGTGTTATATCTGATGGGCAACTCAAGAGTCTCCATAAACGGCAAGCGCGCATATGAGTGAAGGAAGCGAGATAGGTATCTAAGGAACCTGTTGGAAATCTATTCTCTGCCTACCCTGCAAGAAATCTGGCGTGGTGATATATTATACAAGTTGTGTATCGTAAATAACGCTAGACCTGAAATACCCCGATCAGATAATCGCTTCACAAATTTAATACAAAAACCAAATTTAATATTTTTATACCTTTTTTAAGCACTTTTATACCCCAATTAAAAATTAAACTTGTACGTCTATGTGTGTCTATTAAGAATTACATTTCTAAAATGCATTTGAAATCTCCGTATTGCTTTGAATCAAGAATAAATTTAGTTTATTATAGCGCACTAAAGGAGTAACAGTATTTCTGCAAATAAAAAAAAAATAAGAGTCATTAAAAATAGTTGGAATCAATTCAGTTATCGATTTAGAACAAACTACTTTCAGGTCTTGTGTTTATTATGTTACACATAATATAGATAAAATATAAACTAAGTGAGTGGAGGAAGGGAGAGTGAGATCTGTAAGGAAAGAACCTGTTAGAACTCTACTCTTTACCCACACAGGGATCTCACGTTATGATATTGATTGAGAGATACAGAGTTTTATCCGATTGACAAGTCAAAGTATCCATAACCAGCGAGAGTGTATGAGAGTGGAGGCAGTGGAAGAGGTCTGTAAGAAAAGAGCCCGTTGAAACTCTGAACTCTCTATCATATACAAGGTGTAACAAATATAACGCAAGACCTCAGGCACCCCAATTAGATTGATGCTTTACGAATTAAATACGAAAATCAAACTTCCAATTTTAAGGAGCTTTCTACCATTTTTTAAGCTCTTTGGTACCCCAAATTAAGCAAAAAATTTAAAAATTAGACAAAGAAAAACATTTGAAATAGCCGTAATGCTTAGAATAGTTATGGAATTTTGTTTAATACAGCAAACAGAACGAGTAACAGCATTTACTTTAAAAATAGTTAGAATCGATTCAGTTGCCGATTTAGAACATGGAAACAGACTGGTTCAACCCGCTTCTCGGATAACACTACACTCAAATAGCCCATACGTGATGTCTATAAAGATATACAATAAACTACTCGACCCAATAAAAATTGAACCTAACTTTAGTAAATTTATAAATAAAACAAAAGAATTACTAATCACAAAAGCATTTTGTGATTAGTAATTCTCTCACTATGAGAGTGGAGGAAGCCAGAGAGGTATGTAAGGAAAGAACCTGTTGGAACTCTGTACTCTCTGCCTACCCCGCGAGGGAGCTGGCGTGATGATATAGATAGATAGATAGAAAAGCATTTTACACAGTTGACGAATATATGAATGACAAAGAAATGCTCATCGCAAATAAATTCAGTACCTATAACACCAGAATATTTTAAATTGCGTGTGACGTAGACTAAACTATATTATTATAATAATAAATATAATTTAAGCTGGCATAAAAGATAACGTAATATAATAGACATTTATTTTAATAATAATAAAATACCACGATGACTAAACACAGGAAGCATCACCCAACAGCGTGCATACAGCGCCAGTTATTACCCAGAGAAGAAAGTGGCAGGGGTTTAATAGATGTAATCAATCTCCACAACAAACAAATAATAAATCTTAGGACATATTTTCACCAAAAGGCTACAGTAACCCCTTAACACAAAACAATAGAACGGAATGACATACGACTCACTCCACTAAACCTACATGACAAATCACACCAAAGCAATGAGTGTCAAACCAGTTTACAAGCAAAAATAGATGAATGGACCCGAAAATCACTACACGGAAGACATCGCCACGACTTGTGCCAACCTAATGTCGATAAAAGCGCATCGAACGCATGGTTGAGTCGCGGTGAACTCTTTCCGGAGACAGAGGGATTCATGATAGCTATACAAGACCAAATAATTGAGACTCGAAACTATCAAAAATATATTATGAAAATCCCAAACCTTTCCACAGACCGTTGCCGCAAATGCAATAGCTCTTCTGAAACGATACAGCATATAACAGGCGCATGAAAATTAATAGTTCAGACTGATTATGAACATAGACATGACCAAGTTGCAAACATAATTCACCAGAAAATAGCCCATATACTAAAAAGTTACAACAAATCAACCTGTACCATATTATAAGTATACTGCAGAGTCTGTTCTAGAGAATTGTGACTACCGTCTATACTATGATCGCGCTATATTAACAGACAGAACTAGCCATTACAATAGACCTGATGTTACTATACACAACAAAAAAGACCACAGAGCTTTCATCATTGACATAGCCATACCAAACACACATAACCTTCAGAAAACAATAGCCGAGAAATTGTCTAAGTATACAGACTTAAAAGATGAAATAAAACGTATGTGGCGATTAAACAATGTTACCATAGTCCCTATAGTACTATCAACAACTGGTGTCATCCCCAAACAACTACATCAATCGTTACGAGCACTCAACCTTCCGCCTTCCTTGTATATTACTCTACAGAAAGCTGTCATATTAAACACCTGCAGAATAGGTCGCAAATTCCTACAGACAGACAAAGACCATTCTAATCCATCCTCACTATCCAATATACAAATACAGATAGATAATCAAACAAGCACGTACTCATTACCGAATCAAAGCTAGAATCTTCCCAGTTAACACTTGGCTTAGGCCCGTGTTAGCTCGGTATACCGATATGATCGAGACATAAAATATGTAAAAATGAAAATAATAATAATAGACATTTATAATAATAATAATATTCATTTATAATAATAATAATATATTTATAAAAAAAACTAATATAAAAGACATAATTTATCTATTAAAAAATCTATCACTACTGACTTCCTACCATATTTATTACTTTCAATTTAAAATTCCTACTAGTCTTCCTCTCTCCTAAACACTTTGCTGTGCCCGACAGGGTCCATGATTGTTACCTAGCTTTTAAGCTGATCAATGTTACCATCCAAACAACATTGTGGAACGCAAAATATGAATATGAATATGCATATAGAACAAACTACTTTCAGGTCTTGCGTTTATTATGTTACGAATTGTATAAATAATATAAAATATGAGATTGGAGGAAGCGAGAGATGTCTATAAGGAAAAAGTCTGTCAAAACTTTACTCTCTGCTTGCGGTGGCTGTCTGTCGCGGGTCACTCCCTTCCCTCCAATATGTTTGAAGGGAGTGATGGCTGTTTCAGCAGTCATTTTCGTCAACGGGTGCTGCTTGTGGGACTGGCCCATCTGGAATCCTTTAGACGCTCTTTACAGATAACATCATGAGATTCATGTCTCGATCGTAACGCATCACACTGGAGCTAGGTCATAATTGTAACCTAAACATTGTATCCACACAATATGACTAAAAAAAGGAAAGAGAAAGAGAAGTAAATAAAAAAGACAAGCCCGCTGAGTTTCTTCACCGGCTCTTCTCAGTGGAGGCCGCGTTCCGAACCGGTGGTAGATTAATAGTTAAAATAAATTAAAAAAAAATTGTAAAATGACTATTTGTAAACGCCCCCGCAGGGCTTACACAAAATAACTTATTTGAGTTTGAGTTTGCTTAACCCCGCAAAGGATCAGGCGTATTGAGAAAGCGATAGAGGTCTGTAAGGTAAGAGCCTGTTGGAAGTCTACTCTCTGCCTGCCCTGCAAGAAATTTGGCGTGATGATATATCTATCAAGATAGAATATAGGCAGTACCCTCGCATCCACACCTAGAAAAAAAGACACAATCAGGCGAGCTCTTCAATACCCCATCTGCAATACAGTTTAGTGGGTCACGGGACAAAGGGATCCCGGACCACGGGTTCACCGACCTCTCGTATATAGGTCGTGCACCACGCCCCTGCATGGAAGGGGCGGGGGGCGACAGGTGCCCCAATTTCAGAACTGCAGGATATGCAGTTTCGTATCCATACAGTTACAAACTGGAGGAGTTATAAATAGCCAAGTTTATTTTTTAACTACGACGACACTAACTGGAAGTTAATAACTGTAATAATTTTTATTTAAACATATCGTGCACAGCCAATATATCGTGCTCAGTTGAGGAGTTCCTATGGCTTCCTTCCGGCTCCATCATTAGACCCTGGACACCATACGGGTCTAAGGTACTCGTCAAGACAAATCCAAAGAGCCCGAACCAGGCGGGGTTATTTTGAGTACTTGTGTGGTTCCGTTGGCCACCTTTCGGTTTCATCATCACACCCTGAACACTATCTGGTTGTATAGTACTTCTCAATACCAATCTAACAAGCCTAAACACGAGGGGGTTACGTTGTATAGTTTACGTGTTTCTATGATTACCTTCCGATTCCATTATCAGACCAGCTCTATGGTACCTGCCATATTATTGCATTGTCATTGGACTTACATACGTATACCAAATTCCATCTCCATCGGGTGCTTGAAAAATGTATCACAATATTTGAACCGGAAAGACGATTGAGATATACGATTACATTGCGAGTCAAATAAAAGATTGTAATAAAAAAAAAACCATCTTTGTCAAGTAAAACATAATTATCTTGTATAGAACCTTGAGAGAGACCATGTTCTGCTTGCACTTGTCCGGATTTTTAATGTTGTTTTTTAAAATAATAAGTTATGAAGAGTTCTAGTTCTAAGCCCGATGTTGAGACTAATAATCTATCTATCTACATTACCACGCCATATCCCTTGCGGGATAGGCAGTGAGTACAGAGTTCCAACAGGTTCTTTCCTTACATAGCTCTCTGATTTCCTCCACTCTCATAGTTCGTCTCATACACGCTCGCCGGTTACGGACTCTTGACTTGCCCTTCAGATAACACTCGGTCTATTTGGTCGTGGTAAGATAGTCTAGGTCTTCCCCGGTACCTACATCCTTTCACTTTCGCATTGTATATCTGTTTTGTCATTTTTTTTCTGACATTACTAATAATAATATTTCTAAAGGCGAGTCTCAAGGATTCCATGAGTACCAGTCCCCACAAGCAGCATGTGCTCACGAGTATGACTATCAGAGCAGCCATCACTTTTTTAAACATATTGGGAAGAAGGAAGTAGCCCGTGGCTGCGTGTAAAAGCTGGATGCTTACATCACGGAGCCGGGGCCACCTCTGGGAGACACTTATATACAGGCGCTCGTAGCGCTGTGCGACCGCGATGTTCTTACCGATCACCAAGGTTAAGCAGCGTTCGGCGCGGTCGGCCTGAGATGGGTGAACGTTTGTGGCATTTTTATATTCGAGCGTGTCCGTGCTTCAGACGTTACGCTAAGCCGTTGATCCTGGTTACCATTTAATTTGGTAGTCGTTAAGCTGAGTTGGAATCCTTATAGGCGGCTTGATAAGTTCCAACAGCAGGTGGCCACAAACCTGCCTCCACCATGCCGCACTAGGTCCGCGTGAGAGCGATTAGGAGTATGACCTAATCGCTCTCACCTCGATTTGTGAGATAAGGCCTGCACAGCATTGGGCAGTATAGGTTGATATTATTTATATCCTGAAGTGAACATCTTTCAACGAGGGAGCCCGCAACACATAGTTTCCGCAATCAAAAACTTTTAAGTAACAAGTCAAACTTATAAAAAGTTTAGAAAACCAACGACTTTAATGAATCATAGCTAAGAACATAGAAAAGGAAACTAAATCAAAGTCACGGATGAACATCCGTTTAGGAGCTTCGATGCCACAGACACACATATGTATACACACATTAAAATTATAACACCCCTCAATTTCCGTCGGGGGTTAAAAAAATATTGTAAATAATGGTAAGAATCTACCCGACTCCCAGTCGACCTTCCTAAGTATACACGTGTTACGTATCACCGGCACATCTGCCTACCCCGCGGCGACCTTGGCGGCGTGAATCACTCAACCTTGACCTTGGAAGGTGCCGGCTTGTGGCGTGGTCGCGCTAGTGAAAAATTAATACGTTTCCCCGAAGGAAAGAATAGGTGTGCAAAGAACACTCACATTTTGCAAAAATATCTTTGGAGTGTTAGAGAATTGGAATATAGATAAAGTTATTAAGGAATGTACAACAGAGGAAGATGGAGAGGATCATGTTGGGCATAAAGCTCCAAGATAGAAAAAGCAGCGACGAAATTAAGAAAACAACAAAAATGACAAACGTTATCAAAAGGATTCGCAGTTTGAAATGGAAATGGGCTGGACATGTTTGTAGAATGAATGATGATAGATGGGCAAGGCTAAGTACAGAGAGGATACCATGCGCGATGGACAAAGAAAAAAAGGCAGACCACGACTACGATCGGAGAATATATATTCAGGAAAAGATGTGGCCCTGGATGAGTCAAGCAAGGGATAGGGAAGAATGGAAGAGATTGGGGGAGGCCTACGCCGAAAAAAGAACTTCCATAAATAAATAAATTAATAAATAGTAGAAAAATAAAATACTAATTATATAAATTAATAATTAAATTAACTCTGTACTCTCTGCCTACCCCGCGAGGGAGCTGGCGTGATGATATAGATAGATAGATAGATAAAATAATTAAATTTCAAACGTAATTGAAAATGGTAGAATAAATAATAATAATAAAAACGTTTATTTTGCAACGCACAATACAGAGATATGATTAAATATTACACGGTGCAAGTACATGATGGCATAAGTAAATATGGTAAGTACCTATTAAAAGAGGCGGAACAACTTTAAAGTGCATTACAAAATAGGTCCTAACTTAGCAGGTTTGCTGGCTGTGGGCAGCCAACGCTGATCTTCCGTTAGTACCTTTTTGCAGGACCGTTGACGTCATGGCGTCCCACATTATTATTTACGAATTAACAAAAGACAAATAATAGAGAAAAAAAAATGACAAAAAAGAAAGAAAAAAGCAATTCTTAACCTAAGTCAACTATAATTTAAAAAGGCTATTATTATTAAGGTATGACTATCTAGTGCTTCGAATTTGTTTTAGGGTTCAAACAGGTTCCATCCTTGCAGAAGTCTGTAACCCATAGGGGTGTCTGGTTTCTGGCTCGGACGACAATAATTTTTATATAAACATTTCGGGGTACTTACTTTTTTACACGATAAATTCAACTGGCTGGTCTTTTTTTACTTCTCTTTTTAATTTCGTCCATCTATCCTCACCCTACCAAAAAAAAACTCTTCTGTGGGCAACTGGTGTGATGGTAAAAGAAAAACCCTTCTAATATCATATATCTGTTCTCACCCAACCCCAAAAAATAATACTCTTTTGAGACAACGGTTGCAATCTATCCAGCGTTCAGATCCAGTGGATCTGAACGCGGACTCAATTGAGATCCAGCGAGAAACTTGGCGGGCTTGTCTTTTTTGTATTAATTGTCTAATCATTTTTTTTCCACAATTTTCTGTATTAAATTAACTATCACTTGCTTTAACGGTGAAGGAAGACTACCTGAGGAACCCTGCATGCCTAAGAGCTTTTCGAAGGTGTGTGAAGTTCGCCAACCCGCACTGGGTCAGCGTGGTGGACTAAGGCCTAAACCCCTTTTAGTTTGAGAGGAAGCCGGTGCCCTACAGTGGGACAGTTTCTTAACAGGGCTAATATTATATTATAATTATAATTTTCTGTATTATCTGGAAATGGGAGCTCTGCGGAAGATGTGCGGAGTGAAGCTGATCGACCGTATTTGCAACTGCATACTAAGAAAGCGATTAGATATGAAAGATAATATCGGTGTAAAGATGAGAAAGGGTATGCTCCGTTGGTTCAGGCATATAGAAAGAATGTCAGAAGAAAGCATGACAAAACAGATATACAATGCGAAAGTGGTACATCCTGTAGGTACCGGGGAAGACCTAGATTATCTTATCATGACCAAATAGTCCGAGTCTTATCTCAAGGTCAAGTCAAGAGTCTCCGTAACCGGCGAGCGTGTATGAGACGAACTATGAGAGTGGAGGAAGCCAGAGAGGTATGTAAGGAAATAACCTTTTGGAACTTTGTACTCTCTGCCTATCCTGCAAGGGATCTGGCGTGATGATATAGATATATAATGTTATATTATTCGAAATTAAGTATGCGATTCAGCTCCTGTGATTCCTTACATCTGAGATATAAGACTATAATAATATTTTTTAGCCCTTAGTCTCCACAAGCAGCACCTGTACATGAGTATGACAACTAGAGCAGCCCTTACGTCCCTCTACATTATTAGAGAGAAGGAAGCGACCCGCACCAGAAAGCTACCAAAAATAACACTTCTAGGACGTGGGCTGGATGAACAGTACCAAAAAAAATCTTTTTATTCCATCCATCCGTCTTTAACCCTCTCCAAAAAAAATCAACACCTCTTTGTCCCATCTACAGGCTGTACCGGGGCGCGTGTGCGGTGTCCCAATGACCCGGTAACCGGTTTAAACCGGATCGTTCGGGCGGCCGAGTTTGCCCGATGATTGCCGAAGCGAACCCGATCGTGACACAATCATTTTTATTGGTTGAATTATAAAATACAATAGAATAGAAAACTCTTTATTGTACACCAAATGTAAAATAAACAATAATATAAGGTACAAAACAATATAAAGTACAATTGGCGGCCTTATTTCTTCCAGGCAACCAAGTCGAAAGAAATAGAACAAAGTAGAGGGCAGTTGGTGGCGTACATCTATTAAGATTAAAAGTAACTATACTTAAATGGAATATACGAGTATAACACACATACAAATATACACATATATGGTAAGAAATAAAAAATAAACAAATATTTATATATAGTGAAATAAACATAATGCACTTAAGTAAGGATCGTAAGGATAGGTAAATTGGTGTAAATACAAAAGGTTGGAAGTTATTTATGACAGGGTCTCACTAATGACAGCAGAGAGGAAGTGGTTTTTAACCATCGTTTTAAAACTAGCCAATGTCTGTGCACGTTTAATTGACAGAGGCAATGCATTCTACAATCGGACTGAAAAGGATTTATCATAGAAATTTGTGGAATGCATGGGTGGTTTTAGTCTGAGATTCTCCGATGACCTTAGGAACCTTGAATGTGTTTTATGGAGAAAGTCAAATCGTCGTTTGAGATAGGAGGGAGATGCTGGATTAAACAGGACGTTGTATAAAAGCGATAACAAGTGAGCATGAGCGAAGGCGAATTGGCAGTCACTTGAGCTTAGCACGAAATTCTGGAACATGATCATATTTCCGCAAACCAAATATGAATCTTAAGCAAACATTTTGGAGACGCTCAAGTTTATTAAGTTGGCTCTCAGTGAGATCGAGGTAACTGGCGTCTGCATACTCAAGGATAGGAAGAAGGAGAGATTATAGTGAGATGAAAATGAGATAATGTTAATTTGTGAAAATTATCATGTGGATTGTGGGGTGTAGATAAATTTTGTCCTGTGCAAGGATCGAACCCACGGGTATTTATAGTCGACTATTGTTTTATTGAAATACTAGTAGATAGCTGATGTTATAAGAAGCAACCACTTTTATTTTAGAACTACCAGTTTCCCGCGACTTCGTATGCAGTCGACAACAGCGCCACCTACCGGGTCTATGTTATATATAGCCTATGTTACTTCTGGATAAGACAGCTTTCCAATGATGAGAGAATCATTAAAATCGGAGCAGTAGTACCGGAGATTACCCCGAACATCCAAACTCACAAACTTTACCTCATTATAATAATAGTATAGATTTCTTTCTCGTTCTTCTAGGGGCGAACAGTGCGAGTGGCGATCACAATGATTTGAACTCAAGATGGGTTCAAATCCTGGGACGAACTTAAAGAAGTTTGTGGAATGCATCGGTGTGTTCAGTTTCAGGTTTTCCGATGACATTAAGAACCCTGGATGTGTTTCGTGGATGAACTCAAATCGTTTTTTGAGATAAGGAGGAGATGTTGGATTAAACAGAATACTGTATAGAAGTGATAATATGTGAGCGTTCTGGCGAAGTCGAATAGGTAGCCACTTGAGCTTTGCGCGAAAAACATGATCATATTTGCGTAGACCAAATATGAACCGTATGCAAAAATTTTGGAGTCGCTCAAGATTATTCAGTTGTTCTTCTGAAAGATCTAGATAGCTGGTGTCTGCATAGTCGAGGATAGGAAGGAGAAGTCTATTACCATTTTTTTAAGCTCTTTGATTCCCAAATTAACCATAAAATTTAATAAACAATAAACTTTTGCATACTGAGGCGTGTGTAATAGAAATACATTTAAAATAGCCGTAATTAGTGTTGTAAAAACGATCGAGTCGGCGCTTAAAACGCTCGCGTCTTCTATGTTTCAACGCTCGTGAGCATCGACTCAGCGGTAAACGTTCGACTTCAGCGCTCATTTTTACAACACTAGCAGTAATGCCTTGAATAATTATTACATTTTGTTTAATACAGCGAACAGAACGAGTAACAGCAATTTTTAAAAATTAAAAAGAAAATTATGAATTCGCAACAGCGTAGTAAGAAAGCGAATAGGTATGAAAGAGAGTATCGGTGTAAAGATGAGAAAGGGTATGCTCCGTTGGTTCAGGCATATAGAAAGAATGTCCGAAGAAAGAATGACAAAACTAATATACAATGCGAAAGTGGAAGGATGTAGGTACCGGGGAAGACCTAGACTATCTTACCATGACCAAATAGACCGGGTCTTATCTGAAGGACAAGTCAGGAGTCTCCGTAACCGGCGAGCGTGTATGAGACGAACTATGAGAGTAGAGGAAGCCAAAGAAGTATGTAAGGAAAGGACCTGTTGGAACTCTGTACTCTCTGCCTACACCGTAAGGGATCTGGCGTGATGATATAGATAGATAGATAGAAAAAAAAATTAACTGTCTTTAAAATTAGTTGGAATCGATTCAGTTGCCGATTCAGAACAAACTACTTTCAGGTCTTGCGTTCATTATGTTACAGCTTGTATATGTGAGGGTAGTTACAGGGTGAACTAAAATAGACCAATGGCCAAGCGCTGTGTGCTTAATTAATACTTTATTTTTAGCCAGAAGGGCAACTTGTATGCCTAAAGGTGGCTAGATCAATAGATTTATACGCTTGGGGTGGGAGTTTTCGAAAAAAATAACTTAACAATGGTAATGGGCAATAATTTATGTGATTTGTATTCACTATGCCTGGTCTTGTCGTAATTATCAAATAAGAAGATGTTTATTTTTAATTTGAACTGGTATAGTGCCCTGACACAATGTTTTTCTTCTTTTTTTAAAGCGCTTCTTCTTCTTTTTCTTCTTTTTTTACAGCTCTACAAACTTGCCTAAATTTTATTTCTAATAGTTTTATTTAGTGACATTTTAATTAATTGATCATTTTACTTTTTTCCCTGATTATCATCTCGCCTATACTTGTCCACTGCTGAACATAGGGCTCCCCAATCGCCTTCCAGCGTAACCGGTCCGATGCCACCTGCATCCAACGACTTCCTGCGATTTTCACAAGATCGTCGGTCCATCTGGCAGGCGGTCGTCTCACGCTGCGCTTGCCAATACGTGGTCTCCACTCTAGAATCTTTCTGCCCCAACGCCCGTCCGATCTTCGCGCTATGTGTACCGCCCATTGCCAATTCAGCTTGCTAATACTGAGGGTCATGTCGGTGACCTTGGGTCTTCTACGAATCTCTTCATTCCTGATTCAATCCCGTAGAGAAACGCCGAGCGTAGCTCTTTCCATTGCTCGCTTAGCCATTCGTGAGCTTTTTTATGAGACCTATTGTATTTTCCCTAATATTGTACTTCAATAGGGAATATGCATGTATTTTTTTATATTTTTATACGATAGATTACATCAATATATAATTGCAAAAAAAAATTAAGCGTCAAAAACCAAATGTAAAGGGCAAAAAAAATGTTGAAGATAGCAAACAGATAAGAGCACTTTAAACAAGTCTATAATAACAATCAATTAGTAAACAGCTGTAGAAGTATTTTATTCTGTAATTTATTTTTATTTTGCGAGAATTATACAATGGAACTACACTGTGACAACACAGTGTTTTTACACCTAGGCACAAGCCTAGGTGTAAAAATACAATAAGAAATGCACCCGATAGGTGCGGACATAAGGAGAAAGTGGTGTAAAATCAGAAAAAGAGACATGGTATCGTCATCAACTTGTTTATATTGCTGTGAAGATCACTTCAACGTAAGAATTAACTTAAATAATTGAAACTAAAATTTTGTCTTTGTGTAAATCGACAACAAAAAAATAACAATAAAACTAACTCAATAGCAAAAATCCAACAAATATGCACTTGTTGACTTTTGTATTGTAGACTTTGACGTCATATTGGATCTGACCAATAGCGTGGCGTTCCAGCTACTTTGAATTTCCCACAATTTTTTTGTAATTTCATTAATTATTTTCTTAATAAAAAAAGTAATGTTATTAAAAAAATATTGGTATACATTATTCTAATGCGATAAAGTTTGTAAAAAAAATCTTTGACCCTTATTTGAATTACACGCATATTCCCTATTCTTAACAAGTAACAAAGACAATGAGATTGTTATTTCCTATTTACTAGTTTATTATAATTAATTACAGTGCATGATGTGGTTGCCTATAATCGGAATAACATTTAAGCAATACACTCATCATCATCATCATCTCAGCCTATACTTGTCCACTGCTGAACATAGGCCTCCCCAATCGCTTTCCAGCGTAACCGGTCCGATGCCACCTGCATCCAACGACTTCCTGCGATTTTCACAAGATCGTCGGTCCATCTGGCAGGCGGTCGTCCCACGCTGCGCTTGCCAATACGTGGTCTCCACTCTAGAATCTTTCTGCCCCAACGCCCGTCCGATCTACGCGCTATGTGGCCCGCCCATTGCCACTTCAGCTTGCTAATCTTAACGGCTATGTCGGTGACCTTGGTTCTTCTACGAATCTCCTCATTCCTGATTCGATCGCGTAGAGAAACGCCGTGCATAGCTCTCTCCATAGCTCGCTGAGCAACTCTGAGCTTTTTTATGAGACCTATAGTAAGAGACCACGTCTCTGATCCATATATCATCACTGGTAACACACACTGACTAAAAACTTTAGTCTTAAGGCACTGAGGTATTTTGGATGAGAAGCAATACACTGTAAACAAGTATTTTTAAATTGAAAAATTCAACGTACATTCTGTTGGTGACCTATAATAAATAAATAAACACCGTCACGCCTATATTCCCCAAGCGGGGGTGGCAGAGGTGTACTGAGTACACCCACGATTCGCCGAGGATGTTAGGTCCCATGTAATAGGGGGCGAGCCTAGCCATATACAGGGCACACTTCCAGGCTCTGGACTCATACTGGGAAGTTTTCGTTAGAAAAACTACTTTGTCCGACCTAGGATTTAAACCCAGGACCTCGTGATCACAAATTCAAATATCTTTATTTGTAAACGAGTTTGAGTACGTACTCTATGCGTAAGCGATGCGCTTTGCCACTAGAACAACGAGGCTATCAGAAATAAGTAAATAAATAAAATTAACCCCTTCTAAAGGATCGAAAGCCAATGTTCTCATGGTCGTATTTTTTTAGGCTTTCGTACCTCAATTGGAAAAACTCTTATGGGTACACTTTTTCTTAGGAACGGGTTTAGGTATCAAGTTGAGGTTTATGTCAAACTAGTTTCTGTCCGCGACTTCGCCCGCGTTGATTCTAGATAGGAACCGTACATTTTTCTGGGATAAAAAGTACCCTATGTTTTAATCCAGATAATAAACGATCTGTGTGCCAAATTTCATCCAAACATCCAAACTATATCCTAAGATCCAGATACTAAGGTCTACTATTCCTTGACGGTGTAATCAAGAGATACGGTCATTTGAAATCTTCTTCTTCTTTAAGTTATGGCTTCACACTAATTTTAAGTGTATTTTGCCAGTGTCCAGTGAGATATATAATCGTGTTTGTTTAAATTAATTCAAAACCCCGATGAACTTTATCACAACTATGATAATGAAATTAATGAAGTACCCCACCCTGGATAGTAAAGCGGTGGATACTTTACATACCAATTGCTACGGCCGTTTTGAGGGAAGTCGATAAGGCACGTTTTATCACTTTGTTACAATTACCTTCACTCATGCACATATAAGAACACATAATGGTTAATATTCCACCAACATTACACATTATTAGTCGAAATAACACAAGTTTTGGAAATTAAAACAAATTGAGATCATCAGTCTTTGACTTCCCGCCAAAAAAAAACCATTTGAACCCAATCATCAAACCTTAGTGCACTTTTTTATGTTTATGGCATCACGACGACGCGTATTCTGCCAGTGTCAAGTATTCGTATTACGAATATTCATTTCAAAATCAATTCAACTCCCCGATAAACTTAATGACAAGGATGATTATGAAATTGATGAAGTGCCTTACCCTGGATAGTAATGCGATGGATACTTTACATACCAATTGCGACGGCCGTTTTGAGGGAAATCGAAAAGGCACGTTTTATCACTTTGTTACAATTACCTTCACTAGAATCAGAATACATAATGGTTAATATTCCACCAACATTATACATTATAATTTGAAATAGCACAAGTTTTGGAAATTAAAACCAATTAACGATATCACTCTTCGATTTCCCGCCAAAAACCGTCTACAGTGCACTTTCCATTTACCTAGAATCATGAATATGGCCAAAAGTAAGGTAATAAATTTGTTAATAATACAAAAAAAATGTCTTCTTATAATTTTTTTTTTGTTTCAACATCGAGTCTATCGATCATGAGAAAATCTCTCACGGTGACCGTGTCAGCAGGTCCCACTGTGGTGCTCTGCACCGGCCGGCGGGCAAGGGATTCTTCGACTTCAACCTCGCCGGCGAGGTCGGAGAATCCCTTGCCCGCCGGCCGGTGCAGACCACCACGGCGAGACACCTAGTACATGCCCTCCCCCATAGTGACTGTCCAAGCCGAGGCCGTTTCTCCTTGAAGCGCCCGCGAGCTAGTTGCCCCTTGCCCTTCTGGCTCGAGCGTAGTGGTTGCATGCTCGCCTTCTTGTCCGGTGAAGCTGTAAAAGCCCTGCGGCCAACAGTGTAGATCATTCACACACACACACACACCCACAACAAAAAAAAGTCGCACTGTGACAAATTTTTTAGCCATTTGTGCACACGGCTCTGAAGGTAAACGAAAGTTCTCATCATTTCTTATTTCCTTTCAAGAAAAAAATGTTTTATTCGGTATCATATGTATTTTTCGAATGAAACATGAAAGAAAGAAGGATTTTAAAAGAAACGGGAATATTTAAATTATTTTTCAGGGCTACTTTTCTTATTTCCTTTCAAGAAAAAAAATGTTTTTTTCGGTATCATATGTATTTTTCGAATGAAACATGAAAGAAAGAAGGATTTTAAAAGAAACGGGAATATTTAAATTTTTTTCAGGGCTACTCCAGGTCGCAGGAATGTATGCATGAAAGTAAGCAGCACGAGTATGTAACTCCTATGTCCGATATAACCTAAAAAAACGAAAGACATGTGTAATTATGTGCCCTAAATATGACGACAGACTTGTCCCCTGTCACAATGGGAACAAAATGGCCAAGCATAGATCCACGTCGAAGTTTGAAACTCAAATAATTTATTTTCTATAAGCCCTGGCGCTAACAAATAGTTAATTTACATATTTTCTAAATCTAATTAACTACTAATCTACCACCAGATCGAAACGCGGCCTCTACTGAGAAGATCCGGCGAAGAAAGCGGGTTTGTATTTTTTTTTTATTTACTTCCAATGTTTTCAATCATATTGTGGGAATACAAAGTTTAGGTTTCAATTAAATAGTTGACGATCTAGCTCAAGTCAAGTGTACGACCGAGATATGAAACCTTATAGGGGAGATCCCTGAACGAAGGTCCAAAGAACCTCTGTGTGTACTAAGGAGTAAACTCAACTGTTCCACTGCCGAGGTTAACGCTACACCGAAACTGACCTGCAGTCATTATTCGGTTGAAAATCTCGAAACCGCGGGTTAACTTTCTTCATTAGTTATTTGGTTTCGGTGTAGCGCCATCTATCGGGGTAAGTCGTAAACAACTAAAATATGTAACATTATTGTTCTGATGAAATAACGATATTTGTTTTAACAATCCCATTGCTGGGCAAAGGACAATTTAGGATAACGAAGAATGGCCGCAGACTTGTTCCCTGTTACCTAGGGACCAAAATATCTTGGTGAAATATAGGTGCTCTGTCTAGATCACTCGTGGGACTATGCGAACGCGTAGATTTCATTCACAAGTGTGACACAAGACATGACGTATGAATACTGACTAGGGTTGTCAGTTAGTTCCAAAATCGTTGAATATTTTATTCAGGTTTTTTTTAACTCGTACTGTCTGATGGTCTTTTAAGTAAAAAATAAAATAAAATTAGTGAATTATTAACAACTATCTGAATTAGATAACAAAAAATATTTGTTTACTTCGCAAAGTTTACGAAAAGTTAATATTATATTCTTTTTTGCGCGGAACCCTTATAATTTTTCTTAAATAAATTGGCCTAAGTTATTCATTATAACATCAGTTATCTGCCAGTGAAAGCCTACCGCCAAAATCGGTCCAGCCCTTTCGGAGATTAGCCAGAACAAACCTTTAAAACTTGTTTTTTTTTTATTGTTATAAGTACCGTATATACTTTTATATGCATTCAGTAAAAAGCTGTTATTTTTACATTAGAAACAGACACTTCAATTTTATTTCATCATCAGCCGAAAGACGTCCACTGCAGGACAAAGGCCTCCCCCAAAGATCGCCACAAGGACCGGCTTTGTGCTGTACGCATCCAGCTTCTAGCTGCGACCTTCACCAGGTCATCGCTCCACCTTGTCCACCTCCGCCTGCCCACTCCACGTCTTCTGGTACGAGGTCGCCACTGGAGAACCTTTCTGCCCCAATGGCTGTCAATTCTACGAGCGATGTGCCCCGCCCACTGCCACTTAAGTTTGGCAATTCTGAGAGCTATATCGGTGACTTTAGTTCTCCTGCGGATCTCCTCATTTCTGATTCGATCTCGCAGAGGAACACTGAGCATAGCTCTTTCCATTGCCCTTTGGGTGACCTTGAGCCTTCTTATGAGACCCATCGTGAGTGACCATGTCTCGGTGCCGTAAGTAATCACTGGCAAGAAACACTGGTCAAAGACTTTAGTCTTGAGACACTGCGATATTATTTGTTTGTACAGATATAGTCGTGATGATTTGTAGACATGCGGGGTGCACACGCCACCTACATATCGTCCACATCCAATATACAAAAGAGGCCGTTCTCAAGAAATTTATATATCAAAACTAGAAAAACACAGCGTGTACCAGCCCTAGATGGTAGCGTGACCTTGTGTATATGCAGATACAATACGGATCGGCATTTCCTGCGCGCACGCAGCTAAGGAATTTAGTTTGTAACTACGTAAAAATTAATTAATATCCGATCTCTCTCGCACCTTCCACATATATATATATAAAAGAGACCACTCCTGACACACTCACTTAATGAACGCCCAGCCCAAACCCTTGCACCTAGAAAGCTGAAATTTTGCACAGAGATTCCCTTTATATCCTTATTCGCTTACAAATAGTCAATTTATATTTTTTTAAATCTAATTAACTACTAATCTGCCAGCGGTTCCGAACGCGGCCTCCACTGAAAAGATCCGGCGAAGAAACTCAGTGGCCTTGTCTTTCTTTCTAATTTTTCCTTTCTATTCTTTTTTTCAATCATATTGTGTGGATACAACGTTGAGGTTACAATTAAATAGTTTATGAGATCCGGTCGAAAGATTCCCAGTATCAATCCGAAGTCAAGTATATTTATATGCCCGGAAAAATGTCAATGGCTTGCTTTCTATTAATTAGGACCTAACATTGTTGGAGTCAAAAAAATACACAGTCCACCTCAGCCACCCTCGTTTGGGGGATAAAGGCTGAACGTTGTCTATTTTTACAAGCTTTTATTTAACTTTCAATGTTCGTATGTCTGTCTGTCTGTCTTTCCGGTTCAAGTCTTGTGATCCATTTTCCAAGCATCCAATTAAGTTGAAATTTGGCATAATTTTGTAAATTCTGTGACCGTCACACCTATATTCCCAAAGCGGGGGTGGCAAACGTGTACAAAGTACACCCACGTTTCGCCGACGATGTTGGGTCCCATGTAATAGGGGGGCTATTGCCATATACCGGGCACAATTCCAAACTCCGGACTCATACTGGGAATTTTGCGTTAGAAATACTGCATCTGTCCGACCTAGCATTTAAAACCAGGACCTCGTGATCACAAAGCGATGTAATTTGCCATCAGACCAACGACAACAATTCGGTGACAATGCATATGGTACCATGGAGTCAGTCTAATGATGGAGTCGGAAGGTAGCCATAGGAACATGTAAATATACAACGTAACGTGTTTAGGCTTGTTAGATTGGTATTGACACGTACTATACAACTAAATAGCGTTCAGGGTCTGATGATGAAGCCGAAAGGTGGCCAATGGAACCACCCAACTTCTCAATATAACCCCGCCGTGTTTGGGCTCGTTGGATTTGTCTTAACGAGTACTTTATACCCGGATGGTGCCCAGGGTCTGATGTAGGAGCCGGAAAGAAGCCATGGGAACTCCTCAACTAAGCAAGATATCTTCGTTATTAATGCTATAAAAGCTTGTTTTTAAAAAGGTCTTTTTAATTATTATTTTTACAAACTTCTATTTAACTTCCAATCTTTGTACGTCAGTCATGACCGGTGAAGCTGTAAAGGCCCCGCAGCCAACAGCGTAGATCATTCACACACACACAAAATATTCGTTAGTTTGTTTTGGTCAAATCTTGCAAGCTGAATTAGAACTTCCTCTTATCCTACAGAGTTGAAAGTTGACATGCTGGTTCAGTTCCGATGACAATGTATTTTATTGTAAGCAAGGACTGATTCCTCAACCAGGAGTGGCTCCAGATGAAGGAACTCCTGCTCTATCAACAGCATAGGCACAATTCATTTTGATTGGCTGTTTCAAATTGCATTACCCATCTATCTATCTATATCATCACGCCAGATCCCTTGCGGGGTAGGCAGAGAGTACAGAGTTCCAACAGGTTCTACCCTCACATACCTCTTTGGCTTCCTCCACTCTCATAGTTCGTCTCATACACGCTCGCCGGTTACGGAGACTCTTGACTTGTCCTTCAGATAAGACACGGCCTATTTGGTCATGGTAAGATAGCCTAGGTCTTCCCCGGCATCTACATCCTTCCACTTTCGCATTGTATATCTGTTTTGTCATTCTGCACCATTACCCGGGTGTATAAAAGCTTGTGTTTATAGTTTTTACATTATTTTTATAAATAATTTGAGTGCGTGCTGTTTTATATGAAGGGCAACTCAAGAGTCATAACCGGCGAGTAGAAGACGAACTATGAGAGTGGAGAAAGCGAGAGGTCTATAAGGAAAGAACTAGAAACTCTGTACTCTCTGCGTACTCCACTATGTGGCGTGATGATAGGTCACAGTGCTAGTTCCTAACCCCCCAGCGGTGTTAGCGTAATGTTCGCAGACGAGTGCTCTTGGCACGGTAGCAACCAGCGCCACAGTAAATGCCCGCTATAAATAGACAACCGATATGTGAGCGAGTCGACTGCACGTTACCGCCACTAACCCGCTGAAATCTCCTTCCATCCTCCGTTAAATTAATACACGGTGTAGATAGTACACCTAAAATTCGCCGAGGCATACCTGAATAAGACTGCCGGCGCGTAAATCCTACTAAATAAATCCTATAAATGTAAATTTTTTATGTTTAAATGTTTGTTACTCAATCACGCAAAAACGGCTGAACGGATTTGGATGAAATTTGGTACACCTATCTATCTATAACCTCACGCCAGATCCCTTGCGGGGTAGGCAGAGAGTACAGAGTTCCAACAGGTTCTTTCCTTACATACCTCTCTGGCTTCCTCGACTCTCATAGTTCGTCTCATACACGCTCGCCGGTTACGGAGACTCTTGACTTTTCCATCAGATAAGACTCGGTTTATTTGGTCGTGGTAAGATAGTCTAGGTCTTCCCCGGTACTTGCATCCTTCCACTTTCACATTGTATATCTGTTTTGTCATTCTTTCCTCTGGCATTCTTTCTATATGCCCGAACCAACGTAGCATGCCCTTTCTCATCTTTACACCGATACTATCTTTCATACCTACTGGCTGTCTTACTACGCTGTTGCTAATGCGGTCGGTCAGCTTCACTCCGCACATCTTCCGCAGAGCTCGCATTTCTACCGCATTTATCCTACTTTCATTCTCCTTCTTACATAGCCAGCTCGCGCTACCATATAACAGCGTTGGGACAAGAACTCCGTTATGTATGGCCAGCTGCGCCTTATGGCTTAAGTGCCGGCTCCCAAGTAGCTTTCCCATCGCGCCATTCACTCTGTTCCCTGCACTCACTCTTCTCTCTATGTCAGCGGTGTATTTCCCATCCTTACTGAAGGCGCATCCAAGATATACAAACTCATTCACTTGCTCCAGCACATCGTTACCAACCACAATCCTTACATTCGTTCTTTCATCCAGAAAATATGTTAGGTTTCTGTCTAATATTTGCGCGGACGAAGTCGCGGGCAGAAACTAGTAATAATATATATCCCTATTATATTTTGTCATCGTAGTTAGTGTGTGTAGGTATGAAAGATAATATCGGTGTAAAGATGAAAAAGGGTATGCTCCGTTGGTTCAGGCATATATAAAGAATATCGGAAGAGAGAATGAGAAAACAGATATACAATGTGAAAGTGGAAGGATGTAGGGTACCGGGGAAGACCTAGATTATCTCACCATGAACAAATAGACCGTGTCGTATCTGAAGGGCAAATCAAGAGTTTCCGTAACCGGCAAGCGTGTATGAGATGAACTATGAGAGTGAAGGAAGTCAGAGGTCTGTAAGGAAAGAACCTGTTGTAACTCTGTACTCTCTGCATGGATGCAGGTTTGTAGCCATCAGCTGGTGAAACTTATCAAGCCATCCATAAGGTTTGGCTTACCATAACCATGACATCATAACCGGCGAGCGTGTATGACACGAACTAATGTGAGTGGAGGCGACAGAGGTCTGTAAGGAAAGAACCCGTTGGAATTCTACTTTCTACCCACCTCTGGCGTGATGATATAGATAAATAATTTACTCTACCAATAGTCACAACATCAGCCGAAAGACGTTCAGTGCAGAATCAAAATATTTTTTTTTTTAATCATGTAGACTAAAAAGTACTTATAAAAGAAAGCTAGTGAGTACTTCAGACTCTGACACCCGTTCAGAATGTCATTCCGGTGGAGAGGGGCAAGAAACTACACGGATATTCTTTAAAAAAAAATGAGTTTAATAATTCTTTTTGTTTACATTGAGTATGGAATAGAGTATGGAAGAACAATGCAAAACGAGCCAGATAGGCTTAAGTATTCATTTATGGTATAAATAGCGTGTCTACACAGTCCTTTCATTGACAAAATTGAGACTTGGCTTATGATAAAAAGTCATTGTAATGATGATAAGACAAAATAAATAATAAAGATAGTGATAAAAATTCTTGATTATAGCTCCAGTGTGTTATGCAGAACGAGACAGAATACAACAATACTGACCAGTCGTTCACGAGCACGACTTGAGAAGCAGCCATCACTCGCCTCGACTAAAACAGAGGGAAGAGAGTGACCCGGTCCACAGAAAGATCGAACCCCTCCCCCAAAGATCGCCACAACGTGTGTGTGTGAGTGTGTGAAGGTGTTTTAGGTCAGCTATGTGCTTCCATCGTCTTGGGATCCGGTAATTAATATAATCAAATCCAACACCAAGCATAACACTTGCAGTGTGACCTCAAGACACCGTGAGCTCATTCTGCATAAATCAGACCAACAAAAATAATTAAGAAGTTTGAGGGTACCCCGGACCAACTATGCCACTATTGGACGTCTTAACACCTCAGTCCCTCCCGTGACCATGGGTGCTGCAAAGCACTCGAAACGTCGGGAACTTAAAAATCAAAAATAAACCGCGATAAAATCCGAAAAATAGTTTTTTTTTTTTTGTTTTTAAAAAAACCTAGCCCCACACTGGGATGTATTCCTGTGTCGTGGGTGCGTTTACAAACATGAAAGTTCACACACACAAATACCCAGACCGAAACAAATAATTGTGGATCACACAAAGATTTGTTCCGTGCGGGAATCGAACCCGCGACTATTAGACACAGTGGGCGGAGCGACTTAAGCTCTTAACCACTGCGCTAAATCGTCCGTCGATCATCAGTTTCATTTCATGTCCGTCAAAATTGCAATTTAATTTTTTCACAATAAATTTTTGCCCAACTCTGATAAGAGCTCTGTCGAAAGATGTGCACTATAGGACAAAGGGCTCCCCCAAAGACGGCCACAACGACCGGCTTTGTACTGCACGCATCCAGATTTAGTCTAGTGTTGCGCATACGTCAGTTGTCCATTAGGAACTGTATATCATCGCTACATCACAGGGGGCAACTGTGGCGGTCAATGTCGGCATGTGACAAGATAGTGATGAGAGAAACATCGATAAACATTTGATTAAATTTTTGCCTATCCAAACCCAGAAGAACTACGGCTCTGTCCCCCTGCTGGAATTTACAACCTGATACAGAGAGTATTGGACACTTCAGGTACGTAAGAGCATTAGGGCAAGGACAGCACAAAAGATCCAATCGGGTCGAAGTGCGCCAGAGGTCTCCTCGGTCCGGTAAGCCAACATTAAGATAATTAAATTATATTATGAAGGAAAACATCGTGAGGAAACCTGCATACCTGAGAGTTTCTCGAAGATGTGTGAAGTTCGCCAACCCGCACTGGGCCAGCGTGACTCCGCACATCTTCCGCAAAGATCGCATTTCGACCGCATTTATCCTGCTTTCGTTCTCCCTCTTACATACCCAACTCTCACTGCCATATAACAGCGTTGGGACAAGCACTCCGTTATGTATGGCCAGCTGGCCTTTTGCTTTAAGTGCCGGCTCCCAAGTAGCCTTCCCATCGCACCATTCACTCTATTCTCTGCATTCACTCTCTATATATCAGCGGTGAATTTCCCATTCTTACTGAAGGCGCATCCAAGATATACAAACTCATTCACTTGCTCCAGCACATCGTTACCAACCACAATCCTTGCATTCGTTCTGGTTTCTTCCCGTTCAAAAACCATAATTTTGGTTTTCTTCACATTCAAATGTAAGCCATTGTTCATGCAGTCGTCTCTCATAACTGTGACTAGTGTTTGCAGATCAGTGGCTGTTGGCGCTATCAAAACCGCGTCATCTGCATACAATAGGTGGTTTATCACTAGATCACCCATTTTTACCCCTTCATTCATCGCATTCAGTCCGAAGACTTATCCAGATATATTATAAACAGTCTAGCGGACAACACGCAACCCTGCTTGACGCCGATTTTAACATCAAACCAAGGTGACATGTTACCACCCACCCGTACGTATGCCTTGCTCTGCACATAGGTGGACTGGACGGCTCGCAACAGAGTGCCGTTTATACAATACTATGGCAAAATGTCCCAAAGTCTCTTTCGCACGACTCTATCAAACGCCTTCTCCAGATCCACAAAACCGCAGAAAACCTTCCGGACTACTGCCAGATGCTTCTCTACGATGTTGTGGAGGGAGAAAACTTGATCCGAACATCCTCTTCCAGACCCGAAACCTCCCTGTGCCTCGCACAACATTCCATCGGACTTCTCGCGCATTCTCCGTTCAATAATTTTACCGTACACCTTAGCTGCCACGCTGATCAAACTGATGGCCCTGTAATTGGCGCAGTCATAATGTGAGCCCTTGCCTTTATACAAGGGTACTATGACTGCGCGGCGCCAATCTGTAGGGACTCTACCAGTCTTCCAGCAAAGATTTGCAAGGACCCAAAAGGCGTCCCGGACGCAAGTTCCACCATATTTAATAAAATGTAGTTGTAATCGTTAATCATTAATCTGCTTACATTTTGCCCATCACTGCCCACTACTATTCGATTTCGGCAGCAGAGCAGCCCTATTTAACTTAAGTGATCCCAAATACCACGGTGTACTAAGCGATCCTCCAGGTTAAGCAACGTTCGGCTCGATAGATCTGAGATGGGAGACCGTTTGAGACAATTCCATTTTTAATTATCTCCATGCTATAGAAGACTGGTCTGCTTCTTTTAGCGTCAATGGTTCATATCTGTCCCGCTAAGTGAGTGGCTAGCTTAATCACTTCATTTGTGGCTCTACTTAGCTCTTCTATTGTACAGGTAGTGGGGCATAAGGAGCAGACCAGCAGGCGTGGCATAGTCTGTGAAGTCGCACCACAATCGCAGGCTGTTAAATTTGGATATATGAACTCCCATGTGCACAAATTTTGCCTGCATCTACCTACTTGAATGCGTAGCCGCTTTAAAGACCCCACACCGGCCATGGTATTTGGTGCCATGGGGATAGTTGCTCCTGACATGGGAAAAAGTAAAGCGTGGGGGTTTTCTCCATTGTCTAAGTCTGGCCGTTGTTTGGAGATCCCGCAGGGTCTGCATGCACTCCAGCGAGCTCTTGCGGAAGAAGAAGTCAGGTTAATTTCCCGCTGCCGTTTAATGTGGTAATCGTTAAACTGAGTTAAATGCCTTACAGGCGGCTTGATATGTTCTAACAGTAGCTCCACAAGCCTGCTTCCATCAATTCACCCTGGATCCTGGAGTATGACTATGGGACAAGTATGAGATGATTTATTATATCGAAAAGAATATTCTCGATTAGTCGCATTTAAATGCATTTTTATGGGTCAGAGCCCGCCACACATTCTTACCATTGTAACTCCTATAAGCCAAGATCTAAACTAGTCTCTTTAGATGACACCAAGGTTTGAACCTTGGGGTGTCCCTGGGATGGCATTCATTGTCTAAGATCCCGCAACAAATTGATCGCAACAATTTAAAAAGAAAACAGGAGGAGTAGCAATGAATTAATAACAATAATTAATATTTTGATCATTGTCACATTATTTTTCATCTCTTTCCAATTGATTTATCCTCTCACCGTAGGCATGAGACAATTCACCCCATCGTGACATTTAGCTAATTAGGTTCTTTTGGAAATATAACTTTCCTCGTAGCCTTTTCCTTGAATCATTCGAGGAAATTTGCGAATTTTTTTTTCCTTAATCGAAAGAGATATTTATTTAAATTTTTATCCTAATGATAGATAACTTCTTTCCTTTCCTTGCCTTGGTCCAGCGCCGTATGGTGTGGGTTCGAGGTCATAAATTGAATCTTAGGTCTGAGAAAGTATAAGCAAGGTTTTTCTATGAAAAAAAACAGTAGAATTGGGTCCGGTATCATTATACACGGTATCATCATACTTAACGACCTAACACGGTCGGCGAAATATGAGTGTACGCAGTACACCTCTGCTACCGTCATTTGGAGAATAAAGACGTGACGGTGTCTTGATGATCCTAATATAATCATGTTTGTTGTTTTGGAATTTATTGAGTAAAATCTGCAACTATCCGCTCTTTTTAAAGAAAATTAAGTTACGTGGGACTTTTACACCTATAGCCTTTAATGTGTGTGTGTGTGTGTGTGTGTGTGTGTGTGTGTGTGTGTGTGTGTGTGTGTGTGTGTGTGTGTGTGTGTGTGTGTGTGTGTGTGTGTGTGTGTGTGTGTGTGTGTGTGTGTGTGTGTGTGTGTGTGTGTGTGTGTGTGTGTGTGTGTGTGTGTGTGTGTGTGTGTGTGTGTGTGTGTGTGTGTGTGTGTGTGTGTGTGTGTGTGTGTGTGTGTGTGTGTGTGTGTGTGTGTGTGTGTGTGTGTGTGTGTGTGTGTGTGTGTGTGTGTGTGTGTGTGTGTGTGTGTGTGTGTGTGTGTGTGTGTGTGTGTGTGTGTGTGTGTGTGTGTGTGTGTGTGTGTGTGTGTGTGTGTGTGTGTGTGTGTGTGTGTGTGTGTGTGTGTGTGTGTGTGTGTGTGTGTGTGTGTGTGTGTGTGTGTGTGTGTGTGTGTGTGTGTGTGTGTGTGTGTGTGTGTGTGTGTGTGTGTGTGTGTGTGTGTGTGTGTGTGTGTGTGTGTGTGTGTGTGTGTGTGTGTGTGTGTGTGTGTGTGTGTGTGTGTGTGTGTGTGTGTGTGTGTGTGTGTGTGTGTGTGTGTGTGTGTGTGTGTGTGTGTGTGTGTGTGTGTGTGTGTGTGTGTGTGTGTGTGTGTGTGTGTGTGTGTGTGTGTGTGTGTGTGTGTGTGTGTGTGTGTGTGTGTGTGTGTGTGTGTGTGTGTGTGTGTGTGTGTGTGTGTGTGTGTGTGTGTGTGTGTGTGTGTGTGTGTGTGTGTGTGTGTGTGTGTGTGTGTGTGTGTGTGTGTGTGTGTGTGTGTGTGTGTGTGTGTGTGTGTGTGTGTGTGTGTGTGTGTGTGTGTGTGTGTGTGTGTGTGTGTGTGTGTGTGTGTGTGTGTGTGTGTGTGTGTGTGTGTGTGTGTGTGTGTGTGTGTGTGTGTGTGTGTGTGTGTGTGTGTGTGTGTGTGTGTGTGTGTGTGTGTGTGTGTGTGTGTGTGTGTGTGTGTGTGTGTGTGTGTGTGTGTGTGTGTGTGTGTGTGTGTGTGTGTGTGTGTGTGTGTGTGTGTGTGTGTGTGTGTGTGTGTGTGTGTGTGTGTGTGTGTGTGTGTGTGTGTGTGTGTGTGTGTGTGTGTGTGTGTGTGTGTGTGTGTGTGTGTGTGTGTGTGTGTGTGTGTGTGTGTGTGTGTGTGTGTGTGTGTGTGTGTGTGTGTGTGTGTGTGTGTGTGTGTGTGTGTGTGTGTGTGTGTGTGTGTGTGTGTGTGTGTGTGTGTGTGTGTGTGTGTGTGTGTGTGTGTGTGTGTGTGTGTGTGTGTGTGTGTGTGTGTGTGTGTGTATGTGTGTGTGTGTGTGTGTGTGTGTGTGTGTGTGTGTGTGTGTGTGTGTGTGTGTGTGTGTGTGTGTGTGTGTGTGTGTGTGTGTGTGTGTGTGTGTGTGTGTGTGTGTGTGTGTGTGTGTGTGTGTGTGTGTGTGTGTGTGTGTGTGTGTGAGGGACCTACGCTTTTGGCCGTGGGGCCTTTACAGCTTCACGCCTTACTTTCGCCAACGACATTAGGTCCTAAAATATGTTCCTCCAAGCGGCAATTGCAGAGGTGTACTTTGTACACCCACATTTCACCGACGACAAACGACACAGTAAATGTTTAAAACATCGTCTTAAACCGTTTGTTTTACAATAAAATCCGTTATTATCTTAAAAAACTGTTTGTTTTTCAACAGATCACGTGGTTTCAATTTTTTCGCGAAAGAAACAATTTCTCTCAGAATTTTCCACGCCACTCCTGACATCCAGAGTGCCACTAAGAATTTTCGATACGACCTAAGCTTCAAAGCTAATACTTCCTAAACGCCATCCGTCCTATAACCCAGCAGGGCAACGAGTTAAAAAAAATGTTATAAAAATAAACTATCGATAGTTTTATCGACACGGCCCCACTAGTCCAACACGTCGGAAATAGCGCGTAAGCATCATCCATCGCCAGGCCCGTCAATCCGCGCTCTCTGATCCACGCAAACACGTTTTACAAAAAACAAAGCGTTAGAAAAAACTATGGCTGCCACGTGATACCCTCTAAACTAACTATGAAGACCACACTTCTATATAAATCATCACGCAGCCGCAGTGATAATATAGATGGGCGGGGTAGGCAGAGAGCACAGAGATCCAACAGGTTCTTTTCCTACAGATCTCTGTGGCTTCCTCCACTCTCATAGTTCGTCTCATACACGCTCGCCGGTTACGGAGACTCTTGACTTGTCCATTAGATAAGACACGGTCTATTTGGTCATGGTAATATAGTCTAGCTGTTTTCTATCTATTTATATCATCACGTCAGGTCCCTTGCGGGGTAGGCAGAGGGTATGGAGACTCTTGACTTGGCCTTCAGATAAAATACGGTCTATTTGGTCATGATAAGATAGTCTAGGTCTTCCCCGGTACCTACATCCTTCCACTTTAGCATTGTATATCTCTTGTCGTCCTCTCTTCTAACATTCTTTATAAATGCCCGAACCAACGGAGCATACCCTTTCTCATCTTTACACCGATACTATCTTTCACACCTAAATGCTTTCTTATTACGCTGTTGCGAATACCTAGACTTTTGCTTACCCCGCAAGGGAACTGGCGTAATGATATAGACAGATAGATATATATATTATTGTATTAACTGTAGGTTTTCCATCAAATAAATAATTACGTCGCTGAACAGACAAAATTATTTATTATTAAAATTATTTTTTGTTACACTTCCTTTTGTTAGAGAAGGCCTTTGAACAGCAGTCGAAGGAGTATGAATATGCCACGTAAATCGTGCAAAGGACTTCCGCGAGCTTCACGAGAAGTTACGATGTGTATCGGACTTCTACCGACTATAAACCACGTGGCCGGCATCGACACTTCGGAGGGGCTCCGAGATCTTCGCTAGGAACGTTCTGGAGCTCCTCTGTGTGCTTTGAAGAGCCCGCCATAGGAGGTGAGAGACTAGCTTCCCTGCAATGACGCGGTGCTCACGGCGTTGTGGGTCTCTCCACGCCGCTGTCTTCCTCTGAGTCGCGAGTGAAGGAAGCTAAGGGTTCGGATCTACCTAGTCTAGCCCAACCTTGATCTCCCATAGTATGCCACAATTAACAGTGTACACAGAAATACTTGCTTAATTGAAATGCAAAACTTTTGAATACGAACGATTAATTTTTATGACACGAACTATGTGAGTATAGGAAGCCAGAGGTCTGTAAGGAAAGAACTTGTTGTAACTCTGTACTCTCTGCTTACCTCGCAAGGGATCTGGCGTGGCGATATAAATAGATAGACTATTCAAAACGGGATAAAGTTAAAATAATTGTGAACCTTCTACAGTATAAACGCTAAAATATATTTAAATTATTTTTTTATTGTCTATATCTGACGGAAAACTCAAGAGTCTCCGTAACCTGTTGGAACTCTGTACTCTCTGCCTACCCTGCAAGGGATGTGGCATGATGATATAGATAGAAAAATATATCTCTATTTGTGAAATTAAAATTTTTCAATTTTTATTTGACATCACACAAAAAAAAGGTATTCAGAGACCTCCAAGTTTTGGACGTACCATATTGATTTTGTTTGTAAAAAATGCAGTCTATGTCATCCGGCCATGATAACGAATCGACTGACACCTCAAACATCAAAATCGGATGAGTAGTTTTAGCACTGAGGTGGAACATACGCAAATACAAACATACATATACTGCTCAAATATAACGTTTCCTTGTCCGAGGACACCCGTACATTTTAGTGCATTACAACTCTACAAGCCGCGCCACCGTCGCGCTGAGTCGCCTATATGGCGAAACCTTGTTTTTTTTTTAGACAGAAATCAGCCTATTTTCTTCCCCTGGATAAAATCAATGTCCTTGCCGAATTTGATGAAAATCTGTTTGGACGTGAGAAGTTAACAGACAGACAGAGTTGCTTTCAAATTTATTCCGTTCTAGAACTTTCAAAGAAGTATAAAAGGAACACAGAACGCGGGGACGACACAGCGGAAGACAGAAGAGGGATTGGACGAAGTCACCGTCGTAGCTGGTCGCCTGCTGGGCTTCTCCAATGAGTCTCACCCGGTAGAGCTTGACCGCACGGCGGTGTGAAGAGCGCCGCATCACATCACCCTCACTGTCTCCCCCCCCCCCGGACTTGACTCTCCCAATTCCCTGATACCCTATTTTTCCTTTCTTCAAACTCCCTACCCACTAACTAAATTCCTGAAACAGCCCGGTGGCGTTTGATCGCCCGCTAGGTTCCTCCTAGCGGTGCTGTATTGCGCTACCGGGCGAAGAAAGAAGAGGGGCCTCGGGACGTCGCCGCCTCCTGCTGATCGCCTTGTAGGGCTTCCTATGGTTCGCCATAGGTTCAACCTGACAGGGTTGGTCGCGGAGTGCGGCGTGAACACTCTTACGATGGCCCCCCATGCGGGATCTACGTGTCGCCGCCCCTTCAAGGGGCACACAGTCCCGACACAAAGACCCGGCCATGTTTATGGCCGGCGACAGCCACCTCGGTCAGGGGGCTGATGCCCCGATACCGATTCCCCACACCCTTGCCGAGTGTGTGCGAAGACCTGAAGTGTGGACGACACAGTCTCTTCTCGGAAGCGATAGTGATCAAATCGGAGAACAAGCGATCTAAGTGGAATACACCGGCGACTTTAGCAAGGATATACGGATACTACGAGTGACTCAGCGACTTGGAAGCAGTATTTGGGTACTAACGGGAGTAGTACAAGTGTGTGATTGGTTCGCGTGTATACTTGCATTCGACGTACTGTTTTGTGTGTACATCGCCTAATAAAGTACTTCGCACGTTATTCGGCATTTAATTACCCCGCAAACGTAACAATATTAATATGGCTTCCTCAACCCGTTCAGGTAAAAATGAAAGTTTTTTTTAGAAATACTTTTTGACTTTTGCATTTCAATTGTAGGCAATACCAGTATAACTTTTTAAAGGCATTTATTTCTTCATGTTCGGCAAGGCGATAAAATTTGTATGGTTTCGGCAGAAATGGTTATTTTCATGAAGGTAGGAATTTTTAAGGTTTCCGTGTAAAAAAAGCATTTTGCATAATTTAATTGTTTTAGATTTGTAAAGAAAAGTTTAAGAGTAAATTTTGCGGTTTTCACTTTGTTTGGGGTCGTGGAATTTATGTCTCTAAAGTCCTTCGTAAAAGATTGTCAAGGCCAAAGATCTTGCTAGGTGGAAAGTCATGGGAAAGACCATTGCCCAACAGTGGGCAAAACAGGTTACTAAGAAAAGCCCAGGTCGACAGAAAGCATTTAAAGCGCATCGCTTTGTGATCACGAGGACCGGGATTCATATCCTAGGTCGGACGATTAAGCGCAGTGGTTAAGAGCTTAAGCCGCTCCGCCCACTGTATCTAATAGTCGCGGGTTCGATTCCCGCACGGAACAAATTTCTGTGTGATCCAAAATCATTTGTTCTGGTCGGGGTAGTTGTGTATGTGAATTTTCATGTTTGTAACGCACCCACGACACAGGTTTTAATCCTAGTGGGGTTACGTTTATGTAAAAAATAGACCAAATGTAAAGAATACACTGAAAGACTAACCAAGCGCAATCTGTGCGATTGCAGTGTTTTTAACGTTCACCATGGTTAAGCAGCATTCGCCTAGGTCGGTCTGAGATGGGTGACCGTTTGTAGCATTTTCGTATTCAAGCGTCTTCGAATGTATAGCCAGAAGCCAGAAAGCCAGAGAGGTATGTAAGGAAAGAACTTGTTGGAACGACTCCGATCTCCAAGAGGCACGTTAAGCGGTTAGTCCTGGTTACCTCATAATATGGTATTCGTTAACTCAAGTTGGTAGACTTAAAGTTGGGTCAAATAGCCGACGGAGCGCGGCAGGAGCATTACAAAGGACATTACCACTACCCAAGCCGCGTCACCGTCGCGTCGAGCGGGGCTGCGTTGTGTGGCGTCTCCCGTAGATTTCAGTACATTACAACTTCCGAAGCCGCACCACCGTCGCGCCAAGCGGGGCTGCGTTGTGTGGCGTCTCCCGTACATTTCAGCACATTACAACTCCCGAAGCCGCACCACCGTCGCGCCAAGCGGGGCTGCGCTGTGTGGCGTCTCCCGTACATTTCAGTACATTACAACTCCCGAAGCCGCACCACCGTCGCGCCGAGCGGGGCTGCGCTGTGTGGCGTCTCCCGTAGATTTCAGTACATTACAACTTCCGAAGCCGCACCACCGTCGCGCCGAGCGGGGCTGCGCTGTGTGGCATCTCCCGTACATTTCAGCACATTACAACACCCGAAGCCGCACCACCGTCGCGCCGAGCGGGGCTGCGCTGTGTGGCATCTCCCGTACATTTCAGCACATGACAACACCCGAAGCCGCACCACCGTCGCGCCGAGCGGGGCTGCGCTGTGTGTCGTCTCCCGTACATTTCAGTACATTACAACACCCGAAGCCGCACCACCGTCGCGCCGAGCGGGGCTGCGCTGTGTGTCGTCTCCCGTACATTTCAGTACATTACAACACCCGAAGCCGCACCACCGTCGCGCCGAGCGGGGCTGCGCTGTGTGGCGTCTCCCGTACATTTCAGTACATTACAACACCCGAAGCCGCACCACCGTCGCGCCGAGCGGGGCTGCGCTGTATGGCATCTCCCGTACATTTCAGCACATGACAACACCCGAAGCCGCACCACCGTCGCGCCGAGCGGGGCTGCGCTGTGTGTCGTCTCCCGTACATTTCAGTACATTACAACACCCGAAGCCGCACCACCGTCGCGCCGAGCGGGGCTGCGCTGTGTGTCGTCTCCCGTACATTTCAGTACATTACAACACCCGAAGCCGCACCACCGTCGCGCCAAGCGGGGCTGCGCTGTGTGGCGTCTCCCGTACATTTCAGTACATTACAATTCCTCAAGCCGCGCCACCGTCGCGCTCCCGTCGCATTGCGTCGGCTATGTGGCGAAACCTTTATGGCTTGATAAATTCCACCAGCAGGTGTCGCAAACCTTCCTCAAACTCAAATAATTTATTTTGTATAAGCCCTGCGGGGGCTTACAAATAGTCAATTTTTTTTAAATCTAATTTAACTACAAATCTACCACCGGATCGGAACTGGGCCTCCACTTTGAATATCCGGCGAAGAAACTTAGAGGGCTTGTTTTTTTTTTTATTTAATTCTCTATTTCTTTTTTCCTTTCAAATTTTTTTTATCATATTGTGTGTATGTTTATAATGTTTAGGTTACAATTAAATAGTTTACGATCTAGCTCCAGTGTAATGCCGTAGGATCGAGGTATGAGTACAATGAAGTTATTTATAAAGAGTGTCTGAAGTATTCCTGATGGACCAGTCCCCACAAGCAGCTCCCGTTCATGAGTATGACTACTGGAACAGCCATCACTCCCCTCGACCATATTGGAGAGAAGGGAGTGACCCGCGGCAGACAGCCTCCACCAATCCGCACTAGGTCCGCATGATGGAGTACGACTTAATTTGTCCCACCTCAATACGTGAGAGAAGACATTGGGCCAGCAATGGACAGTATAGGCTGATATACTAAAGCAGTGAGTCCACAGTATCCGCTCCTACAATTTAGCGATACTAAAAGAAATATATTTAGCAGTGACGTGCAATAAAAAGGTGTATGTTCACGGTTGGAAATAGTTCCAGTGTATCTCACGGGACGTTGTGTAAACAATGCATATATCGCAGGCTAACATATGGCGGTTAGGGTTGCCGATATGAAAAAATCTTAAGTTCTTTCGATCGCGAGGAACATCCCCCGATTCTATACTTTTTGTAGGGTATTAATTTGGGACATTTACTTTTTAGTAGAATAGCACCGCCCCTACAAGCCATGCCCAATAGGCTAAATCACCCTGAACTGTGCCACGGCAGGACAAACGCATTCTCTCCACTGGTCCTCCAACCTTCTTAAGTTTAGGTTTGTGGTCTTCTGCAGTTTACACATACACCACATCAAGTGGTATAAAACACCAACGGCTTGACGAACCGTCAAATTTCTTCGTTGGTAACTAGTTACAAAATATGGTTACGTAGGAGACTGAATGGGCTTCTAAAGGAGAGCCTCGAATATGACAATTCCACAAACGATCACCCATCACAGACGAATGCTGATTAATCTTGGTGATCGCTGAAAACACCGTGGCCTCGCAGCGCTTCGGACGCCTCATAATGTTCATCACTACATCAATACATATAATAAAGTCTCCCCGCGTCTGTCTGAACGCAATAAACTCAATAACTGCTGTACGGATTTTCATAAGGTTTTTACCAATGGACGGGGTTATTCGAGGGGAAGGTTTTTATGTGTATAATTCACCTGTGCGAGCCGAAGCGGTTGCTATTTATATAAAAGCTGAAAAAATAACCAAATGAAATTTGGAAACAATCGTCATATACACACTTTTGGACGATCATTTGTATGTGTGTGTGAATGATCTACGCTGTTGGCCGCGGGGCCTTTACAGCTTCACCGGACAAGAGGGCGAGTGTGCAACCACTACGCTCGAGCCAGAAGGGCAAGGGGGCAACTAGCTCAAGAGCGCCTCAAGGAGGATCGGCCTCGACTTGGGCAGCTATGGGGCAGGGCGTATACTAGGTGTCTCGCCGTTGTGCTCTACACCGGCCGGCGGGCAAGGGATTCTTCGACCTCACCGGCGAAGTCGGTGTCTGATCCTGTGTGCGGTATCTGTATCCGAAAGAAGGGATGTAAGGCCATCGGGAGGATCGGTGAGAACACGCTGCGGACGGCGGTAGCGGCTGATAGGAGGGGAGTTAGGTTCGTAGTCGGCGGCAGCTCGGCTAGCTCAGTCGATAGAGCATGAGACTCTTTTGGACGATCAGGTAATCGTAATATGTATGAGACCTCCATTTATACTACGCGAGTGTGTGGACATCTTTCGGATGATGAAATGTGAGAAATCACTATCGCTCGTAGAACTGACTGCCGTTGAGGCAGAAAGGTTCTCAAGTGGCGCTCACGTACATATGTCGCAGAACCGATGGTCGTTGGGGCAGACTGGTTCTTAAGTGGAGACCGCGTGTCGGCAAGCATAGTGTAGGGCGCCCTGTAGTTAGTTGGGGCGACGATATTCATAAGGCAGCGGGCAGCGATTAGAGGAGGAGAGCTGAAGATCGAGCTAAGTGGCGTGTTATGGGAGAGACCTACGTCCAGCAGTGGACTGACACGGGCTGATGATAATAATCACGTATCGGAAGCCGTGAAGTGAGCAGGTCCCCCGCAAGACGGACCACTGGCCTGGTAAAAGTCGCCAGTAAACACTGGATTAGTACACAAAGACGGTCGTTGTGGCGATTTTTGGGGGACGTCCTTCTCCTCCAGTTGACGTCTTTTGGTTATTGATGACGTGACAACCCTTACACCATAAAACATAAAAGTTTCACAAAGCTAACTCGGGTTAGGTGTATTTTTAAATTCATGCGCTACTCGTAACATACGGTGTTCATAATTCATTATAATAGACCAGTTCATATTAATCCACTTTCATTATTGTACTGCATGATCTACCCTATATTATCACGCCAGATCCCTAGCGAGGTACGCAAAGAGTGCAATCTCAATAAGTTCTTTCCTTACAAACCTTTCTCGCCTGCACTTTAATAGTTCGTCTCGTACACGCTCGCCGGTTACGGAGACTCGACTTGCCCTTCATATAGATACAGTCTATTTGTTCATGGTAAGATATTCCAAGCGGATGTGCGAATAATCTACGCAGTTGGTCGAAGGGCTTTTAAAGCTTCACTGGGCTAGAGGGCTAGAGGGCAACCACTACGCTCCAACCGAAAGGGCAAGGGGGCAACTTTTTTAGATGGGCACGAAAAGGTTTCGTATCGAGATCGAAATGGAATCGAGATTAGAAGTTTTTTGTCTATATCATCACGCCAGATCCTTTGCGGAGATCCAACAGGGTTTTCCCGTAGACATCTCTGTCGCTTACATATACACGCTTGTCGGTTACGGAGACTGTTGACTTGATTTTAGGTGTTTTTTATCAATAACTGGCGTGTGACGTCGGAGCCACGCACCCGGATCTGCGCATGACGCCGTGTACTATAACTGTCTGTTTATATGCGCATAGGCAGGTGCGTTTCTGTTTGAAAGATAACTTTTTGAAATTTTCGTACACCGTCACGCCTATATTTCCCGAGCGGGTGTGGCAGTGTATTGAGGTGAACCCGGACAAGGGCGCTGCGGTATTCTTCTCTAGAGGTGCCATCCCGTGCCCCTCCCTGCGCCACTCCAGAAGTAATCTCGGTCAAGTGACCATGTTCGACCTACCTATTTCCTGGGTTAAACAGGTAAAATATCTAGGGGGCACCCTAAACAATACCATGACCTTCGGACCACACATCAAGCGAGTCTGTAATCAAGCAGCCTTTGTGCTCGGTCTTCCTTACCCGATGATTAGCAAGCGGAGTAAAACGTCCCTTAGGAGTAAAATGTCCCTTAGGAATAAGGTGACACTTACAAAACTTGTGTATCCATCATGACGTACGCTTGTAAGGTTTTAGGGCACGCCACCCGATACAACATCGATAGACTCCAAATTTCCGTTTCCTCCGCAAAACCGTCGAAGCCCCGTGGTTCATACGGAACATCAATCACCATCCCGATCTTGATCTCGAACCTATACGCGCCTTTATTAAAAAGGGTGACAACCCGATATTTCGCAAACGCGACCAATCCTAGGAATCCGCTAATCGTAGCCCCCGCCGACTACGAACCTAACTCCCCTCCTATCAGCCGCTACCGCCGCACGCGGCATGTTCTCACCGACCCTCCCGATGCCCTTACATCCCTTCTTTCGGATACAGATACCGCACACAGGATCAGACACCGACCTCGCCGGCGAGCTCGAAGAATCCCTTTCCCGCCGGCCGGTGCAGATCACCACGGCGAGACACCTAGTGTATGCCCTCCCTATAGCTGCTGCCCAAGCCGAGGCCGTTCCTCCTTGAGGCGCCCTTGAGCTAGATGCCCCCTTGCCCTTCTGGCTCCGCCTCTCCTTTCTATTTGGTTCTAACTTCTGCGACATGAATTGCGTCGCAGACGCCGGAGTTAAGGGATCTAATCAGACCTCTAGAACCTCTATCTCTTACCTTCCACAATGCCAGTGATTAAAAGTTTGAAATTGTTTCCTGTCTTCCCGGCAATGTGGCCGAAAAATTATAAGATTTTGCGCAGGCATATTGTAGATACCCTGGCTGGTACTCCGAGTTTCCTTAAGATCGATGCGTTGGTCTGATATGCTGTCTATGCGATTTGAAGCATTTTTATCCAACACCACATTTCTAATGGCTTTGCCATAGTCGACTAAAATACAACCCTTCCTTTTGGGTTTGCCGTAGTCAGGTAAAAACTGAGAATTATAACCGACTTTGATGCGGTCATCAATTATCTGCTATAGTACGGTTACTATAGAAGCATGTTAGGCGTTTACATTTAGGGTGGTCTGACTTTGCCATATGAGTCACAGATCAAGATAATCTTGGAGCATAATGGCAGTGAATCTATCGCAGTACAATGACTCATGACCTTGACATTCAGTGTGTCCGATTTGAGGATACATAGTAATACACATAAGTAAAAATTTTAACAGAAACAAAGTTTGATCCAACCCCGCTACGTAAGTATATTACCACAAGGGGCGGCGGTGCGTATGCCCTCTCTCTCACTAGCCATGGAAATGATTGCTGCTTTTAATTAATTTTACGTTACATGAAATTAAAATGTTATTTCAGTGATACCACAAGAGCATTTTTTTCATTAAGAAGTTGTTGCTAAAGCGAAGAATGAATTATGATCGATCTGCTAAACGATGACGTACGAATAAGCGATTTTATTTCAAGTACGATTTCAGCAGGCATTGTAAACGACTCAGCAGCACACAGCATTGTGAAAGCATGGGCGACAAATTAAATAGGGATTTAAATGGTTTTTTATGAAATCTTATGCGCGCGTGTGTGTGCGTGTGTGTGTTTGTGAGTGATTTACGCTGTTGGCCGCCTTTACAACTTGACCGGACAAGAGGGCGAGCGTGCCAAAAAGGCAAGGGGGCAACTAGCTCAAAGGCGCCTCAAGGAGAAACGGCCTGGCTCGGCTTGGGCAGTCGCTATGGGCAATAAAATCTTGTATGCTTTTGTAAGCAGATTTCATTGCCCAGAGCGAAGCAGAGTCTACAACATAGACAGCGGAATGCTACATTCTGTGTCCTCTCACAAACTAGTTCACGTACACGCCGCCCGAGGACAGAACCGGATTACGCCGGCCATTGTTTTCGATCAGTGTGCCCTTGTAGCAGTGTACTATAGTCCGGCGGTTGTATGAAGCTTTATCTCTGTTGGGATATTTACTCATATAGGTGTGGACGCTTTGGGTGGTGAATCCGATGTTCGCGTGTTGGTAGTATCTCTATTAAAGCGCATTCTGTAAGAAAATGTGTGCTTTGTGTAAATTTAACGGTCTCGTTACTATAATTGGGCATTATTGCAGCTAGAGGGTCCTCTATCGTATACACATCTTAGTATAACCAAATAGACCTCCCCCCGACCCCTGCCGCCCCGCCACCGCCGGCCGCGACATGTTCTCACCGATCCCCCGATGCTTTGTCATCCCTTTTTTCCGTAGTCGTAGATCCCCTCCCCTAGCCGGCGGTTGACCGGTGCACTTAGTAGTGCACCCCCTCATGCCGCAGCGACTGTCCCAGCCGAAGCCGACTCTTCAAGGCGCCCTCGAGTATGTCGCCCCTTACCCTTCTGGCTCGAGCGTAGTGGTTGCACGCTCGCCCTTAAATCCGGTGAAGCTGTAAAGGCCTCGCGGCCAACAGCGTACATCACTCACACACACACACACACACACACCAAATACACCTTGCATTATGTGATGGACAAGATAAGTCTCCGTAACTGGCGAGCGTTTATGAGAAGAACTATGAGAGAGGAGAAGTCTTACAGGAATGAACCTGCTAGAACTTCGACCCCGCAAAAGATCTGGCGTGTGTATGCTAAGGTTGGGTATAATTAAGTACCTACTATATCGTAATGTCAGGGTCGATTGAGTCACTGCATCAAAGGGGTTGATTCACGATGTTTTATGGGGCGTAGGGGGTTGATTCGACCCCGCCCCCGCCCTTTACTATAGTGGTGACTCAACATTGTTTGGTATCGTAAAATCTTTGTGTATTTAATTAAATGCTATTACATAGAACGCTCGCATTTACAAAGTTTTGGATTCCTATCCAGGCTTGCAGCTCTTCTGAGAAAAGGGGAGTAGGTAATTATTTTGGGAGTTTAATACATTTTGTTGCCAGTGTTGACATACGGATCAGAGACGTGGTCTCTTACAATAGGTCTCATAAAAAACTCAGAAATGCTCAGCGAGCTATGAAAAGAGCTATGCTCGGCGTTTGCCTACGTGATCGAATCAAAAATGAGGAGATTCGTAGAAGAACCAAGGTCACCGACATAACCCATAGGATTAGTAAGCTGAAGTGGCAAAGGGTGGGCCACATCACGCGAAGATCGGACGGGCGTTGGGGCAGAAAGATTCTAGAGTGGAGACCACGTATTGGCAACCGCAGCGTGGGACGGCTACCTACCAGATGGACCGACGATCTTGTGAGGATCGCAGAAAGTCGTTGGATGCAGGTGGCATCGGACCGGCTGCGCTGGAGAGCGATTGGGGAGGCTTATGTTCAGCAATGGACAAATATAGGCAGATATGATGATGATGATGATGAATAAATTTGTGTTTGCTACAGCCGGTCATCAAAAAATTAAGAATGCTGAAATACGGAAAAATCAAAACTCACAGATGCTCTGCAACACGCCCTGAGACTTAAGTGGAAGTGGGCAGGCCACATAGCCAGATACCAAGACAAATGGTGGACACAATAGAAACCACAAAGTGGCGTAGTCCACTTGGAAAAAGACGCATAGGATGGCCAAAGAGAAGATGGGCAGATGACTTAATAAAAACAGCTGGCAATAACTGGACGAGCGTCGCCTAAGACAAGCAAAAGTTAAAGGAGATGGAAAAGCGTTATACCCTTTCAGAGATCATTCAGGATACCTGATATCTGATATTGAGACTCTTGACTTGACCTTCAGATAAGACTTGGTCTATTAGGTCATGGTAAGATAGTCTAGGTCTTCCCTGGCACCTACATCCTTCCACTTTCGGATTGTATATCTTAATTTTAATAATCTATACTAATATTATAAATAAGGAAATGAAAGGATGTAGGTACCGGGGAAGACGTAGACTATCTTACCGTTACCAAATAGACCGAGTCTTATCTGAAGGTCAAGTCAAGAGGCTCCGTAACCGGCGAGCGTGTATGAGACGAACTATGAGAGTGGAGGAAGCCAGAGAGATATGTAAGGAAAGAGCCTGTTGGAACTGTGTACTCTGCCTACCCCGCAAGGGATCTGGCGTGATGATATAGATAGATAGATAGTCCAGTAATTAATTATCAAAATGATCCGGTAATTAACATGATCAAATCCAAAACCAAGCATATCATTGCTAGACCTCAAGACACCATGAGCTCTTTCCGCATAGATCGGACCAACAAAAATAATTAAGAAGTTTGAGGGTACCCCGGAATAACTATCCCTTTTGGACGTCTAACACCTCAGTCCTTTCCGTGACCATGGGCGCTGCAAAGCACTCCAAACGTCGGGAACTTAAAAATCAAAATTAAGCTGCTATAAAATCCGAAAAATAGTTTTATTTTATAGATAGTGTTATTTTGTTGATTTGTTTACATGGATTTATGTCAATTAGAATAGTGTACTTTTCTACTTTGATAATTAATAATGTCGATTAAAAGGGTAGATAAATTAGATGATGACATAGGCACTCTTGTACAATGGCTACCTAGCAAAATAAATGATTTACATAGAGTTGGTGTTTTAATATAGTTCAGGACTTAATAGATAGAATATTATAAAGAGGTAAAGTTTGTGAGTTTGGATGTTGGAGGTAATCTCCAGTACTACTAATCCGATTTTAATGATTCTTACACCGTTAGAAAGCTACCTTATCCAGAAGTAACATAGGGTATATAACATAGACCCGGTAGGTGGCGCTGTTGTCGACCGTGTACGAAGTCGCGGGAAACTGCCAATATTATGAATGGCAAATTTCTCTCTCCCTATAACATGGGACCTAACATCGTCGGCGAAAAGTGGGTGTACTCAGTACATCTCTACCACCCCCGCTTGGGGAATTTCTAATACCTTTGCTCAGCAGTGAGTATGGTATTTTATATATTTTCCAATGTGTTTGTGGTAGACACATTGAGTCAATGGGCCCACTGGATGTTATAGTATTTTTACATAGGATGGGTAATGACAGTTTTAGTTGCCAAACGAAATTATACTTTATTCAATGGCAATAAGAGGCATGACCCATTCCTATACTTATGGTTTTATGCCTTAACACCATTGAATTAAATTTTAATTTCGTTTGGCATTTAGAACTGTCAGTACCCACCCTATTACGATGAAACTGAAAGACTCCTACAAAGAATCATATAACTCACACACACACACACACACGCGCACACACACACACACACACGCACACAAGCACACAAACACACAAACACGCACGCACGCACGCACGCACGCACGCACGCACGCACGCACGCACGCACGCACGCACGCACGCACACACACACACACACACACACACACACACACACACACATTTTAACTTAAGTTTAGAATTTAATTTTAATTTATCTCATCCCAAGTTAATTTGATGTTCTGGTGTTTTATCGTTAAGTTTACCGCTCATACATACTTAAACCGATTGTTCAAACTTTTTTTTTTTTTTAAACTTTGCAAACTTGACATTGGCAGAATCATCGGTTAACGATGGAGCCATAGATTATAAATTGGATTGGATTGGAATTTATGTCATTTTTGATTATGTTAACAATCATAGTATACAAGTAATGTATGTTATGGAGGAGCAGAAACTCCTAGCACAGGCACTACATACTTAAAAGGAGTTTCTAAATACAGCTAATTTGTATAATGATTTTAAGTTAAAGAAATAATTTTTTGTATTTTTGTATTTTATGTGAAAAATGTGAGTGGTGCGGAGTCATTGGGCCCTTTGTGAATATTTGTTACCAAATAACCTTCCTATAGATTTTCTAGTGGTAAGTTATAATTATACATTATTTATTCAATCTATTCTAAGCAGAGCATCATGTGAATGATATAACGTGTTCATTGTTGCAAATAAATTATTATTATTTTAACTTTAGTGATAGCCTAGTGGTTAGACCGTTGGACTGCAAAGTCAGAGGTCTCGGGTTCAAACCCAGGCACACACCTCTGTCGTTTCGAAAGCATGTACATATTAACAATTAATTATCACTTGTTTTAACGGTGAAGGAAACCTTCTTGAGGAAACCTGCATGCCAGTGTCTCAAAAGTGTGTGAAGTTCGCCAACCCGCACTGGGCCAGTGCGGTGGACTATGGTCTAAGCCCTCTCAATTTGTCAGGGGGCCCGTGCCCAACGGTGGGACATTTTCTTAACAGAGCTATGATTATTATTTATATTATTATTTTTATATCTTTAGTGTTAGTTTTATATGAAAAAAAGATATAAACACCGTCACACCTATATTCCCTAAGGAGGGCTGGCAGAGATGTTTTAGGTACACCCACCCTACACATCACTAATAATATTAGGTCCCAATGTAATAGCGAGTGAGTCTATAATATAGTCATAGTTCTTATAAGAAATAAATAACATTTGTATATATCTCAACATATTATCATTGAAAAAATATGCAGAGGTGAACATTGTACAAAATGAATCTATAAGAAAACAATAGTTATCTGTAGTAATTATATACTCACTAATTAAAACTAAACAAGAAATGAAGGTTAAAAATTGAGATTAATTTTGATAGTATCTATCAGCATTTTCTCTCTGCCTACTACACAAAGGCCTTATGTCAATGGTATTTGGATACCTTTGAAAGATTCTCGTATTGCTTTTCATTATAAAAATAAAAAAAAAACATTGAAAGTTTTAACAATAATGATATGGAAAATAAGGAAACTTTAACAATATTAATTTTTGCAGTATTAGTAAATATTTATTCGAACTCTAATAGAAATATTATTACTACTTATATTAATGATTAAAAATAAAAATTATAATGTTAAACTTACGCAATTTGAACGCCATCCGTCGAATGTAATTCATCAAAACGATTTAACACAACCGATTAAATATAGAATCGCAAATGTAGTCAAAAATAGATAATAAGTTATTCACTGAACACAACACCCATATATCAGTCACATTATGTCCAGAATACGAGTGGAAACACGATATTTCATAATGGGTACGGGATAGAATCCCCTCACAGGGAATAGAGGGAAAAATTACGAATTTTCCTTGCAAATTTTTCGACCACCATGCAACTTTTGTGGATTATCGTCCACTTAATAATAATAAATTGTTATTACGTATCACAAATTGCTGTTTTATAAACGGCAAGCATGCCCGAACGCGATACGTCCGTGTATTTTCAACAAATTCAACTCGTTTTTACGATATCCACTAAATAAAATGATGTGTGAATGACATGAATTTTTGACATGCGCACTCCATTTGTGTGGAAGTGCCGCCATCTGTGACAATATTAGAATTAAATTTAATAAGCCTCCTCTTTAGTTTACTGTGAAGTATTGCTACTCGTCGATAGATGTCGCTTTAATAAATAACATATATTGATGTTGACTGCATTATTATAAAAAAACATTATAATCAATTATCAGGTCAACTTTCATTTCAAATAAGCTTAAATTTTTAACAATCATATCTTATTACATTCCAACACAGACTTATCCGTGTCATGACTTACAATAATCACAAAGGAGATCAAGACCCGCATAATCTGTCCCAAAAATACGAATGATCAAAGAACGCGTGGTCGGACGAGACTTTGAACCGAGAAATCAATGGATGTGGTTATTTTCCTTATTTTTAAACCAAAAAAAAAATCCAGGTAATTTAAATTTTTTAAGTGCGAAACCTTTTTTGCTGTAATAAACTTCCTAATTTTTGTAACTTGAAGCGTTTTTTTATTAGTTATTCAAGCTTCATATCCTTTACCCCTTTGTTAGTCCGCAGCAGAGCAAGACAGAAAGATTTCTTAGTAGCATCATCGAGATAACCTAATTCTTTTTTAAAGTAAGACATAGGTAACACGAAATCTGAATTTCCATCAGAGAGCGACACCATTATTCTCTGACACGTTCTATAAAGTCTTTCTCGAATTGACACTGACTGAAGTGTCGAGGGTTCGTTTATAACGACGGAGCCATGATTGGAATTGGAATGAAACATGAAATTTACAATTATTTGTGGAACATTTGTCCCCTGCGGGAATCGAACCCGCGGCTACTCAGTCCAGCAGGCGGTGCGACTCCAGCTCGTAACAACTGGACTAAGCCGTCTTCCAAATTAAAAGATTAGTCTCTCTAAGACCTGATATAGCCAATCTATACTTTTTACGATTTGTATGTCTGTAACGAACAAACTCAAAAACTACTGGATCGATTTGAAAAATTCTTTTTCCATTAAAAAGCTACCTTATCCAGAAGTAACATAGGCTATATAACATAGACCCGGTAGGTGGTGCTGTTGTCGACTAGGGTACAAAGTCGCGGGAAACTGCTAGTCATTATATAAAAGGCGTTATTTATAATGTCTGACAATCTGACGGATCTGGCGTAATGACATAAATAGATATTTATAACATAATACAACGTAAATATTTTAAAAAATTCGATGCCTCGTTGGTCTTTTGGCGAATAATGTGCTTTGGGATCACGAGGTGGGTTTAAATCCTAGGTCGGACAAATGTAGTTAATCTATCGAAAAAATCCTAGTATCTGACCGGAGTCTGGAATTGCGCCCGGTATATAAGAATAGTCTCGCCCCCTATTACCTACATGGGACTTAACATCGTCGGCGAATATTGGGTATATAGCGGCGAATATATTACACTTCTACCACCCCTACTTGGGGAATATAGGCGTGACGGTGTTTATTTATAATTTATTAAAAATTTCAGTTGTTAAAATAAATACTTCAATTGCTTTCCTTTTATGTTCAGAAATTTATAGTAATGTTTAAAAAAAACAGCTCTAAAACAAGTAGGTTTTCACTAAGATATTCTTTACAACAAGGTTTCAATCAAATTATAAACCACAAACGGTTTTTGAAAAAACCCAAACGCGTATGATACAATAAAAACGTACCTACATGTCCTGTATTCATAACTGAATGTAAACGGGACTGGTCTAAACACGGCCTTCTAGGCAAGTTCGGTGCAGGTACCAATGACGTCACCGTTCGCAGACTTACAAATTTGCTTGTGACCAAAATCTTGATCTAACATTTTAACACAGTTTGTAGTCTGGAATAAGTTACTTAATAGTAAAAAATATATTTGAAATCAAGCTATTATAGAGTTAGATAATGGTGCAATTTATAGCGGCCAATTAAAATTGAATGTGTATAGAATTTTTGGTGGATGGCCGCTGACGTAGTCATACTCTTGAACGTGATTTTGCTTGTATTTTTATCTTAAGAAAAGGGCTTTAAGAGCCATCTATAACTTAGGTAGTCGCGACTCTCTCAGAGAATTGTTTAAAGAAGCCAATATTATGACGGTCCCATGTCAGTATATTTATGAAAACATAATGTATACAAGAAAAAATATAAATCTGTTTAATCAGCTAGGCGATAGGCATTGCTATAATACGCGATAGATATGGGTCGTATTAGGTAAATCAGGTACTAAGTACACCTGTTCCTAGTCTGCATAAATACCTAATCCAAATACCTAATCCACCTAATCTCAATGATCTCATACACATACCGTTCCTTAGTGATCTTAATCTGCCTATTCTATATCAAATCCTGATATCGTATTATCGATATTTGAATTAATTGAAGTTAAATTGTTTTGTTAGTTAAGAACGGGTACAGTCATAATAACACTTTTAAGAAAATGGAAGTTACAAAATGGAATCAAATTTTTTTTTTGATTAGATTAGATATTTCTGCACGAAATTGGTTGAATAAATTAATACTTGTTTTCTATTTTATCATTATAGATATATTAGTGATGAATTGGTATCTTCCCTTTATACTTCTAATAAATACGACTCCGACCAGATCCAAAGAACAGGTATTTTACGAGAATAGGCGGCACCTAATCCAATTCTGACAATACCTAATCCACCTAATATTTCGCCCGTTTAGCACGCTCACTCACACCTGTTCCCGCGCTCTCTCACTCACTCATATGCTTATCGCTTTGCTATCCCGCTTACGTGTAAGGGTGGAGGGAGCGAGACAGCGCTAAACAACGCATATTGATATAAAACAAATGCAAATATAATGAATTGAAATCTTTTAAATACGCCATCTTGCGAATGCTATACTTTTGCGGAATATTTAATATCGCAAGGCTCAAAACTTCATACATTCGTAAGTTAAGCCTGTAAAAAGTATAAAGGGAAGATACCAATTCATCATTAAATGATAAAATAGAAAACAAGTATTAATTTATTCAACCCATTTCGTGCAGAAATATCTAATCTAATAAAAAAAAAAATTGATTCCATTTTGAAACTTCCATTTTCTTAGAAGTGTTATTATGACTGTACCCGTTCTTAACTAACAAAACAATTTAACATTCAATTAATTCAAATATCGATAATACGATATCAGGATTTGATATAGAATAGGCAGATTAAGATCACTAAGGAACGGTATGTGTATGAGATCATTGAGATTAGGTGGATTAGGTATTTGTATTAGGTATTTATGCAGACTAGGAACAGGTGTACTTAGTACCTGATTTACCTAATACGACCCATCTCTATTAGTAAGCGATTGTATACGCGAGATGATTATTTGAAAGACAAAAATACTTGGATAGGGGCTGTTCCAGATCCACTTGATTGAATATGGACAACTTGTTTAGCTATTATTATTTAATATTCCTTCTCTTCCTTCTATTAATTTAGTAAAATGATTTGTTTTTTTTTCTCATTTCTTTCTCTGTAAATGAGGGAACCATGTAGCCATTCACATGAAAAGTATAATTTGTATAATTTTAATTAAACCCTCCTGATAGACCAGCCTACATCGTTCTCCCATATCCCACAATAAAATGTAGATGGAAAAATAAAATGTAAAGATACTATTTTAAAAGAGTAACCGTGGAGTTTCTTGCCCTTCTCTTCCACAGGAATGACATTCCGAAGTGGTGGTAGAGTGCCTTTACAAACACGAAAATTACATACACAAATACCCAGACTGAAACAAATAATTGTGGATCACATAAAGATTTGTCTTGTGCGGGAATCGAACCACGACAATTAGACACAGTGGGCGGAGAGGCTTAAGCTTTCAACCACTGCGCGCGAAACTTGAATTTGCTCAATATTTTAAAAAAAAAAGACACCGTCACGCCTATATTCCCCAGAGGGGGTGGCAGAGGTGTACTGAGTACACCCACGTTTCGCCGACGATGTTAGGTCCCGTGTAATAGGGGGCGAGCCTATTGCCATATACCGGGCACAATTTCAGACTCCGGACTCGTACGGGAATTTTTCGTTAGAAAAACTACATTTGTCCGACCTAGGATTAGAACCCAGGACCTCGTGATCACAAAGCGATGCGCTTTGCCACCAGACCAACGAGGCAGTCAATATTTTAGACATACGAATTAGAATTTGTAGAAAACCCACGCCATATTTGAAAACGTTCACTGCATATCTATCTGCACATGTTTGTGTTAAAATTTCACAAGTCACTGGTTTCTCAATCGTTATATTACAACCAACGAAACACTTAACGTGGCGTGTGACGACCAATTCGTGAAATGGTATCTTCTCCAGTAGCATACAGAATACCATTTTTTTTAAAGCGTAGTCTCACATTATGAATTATTCCTGTCGTAGGTGCGATTTTAAATATGAAAATTCCCATACACGAACATTCAGAGTGAAACAATCATTTGTGGGTCACACTAAGGATACTGACTCCCTCGTTGGTCTAGTGGCAAAGCGCATCGCTTTGTGATCACGAGGTCCTGGGTTCAAATCCTAGGTCAGACAAATGTAGTTTTCTGACGAAAAAATCTCAGTATGAGTCCGGAATCCAGAATTGTGCCCGGTATATAGCAATAGGCTCGCCCCCTATTATATGGGACCTAACATCGTCGTCGAAAAGTGGGTGTACTCAGTACACCTCTGCCACCCCCGCTTGGGGAATATAGACGTGACGGTGTTACAGAGGATACTCACTACGTCACTCTGTACTGTCTGCCTGACTCGCAAGGGATCGTGATGATATAAATAGATAGATAGACAAAGGATTGTCTCGAACCTGTGACTTCTCGATCCAGTGGGCTGAGTGGCCCAAGCCGTCTGTCAAATTACACGGACATTTCACAAAGATATCATAACACGCCGCGTGTTATCATAACGAATAAGGGCCATGGTCACTAGCGAAAACTAGCTATATGATTCATAAAAACAACATGGTTTTTACTAAAAGCACGATTTTAATGCATCATCAGTTTATACTAAAGTTTTTTACCTTCCTCAATGTGGAAAATTTCATTATTATCAACCGAAAAACATCCATTGTAGGATAAAGGTATCCCCAAAGATCGTGTGTATGTGAATGATTTACGCTGTTGGCCACGGGGCCTTCAGCTTCACTGGACAAGAGGGCGAGCGTGCAACCGCTACGCTCGAGCCAGAAGGGCTAGGGGGCAACTAGCACAAGGGCGCCTCAAGGAGGAACGGCCTCGGCTTGGGCAGTCGCTATGGGAAAGAGCGTATACTAGGTGTCTCGCCGTAGTTCTCTGCACCGGCTGGCGAGCAAGGGATTCTTCGAGCTCGCCAGCGAGGTCGGTGTCTGATCCTGTGTGTTGCATCTGTATCCAAAAGAAGGGTAGTAAGGGCATCGGGAGGGTCGGTGAGAACATGCCGCGGACGGCGGTAGCAGATGATAGGAGGGGAGTTAGGTTCGTAGTCGGCGGCGGCTATGATTAGCGGATTTCTATGAATGGACGCGTTCGCGAAATACCGGGATGTCGCCTTTTTAATAAAGGCGCGCCCCTAAGATCGTCATCTCTTTAAAACTATCACAATGATGACGACTTTGGCGAGACCTCACTTGTTTATCATTCATCAAGCCATTTTGGATTATATAATCTGTAGTTTAGGCTAGCAAAGCATGCCTCTTTCGGGGGAGTCAGTGTGAAAAAGTATCTTGAATTTCAAAGTTACGAATCCCAGCCAGCGAGAATCACACTTTAGGTAATTTTGTCTATAAGGCTAGTTTCACTAGACTGGTTGTTATTCTCCAAAATCATCTCTTGCAACTCATTCCATTTACTGGAGGACGTAACCCGCGTCTCTCTTCCGCCACAGATGTCTATCCTGACCCAATCTTGGCCGGGTCTTACCTATGCTCTTATCCACATAGTCGACTCATCTAGTATGTACTGACCATTCACGATTTATGGCCACCGTTCAAATGAGACAGGGTCATCCGCCGATCTCTACTTCTAATAAATGTATGGGATCCAACGTCTTCTATTTAAGTTAATCAACGGATCTCCGTACTACCACCTCGGTTCCTCAGTGTGATGTTTAGTATGGCACCCTCCATGGCTCGTTGAGCAACTCATTTGGTGCAGAGATTCCTTGGTGATCTCTTAAAGTCATCGGATGGACTAAAATCGTAGGTCGCAAAGATTATAATTCCATTTGGTCCTGTGTCAATCTTTGCTTAAACAATTCAATGATATGAAACATGAACTACAAACTAAAAAACAGTTGTAGGTACTAAATGCCTCATTTCTATCTGAATCTCGATCGTACGTTCACCAGTCAGTAATTCAATATCCTAAAATTGAAATAAAACATTGAAACAAAATGCTTCATTTTATTTTTAATCTGCATCTCGATCTTACATTCACTTAACTTATTGTTTTAGAGAACGAACTAATACGCGACGTGATTTTGGTGGGCCGTCTGTGCCCGAATCTAGCCGATGGTTGATATTATTCAAAAATTCAAATGTTCCATATGAGGCAAAGCTAAAATTTTACTAAATGATAAACCTAATTTCACATCAAACCCCACCCTCTCATGTCATTCACGGGCCGAAATATCCTTGTACTATATCGAAACTGAACAGTGAGGCATTTTGGCATGTCTAATTCTTGCCAATGTGAGAGGTTTCTCAGTTGGCAAGCAGCACGGTGTCGAGGCAAGATCTAAACAGCTGAGCGCGACGTCTCATGCATAATGGATGAGATCGACCCGGATGTCGATAAGGCAAGAGCGAACTGGCTTTTAACAATATACTGACAATGAACGTGTTTAGTTGTATTGCGTTAAAACTACCTGGTTTAGATACGGTCCAATCACGGAGCAAAGAGCAGAGAAGTTAACATGAAAACATGCATCAAGGGTTTGGAAATACCTTTGAAATTTTGAGCTGTCTTGGTCTCTGATTTCGCCGTTTATCTAGATAAGTATAATTGACTCCAAATTATGGGTCAAATGTTTACATAATATATAAGCATAAATCATATGGTGATGTTAATGATGTTGACATCTTTAGCAATACACTCGCCGTCTTTGGAAAGAGTGTCGAAAATTTAGTTTTTAAATTACTTAAGGGTGACACTAAGAATAGCAGGTAAGAGACCTGCTATTTTTAGTGTCCCTGTAATTGTGATCCCTTTATACAAGCTTTTATTTAACTTGCAATGTTCGTATGTCAATCTATCTGTCTGTCTTTCTTTCCTGTACAAATCTTGTGATCCATTTTTTAAGCACTTGCGGGTATCCGATTGAGCTGAAAGGACATTGTCGAAAATTGTCCTAGAACCAACAAACATTTGACCCATGCCATTATTATCTATTTTATTAAAATTATGGCAAATATCCGTATCTAACGGACAATTTGCAATTTTAAACGAATATTTCAAAGTTTTGTTAGTACTTATATCGAAATCGCCGACATCTTTACTAAATATCAACACACAATTTAACCTCATATGTATTAATGGCTACTGAATTATAACCTCAAAATCTAATACTTTTTGTGCAATATTGCAATTCCCCGCTTGTACGTTTAATAATAAATGCCTTAAGAGAATTTATAGGTGATTTGAAATCTTTCGGGTATTTTTATTGCTGTTGGGTCTGGGGCAAATCATGTATGGGCGCAGAACAATGTCCTTTGGTATATGTATGTAAGTTCGACGACAATGCCATAATATGGTACTATAGAGCTGGTCTGACGTAGTCGGAAGGTGGCCATAGGAACATGTGCAATATACAACGTAACCTCATCTGGTTTAGGCTTGATAGATTGATATTGACAAGTACTATACAACGAGATAGTGTTTAGGGTCTGATGATGAAGCAGAAAGGTAGTCAATGGTACCACCCAATTACTCAACATAACCCCGCCATGTTTGGGCTTGGTGGATTTGTCTTGACGAGTACTTTAGACCCAGGTGGTATCCAGGATCTGATGATAAAGCCGGAAAGAAGCTATGGGAAATCCTCAACTAAGCAACATATCTTCGTCGTGGTTTTGCTATAAAGCATTGTTTTTAAAGAGATCTTTTTAAATTAATGGTAATTCTTTGTTATTAATATGTAAAATTTTGTTATCTTTGTAATTTTATAGGTATCTTGTAATTTTATGTAATTTTTATAATTTTAGTACCCGTATTAGGGAGCTTTGTAACGCACCTACAAAGAGACTTCACACCGTATAATGAGAAATGGACAAAATATATCAATGTATAATTTGTAAACTGTCGATGGTGTGGCTTTTTAAATAAATAGATGTTCGGCTTAGTTATTTACATATTGCACATACAAAAATGTAGCCCCACGGCATGTTTTCCTGAATCGTGTGTGCATTTATAAACATGAAATTTATATACACAAACGCCCAGACCAAAACATTTGTCCCATCCCGTGTTGTGATTGAACCAGCAACTAAGTTGATTAAAGTACAACTTAATTCTTTATAATGTTAGCATAGATTAACCTCGAGACGGACTCTACAATCGCGTGTTTCCAACGGTGTATCAACGGTCGCGCAAAAACTCGGGTTGTCGGTAGTTGCTTGCGTCAGCGCATCGCGATTTCCACCACTCCTATAGTTAACGGATTTTATTTAATGCTCGCACGCTTTTTTGTGCCGTGTTAACCTTATGGTCTGGCGTAGTAGCTGTTCACGCGGTCCTTAATTCAAATTTCAGTTCATATAAGAAAATTATATAAGGAATAGAATTGAGGCATTCGAAATGTGGTGCTGGCGTCGTATGCTCGTATTCCCAGGACAGCAAAGCGTACCAATGCGTCTATCCTTAAGAAACTAAGGATCAAAACGAGGATTTCTACCGTATGCTTGAAAGCGGATACTAACCTACTTTGGCCACATAGCCAGGCGAGATGAAGATAGCCCCGAAAAGCTCGTGATAGTGAGTAAAGTAGACGGAAAAACGCGTCGAGGCCTGACAGGAAATACGGGAACTGACAGGAATGTCTTTCAATACCGCTCTACGACATGCCCAAAATAGAGAATAATGGAGAAGGCTTCTAAGCGCCTGTGAGATGGCATCCTTCTGATATTGACACGACCCTCAACCATGATAAAGCGGCCGAGAAGATAAGAAAACGTTCTTAGGAGTTGTGTATGATCTAAGGTTCAAATCCTAGGTTGGACAAAAGGTTTTTCTGTATATCGATCAATATTATCACGCCGGCTCTCTTGCGGGGTATTCAGAGAGTGCAGAGTGCCAACAGGTGCTTTGCTTACACTAGATTACAAACTTATCTGCCTTCCTCCACTCTCATAGTTCGTCTCATATACACTTGCTGGTTAAGGAGATTCTCGACTTGTCCATCTGAAATAACACCGTCTGAACGATCCGGTATAATGACAATAGGTTTACCCGTTATACAAGGTGTAACAGATATAACGCAAGACCTCAGACACTAGATTATTGATTTACGAATTCAATACGAAAATCAATCTTCCGTTTTCAATCAATTTTCTTTCACTTTTTAAGAATCAGAATCAGAATATTTTTTATTCATGTAAACTATTACAGTATTTATGAATCGTCAGAAAAGTAACAAAGACTTTACCGCCACTTCGGAATGTCATTCCTGTGGAGAAGAAGGGCTAGAAACTCCACGTTTACTCTTTTAAAATAAAAATTTTTTCATCTTCATTTTGTTGTGGGGTATGGGAGAACAATGTAGCTCTTTGGTACCCAAATTAACCACGAAGTTTAATAAATAATTTACTTATGCGTGCATATTGATGTGTGTGTAATAGAAATGCATTGAAAATAGACGTATTTCTTTCAATAATGTTTAAATTTTGTTTAATATAGCGAACTGAACAAATAAAATCAATTTTTGATAATTAAGAAAAAATGTAACATACTTTAAAAATAGTTGGAATCAATTCAGTTACCGATTTAGAATATACTTTTAGGTTTTGCGTTAATTATGTTACACCTTGTATAATTATACATTGGACCCTAACACTGTTAGTGAAAGATTTTCGAAAACTCTTCTGGTTCTTCGGACATGTAGATTACCTTACGAAATTTTTCTCTACCATTTACAGATATTTTACAGTTGTAAATAGTTTTTTTATTTTTAAAGTAGTGTCTATTTGTACCTATAAACTGCCTCGTTTGTGTTTGGTGGCGAATAGTGTTAGTGGTCTGAGATTCAAATCCTAGGGCAGACAAGATGGTCGGCCGTGAACAATTCTATAAATGCCGTCTATAGCAAAGATAAATCTTCCATTGCCCTTAATAAGACATCATTATCCATTTAAAAGTTTAGATACAATGAAGTCAAGAAAAGTGTGGTAGCTTAGTTATTAAAATGCCTACCTTGAAATCGCAAGAGTCAAGGTACAAATTCTGCGGGCAATGTAGAACTTGAAACAGAAAGGTTCTCGAGTGGCGACCACATATCGGAAGACGTGGACAGGGCAAGCCCCCTACAAGTTGCCGCGATGACCTGTTAAAGGTCGCAGGTAAGAGCAGATGGGTACATTGGAGGCCTTTGCAGAAGGTCCTGCAGGGCACAACTTTTAACTGAAGGTTCAAGACCCAAATCGCTCCTCTGGGTTCTTCTAAGGCTATTGGCGATTGTTACTATCAGCCCTATACTATTCGACTGGGAAGACAGCTTACATTCCCCTCCTATCAGCAGCTAACACTGTCCGCAGCATGTTCTGACCGACCCTCCCGATGCCCTTACATCCCTTCTTTCGGATACAGATACCGCACACAGGATCAGACACCGACCTCGCCGGCGAGGTCGAAGAATCCTTTGCCCGCCGGCCGGTGCAGAGCACCACGGCACGGCATTATACGCCCTCCCCCATAGCGACTGTCCAAGCCGAGGCCGTTCCTCCTTGAGGCGCCCTTGAGCTAGTTGCCCTTCTGGCTCGAGCGTAGTGGTTGCGCGCTCGCTCTCTTGTCCGGTGCTGGAAAGGCCCCGAGGCCAACAGCGTAGATCATTCACACACACGACACCATACACAGTTGGTCCCAGTTATCACTTTATGCGGTAATCGTTAAGCCAGGTTAGAGGCCTTATAGGCGGCTTGATAAGTTCCACCTGCAAGTGGCCACAAGCCTGCCTCCACCGCACCGCCCTGGCTCCGCGTGGTAGAGTATGACCTAATCTCTCTCACCTCGATTTCTGAGAGAAGGCCTTTGCCCAGTTCGAGAGCAGTCAGAGTAGACTGATATATTTATTAATATTATACTGACATTGTCGGTGAGTAGGTGTACACAATACACCTCTGCCGGCCCCATATAGGGAATATAGGCGTGACAGTGTTTTTATAAATACCTTATTGAAATAAAGCATAATCTAGTTTGAAATATGCAATAAAATTTTAATTTAATTAAGCAGTGATATTGGTTAGACCGTTGGACTGCAAAGTCAGAGGTCACGGGTTCAAATCCAGGCACGCACCTCTGTCTTTCCGAAAGCATGTGCGTATTAAAAAATTAACTATCACTTTCTTTAACGGTGAAGGAAAACATTGTAAAGAAACCTGCATGCCTAAGAGTTTCTCGAAGGTGTGTGAAGTTCGCCAACCCGCACTGGGCCAGCGTGGTGGACTATGGCCTAAACCCTCTCAGTTTGAGAGGAGGCCCGTGCCCAACAGTGGGACAGTTTCTTAACAGTGCTAATATTAAGATCTCTTTGCACAGAAGAGTGATCCATGATGGTATGTATCTATGAATAAAGGCAGTAAATGTCAATTGTCTCACAGGACAATTTCGCCATAGACATTGTCAAGCAGTCGTCCATATAGTCAGTGCCGACCCTCACATATCAACTAAACCCAGTTACCCTTGACATGGCGTTACCTTGACTAATTTAAAATGTTATTTTACATTCTTATGTATAAGACTGTGGGTCAAATTCAATAATTAGTTATATTGAATGATTTTACTCTTAAAAATAGTTGTGACTACTGCCTCGTGAATGAACAGAGTGCCAGGGAACAGAGTGAATGGAGCGATGGGAAAGCTACTTGAGAGCCGGCACTTAAGCCATAAGGCGCAGCTGGCCATACATAACGGAGTTCTTGTCCCAACGCTGTTATATGGTAGCGAGAGCTGGGTATGTAAGAAGGAGAATGAAAGTAGGATAAATGCGGTAGAAATGCGAGCTCTGCGGAAGATGTGCGGAGTAAAGCTGACCGACCGTATTAGCAACAGCGTAGTAAGACAGCGAGTAGGTATGAAAGATAGTATCGGTGTAAAGATGAGAAAGGGCATGCTCCGTTGGTTCGGGCATATAGAAAGAATGCCAGAGGAAAGAATGACAAAACAGATATACAATGTGAAAGTGGAAGGATGCAGGTACCGGGGAAGACCTAGACTATCTTACCACGACCAAATAAACCGAGTCTTATCTGATGGAAAAGTCAAGAGTCTCCGTAACCGGCGAGCGTGTATGAGACGAACTATGAGAGTCGAGGAAGCCAGAGAGGTATGTAAGGAAAGAAACTGTTGGAACTCTGTACTCTCTGCCTACCCGGCAAGGGATCTGGCGTAAGGTTATAGATAGATTGATAGAGACAACTGCCTCGTTGGTCTAGTGGCAAAGCGCATCGCTTGGTGATCACGAACGAGGTCCTGGGTTCAAATCTTAGTCCCGAGTCCGGAGTCCGGAATTGTGCCCGGTATATGCCTATTGCAGGCTCGCCCCCTATTACATGGGACCTAAAATCATCGACGAAAAGTGGGTGAATACAGTACATCTCTGCCACCCCCGGTTGGGGAAAATAGGTGTGACGGTGTTTAAAAATAGTTGTCTATCTATCTATCTATCTATCTATAACCTCACGCCAGATCCCTTGCGGGGTAGGCAGAGAGTACAGAGTTCCAACAGTTCCAAAATAGTTGTATTTTTGTAGAATCTTAAGAAGCTGACGGCGAAGCTCGAAATAATTAATGTTAGCGTGCTAGCCAATTGATATGCTATCCTTGTCACAAGGCCTGCCTATCAATATGTTTAAAAAGGCAATTTAAACTAGACTCTGTAAGAAAGGTTATTACAAAATTTCGAATTATCTTGACGATAAAACAAATTGGGTTTGAGCAGCTCCTCAATCAGCAACATAAATGATGTATAATATAATTTTAAAAAATAAAAATAAATGGTTATCAGAAATGCCAAACAAATTAAATAAGACTAGCCCGCTGAGTTTCTCGCCGGATCTTCTCAGTGGAGGCCGCGTTCCGATCCGGTGGTCGTGTACGTAAAAAATTTAATAATTCTGACGTTCGTAAGTGCTTATGTATTGGCCTATACAAATAAATGATTTTTGACTTTGACTTCGACCTAACAAATTTACTAAATAAAGACGAACGTGACAGCACGCTGACTCGTCATGTTAACGTCAATCTTTTCATGCTGAACCCTCTGCGTTTAGACAAAGACTTTTAATCTAAGAAGTTAAGTTTAAGATTTTTTAACGAATCCCCACACTAGGATGTATTTCCGTAACGTGGGTGCGTTTACAAACATGAAAATTCACATACACAAATACCCAGACCGGAACAAATAATTGTGGGCCACACAAAGATTTGTCCCGGGCGGGAATCGAACCCGCGACTATTAGACACACTGGTTGGAGCGGCTTAAGCTCTTTACCACTGCGCTAAATCGTCCGTCAGTTTGGGGTTTATTGAATAAATTAACCTTCTCTTTTTGTTAATAGGTATCTAAAAATCACCCTATCTTCTTCTTCTTCAGCCGAAAGACGTCCACTGCAGGACAAAGGCCTCCCCTAAAGACCGCCACAACGACCGGCTTTGTGCTGTACGCATCCAACTTCTACCCGCGACCTTCACACCAAAATCGCCCTTTACACACCCACAAATCGAGGTGAGAGAGATTAGGTCATACTCCACCTCGCGGAGCCATTTCGGCGCGGGGGAGACAGGTTTGTGGCCACCAGCTGTTGGAATTTCTTAAGCCTATATTCCTTTGCTAACGATTACCACATTAAATGTAAACCAGAAGAAAGAATGACAAAACAGATATACAATGCGAAAGTGGAAGGATGTAGCGGCACCTACATCCTTCCACTTTCGCATTGTATATCTAGGAAGACCTAGACTATCTTACAATGACCAAATAGACCGTGTCTTAGCTGAAGGGCAAGTCAAGAGTCTCCGTAACCGGCGAGTTTGTATGAGACGAACTATGAGAGTGGAGGAAGCCAGAGAGGTATGTAAGGAAAGAACCTGTTGGAACTCTGTACTCTCTGCCTACCCCGCGAGGGAGCTGGCGTGATGATATAGATAGATAGATAGATAGAAATGTAAACCAAACCAGAGCACGGAGCCGCGCGAATATTAAAATACTACAAATGGTCACCTATCTCAGATCGGCCGAGGCAAATGCTGTGCGACCGCGGTGTTTTTACCGATTACCAAGGTTAAGCAGCGTTCGACTCAGTCGGCCCGAGATGGGTGACCGTTTGTGGCATTTTCATATTTGAGCGTCACCGTGCTTCGAAAGGCACGTTAAACTCAAACTCAAATAATTTATTTTGTAAAATACAATTAAATAGTTACGATATATCTCCAGTGTGATGCCGTACGAACGCGATATTAAGCGAAAGCTAAAGTTGAAGACGAAAGAATGAAGTTATTTGTAAAGAGCGTCTAAAGGATTCCAGATGGGCCAGTCCCCACAATCAGCACCCGTTCACGAGTATGACTACACAGCAATCACTCCCCTCGACCATATTGGAGGAAAGGGAGTGGCCCGCGCCAGATAGCCACCGCAAGCAAAGACATTATAGTGAGCATGACCAAACCAGAACCCCAAAGATGGTGGTCAGATTGGGTCTACAAAGCAGTAAAACCCCAAGCTCATCAGGCACAACACGCTACACTTTAACACAATACTAAATAATATGACACTTCAATCCCACGCAATCTTATCTTCTATGTAATCCGAGATTTTGTAATATGCTTTCTTACATAATTTAGCCTTAATTATGATTTTAAATTTATTAATTGGCTAATCTCGAATATCGTGGGGAAGTTTGTTATAAAAACCGTTAAGCCGTTGGTCCTGGCTACCACTTAATATTGTAGTCGTTAAGCCGTGTTGGAAGCCTTTTATGCGACTTGATAATTTCCACCAGCAGGTGGCCACAAACCTGCCTCCACCGCATCGCACGGGCTCTGCGTGGTGGAGTATGACCTAATATCTCTCACCTCGATTTGTGAGAGAAGGCCTTTGCCAGCAGTGGGCAGTATAGCTAATATTATTATAAACGCTGCTTAACCTTCGCTAAGAACACAGCGGTCATACAACGCACAAATGCAGGTACTTTTTGCATGACAACCTTTTCTATGTAACCTACACATGAAAATGATTTTTTTCCTTCTAAAAGTATTTGCATTGAAAAATCACATGTATGTGACTAATAGTTATATATACAAATGTTTCTAAGAAAATAATGATTTAACACCAATGACGACATTGAGGTGTCATTTCAATGATTTCCTAATAAATCGGTTGGACTACCCACGCGAGAAGACCAGCCAGAAAGGAATAGATGATCATGTGATCATTACATATTATAAAAACAAAGTTTTCCGCCGCGTCTGTCTCTCTGAAAGCGATAAACTCAATAACTGCCAAACGGATTTTCATTTTTTTCCCTATCTATTTATATCATCACGCCCGCCAGATCCGTTGCGGGGTAGGCAGAGAGTACATAGTTCCAACAGGTTCTTTCCTTACATACCTCTCTGGCTTCCTCCACTCTCATAGTTCGTCTCATACAAACATGGTAAGATAGTCTAGTTCTTCCCCGGTATTTATCCCTTTCAAAATTGCATATCCGTTGCGTCATTCTTTCTTCCGACATTCTTTCTACATGCCCGAATTCTTAAACTTTCGCATTGTATCTATATCTGTCTATCGTATATTTGAGCACCGTCACGCCTATATTCCTCAAGCGGGGGTGGCAGAGGTGTACTGAGTACACCCACGTTTCGCCAACGATGTTAGGTCCCATGTAATAGGGGGCTAGCCAATTAACATATACCGGGCACAATTCCAGACTCCGGACTCATACTGGGAATTTTCGGTTAGAAAAACTACATTTGTCCGACCTAGGATTTGAACCCATGACCTCGTGATCACTAAGCGATGTGCTTTGCCACTAGACCAACGAGGCAGTCATATATATTGATTTCTTATTTAAAAAATCCAGCAACCTTTAACAATCCGCTTACATATTGCATTCTTTTAGAGGTTACTTTATAATCTTGATCTATCTACAAAGCTATCATAGACACAAAGTAGTTAAAGTGAGCTGTTTCCAAGTGAGCGTCGAGCGAGATGTGTGGACTGTGACGTCAGGACTTGGCGCCCTTGGTCTAAACACCTATGTACATAAATATGGTATGGTTGCCACAGTACGAGCTTAAAAATCATAGGCGCCATTAAATGTATAGGCACTGGTTGTAAGTACAATAATCTATCTATCTATAACCTCACGCCAGATCCCTTGCGGGGTAGGCAGAGAGTACAGAGTTCCAACAGGTTCTTTCCTTACATACCTCTCTGGCTTCCTCGACTCTCATAGTTCGTCTCATACACGCTCGCCGGTTACGGAGACTCTTGACTTTTCCATCAGATAAGACTCGGTTTATTTGGTCGTGGTAAGATAGTCTAGGTCTTCCCCGTTACCTGCATCCTTCCACTTGCACATTGTATATCTGTTTTGTCATTCTTTCCTCTGGCATTCTTTCTATATGCCCGAACCAACGGAGCATGCCCTTTCTCATCTTTACACCGATACTATCTTTCATACCTACTCGCTGTCTTACTATGCTGTTGCTAATGCGGTCGGTCAGCTTCACCCCGCACATCTACCGCAGAGCTCGCATTTCTACCGCATTTATCCTACTTTCATTCTCCTTCTTACATACCCAGCTCTCGCTACCATATAACAGCGTTGGGACAAGAACTCCGTTATGTATGGCCAGCTGCGCCTTATGGCTTAAGTGCCGGCTCCCGAGTAGCTTTCCCATCGCACCATTCACTCTGTTCCCTGCACTCACTCTTCTCTCTATGTCAGCGGTGTATTTCCCATCCTTACTGAAGGCGCATCTAAGATATACAAACTCATTCACTTGCTCCAGCACATCGTTACCAACCACAATAATGATTAATATAATAAGCCCAGTTAAGAAACTACCCTACCGTTTGGCACGGGCCTCCTCTAAAACTGAGAGGGTTTAGGCCATAGTCCACCACGCTGGCCCAGTGCGGTTTGGCGAACTTCACACACCTTCGAGGAACTCGGCATGCAGGTTTTCTGTTGTCCTTTTTATTTTTTAAGGAATAGGGAACAGTAGTCAATGGCCTGGGCTTTCGCCGAGGAAGACTAAAATTACATCGTGGGTATCCTGTCTAGCTTCCTTAGTCTGCATTTAACTCCATGGGATATACAAAAATAATTGTGAAACTAATTTCAAAAGTGTATCCGTGTAGTTTCTTGCCCTTCTTCTCCACAGAAAATACACTTCGAAAGGATGGTAGAGTCTCAAGTAATTACTAGCCTTTTCTTTCTTGACTTTGGTCTAAATACATGAATGAAAACCTTTTGATTTTAAGCAATCAAGAGTTAGTAAAAAGGTTTTTCTAGTTTAAATTGATCCCCGTGACTGAAGTCCGGGTTGCACCTGTTTGTAGGGGTATAATATATAGGGTCCCCCTGCTGGGCAAAGGCACAAATCGAGGTGATAGAAATTAGGGCATACTCCACTCCAGTGAAGGTAAGTTCATGGCCACCTGCTGTTGGAATTATCAAGTATAAAGCAGTCTAGGCCAAGCATGAGATATTTATGCATAAAATATTTTGACTTTATATTTAAAGGTTTATAACTTCTAACTAAAAGTCTTCAAAGACTGAATGCGATGACTGAAGGGGTAAAAATGGGTGATCTAGTGATAAACCACCTATTGTATGCAGATGACGCGGTTTTGATAGCGCCAACAGCCACTGATCTGCAAACACTAGTCACAGTTATAAGAGACGACTGCATGAACAATGGCTTACATTTGAATGTGAAGAAAACCAAAATTATGGTTTTTGAACGGGAAGAAACCAGAACGAATGCAAGGATTGTGGTTGGTAACGATGTGCTGGAGCAAGTGAATGAGTTTGTATATCTTGGATGCGCCTTCAGTAAGGATGGGAAATAAACCGCTGATATAGAGAGAATGCAGGTAATAGAGTGAATGGTGCGATGGGAAGGCTACTTGGGAGCCGGCACTTAAGCCAAAAGGCGCAGCTGGCCATGCATAACGGAGTGCTTGTCCCAACGCTGTTATATGGCAGTGAGAGTTGGGTATGTAAGAAGGAGAACGAAAGCAGGATAAATGCGGTCGAAATGCGATCTCTGCGGAAGATGTGCGGAGTCACGCTGACCGACCGTATTCGCAACAGCGTAGTAAGAAAGCGAGTAGGTATGAAAGATAGTATCGGTGTAAAGATGAGAAAGGGTATGCTCCGTTGGTTCGGGCATATAGAAAAAATGCCAGAAGAAAGAATGACAAAACAGGTATAATGCGAAAGTGGAAGGATGTAGGTGCCGGGGAAGACCTAGACTATCTAACCATGACCAAATAGACCGTGTCTTAGCTGAAGGGCAAGTCAAGAGTCTCCGTAACCGGCGAGTGTGTATGAGACGAACTATGAGAGTGGAGGAAGCCAGAGAGGTATGTAAGGAAAGAACCTGTTGGAACTCTGTACTCTCTGCCTACCCCGCGAGGGAGCTGGCGTGATGATATAGATAGATAGTAGAGTTTATAACTTGGCTTCACAACTAGCTAATTTTCAAAGCACGGAAACGGTTGCATATAAAAATGCCATAAACAGTCACCCATCCCAGACAGACCGAGCAGAACGGTCTAATAGGTTCTGTTCTTACAGACTTCTGTGGCTTGCTCCACTCTCATAGTTCGTCTCATACACGCTCTCATGGAGACACTTGACTCACCCATCAAATAAGACTCGACTCGACTATTTAGATTTATTTATAATTTTTATTCATTACGTCTGAATGAAGTGTTAAGTGTGGCAACCCTGTGTACTATTAATGTAAGTATCTCGCCGGGCAGCTCTCCGCCAGTCCGTGATATTTAAAAGTCAAATAGAAGTTGATATTCAGAGTTTTGTACCTGTTTTAGAAACATTATAACATTATTAAATATTTTATTTCAATGTATTATGAAACATGTTCAACTTGAAATTGGAGAATCTATCGAAATACTTAATGTGTCCGGTTTAAGTCTGGAGTTATAATACAATTATGATCATTTTTGTGGCTGATCTTGTGGCAAATTATTTATTTATTTAGTTGGTAAGGAAAATCAACAGCTACACTAATTAGAATATAAAAGTAATGTAAGCAATATTAAGCCAATTAAAGGTTTTCACGAATAACTCTAAATTTGTGACAGGGACTTTAGCAAACATTACATTTAAGTACTTATGTAACCTGAATACACAAATTCAGGTCACAAAAGTAATTAATTATAATATATATAATAATATAAGCTCTGTTAAGAAACTGTCCCACCGTTGGGCACGGGCCTCGTCTCAAACTGAGAGGGTTTTAGGCCACAGTCCACCACGCTGGCCTAGTGCTGGTTGAGAATTTCACACACCTTCGAGAAACTCTTAGGCATGCAAGTTTCCTCACGATGTTTTCCTTCACCGTTAAAGCAAGTGATAAGTAATTAATTACACTTGAAAACACTTGAGGTTCAGCAGCTCTCTTACCTTATTACTCTTAATAGTAAATGAATCAAAACAGAACTCCTTGCATACATTATTGAAATCATTACATGCTCGCACCATATAAGAATTTTGTCTGTAATTTGAAGAGGCTAACGGAACAGAAAGAGAGAGGTTAAATTTGTGGACCTTTGCGGAACATTAAACCATATTTTTTGGAGAAGAGTGGGGCAGTCAATTAACCCATGAGTGCAGCCAAGTCTGACAGACACCTTAATCCAGTGGTTAAGAGATTAAGCCGCTTCGCCCACTGGGTTGAGCAGTCGCAGGTTTACCTCTCGCACGAGAGAAATCTTTGTGTGTCCCACAAATTTGTTTCGGTCTGGGTGTTTGTGTACGTGAATTTCATGTCTGTAAACGCATCTTCGACACAGATGGTGATTGACCTCGACGCGAATCGAGCAGAATGGCCACTATTCATCATCGTTATCGTCATCAGCCTGTGTCAGTCCACTGCTGGACGTAAGCCTCTCCCGTGGCACGCCACTGAGCTCGATCTTCAGCTCTTCTCCTCCAATCCCTGCCCGCTTACGAATATCGTCGCCCAAACTAGCTACAGGGCGCCCTACACTATGTTTACCGACATGCGGTCTCCACTCAAGAACTAGTCTGCCCCAACGGCCATCAGTTCTGCGGCACATGTGCCACGGCCACTATAGACAGGAGATAATTGGAGAATAGTGGGTAACCTTCGCCCAGTAGTGGGACACATTTGGTTAGTAAATGAAATGATTCCTTGGGATCCCTGACGTCTTGGTTTGTAGCTTCCAGTCGTAGAACTCGTAAGAATAAGTTACTAGGAGTCGTGTCTTTAAGACTGCGTGGATCAAGGCATGTGATACAGTAACTTTAGTTGATATGAAATCTTCCAAAACTTCGAACTGTTCTTATAATGTAATACAATTCATCGGAAATATTAAAAGAAAAATAAAAAGACGTAGCCCCACACTAGGGTGTATTCCTGTGTCATGGGTGCGTTTACAAAACATGAAAATTCCCATACATAAATACCCAGACTGAAACGAATGATTGCGGGTCACACAAAGATTTGTCCCGTCCGGGAATCAAACTACTACTAGACACAGTGGACGAAGCGGCTTAAGCTTTTAACCACTGCGTTAAATCATCCGTCAATTAAAAGGAAGGTCAAGTAAATTCTATTGACTAGTTTTTAAGCGTTTCGCGCTGGTATCAGAAAATGTAAAGCGATAGAGATGACTTTAAAAATATTTTTAACGGCTATAATCTGAGACTATTTTTTAAACTTTGCACGTATAGCAAAGAAACGACAGTTGTTTCGTACAAAATCGTGCGCTAGTTCTCTTCGAGCAGCGGTAGCACTAGTTACTATATCTCTCTATCTATTTCAACAGGCCAGATCCCTTGCGGGGTAGGCAGAGAGTACAGAGTTCCAACAGGTTCTTTCCTTACATACCTCTGGCTTTCTGCACTCTCAGTTTGTCTCATACACGCTCGCCGGTTACGAAGACTTTTGACTTACCCTTCAAATACGACACGATCTATTTGGTTATGGTAAGATAGTCTAGGTCTTCCTAGGTATCTACATACTTCCACCTTTATATTGTATATCTGTTTTGTCATTCTTTCATCTGACATTCTTTCACCGATATTATCTTTTATACCTACACGCTTTTCTACAACGCTGTTGCGAAAACGGTCAGTTAGTTTCACTCCGCACATCTTCCGCAAAGCTCACATTTAGTTACTCTAATATTCCATAATCCAAATAACTCAAAATGTAATCTTACCTACTATTTCCAATGTGCCATGACTTTGAACCAATAACAAAATCCACGAAAACCTTAACATGACTACAGTCAAGGAATAAATCAGGGCTCTATCCAAAAATTATCATCATCGCATAGCTAAGCATCCAAACGAACTAACAGCGCAACTTATATCCCAAAACTATCCTAAACGGCTATATCGCCACGACATATTAAAGTTACAAGAGAGAATGTAGCTGCCTGAGAACATGAGTGGTCCTTCGATGGAGTGCAACCCAACAACCCTTTCGCTTATTGGACAGGGACTGATCGCGAAATTTGAATCACAAAAAAAATCGGTCTGGGTCTTTCATCATTAGAATTTGTGTGTTTTTAGTTGACAAACGGATACCGAGAGGGACGGTGTGAGGGTGTAGTAGAAGCGATTGCGATTACCCAAATTTTGCCCATTCAAGAGTGCAGAGTGGTGGAACCATTGTTTAACCTCTGGTGTTAGCTGGTGTAGCCCTTCGAATCCGCCACTGAATATCTTAGTGGGGCAGTCCTACACGTTAGCATTATCCCTAATACCGATATTGTACTATTTTTTAAAGTCAACTATCGACTGGGCAAGTCAAGAGTCTCCGTAACCGGTGAGCATGTATGAGACAAACTATGAGAATGGAGGAAGCCAGAGAGGTCAAGGAAAGAACTTGTTGGAACTCTGTACTCTCTGCCTACCCCGCAAGGAATGTGGCGTGATGATATAGATAGAACTATCGATATTTTTGCATAGTCATTTGCATGACGGATGATTTAGAGCTGTGCTTAAGCCACGCGACCCTCTGGGTCAAATAGTCGTGGGTAACGATTCCCGCACGAGACAAACCTATGTGTAACCCAAAATTATTTGTTTCGGTCTGGGTGTATGTGAATTTTCATGTTTGTGCACGCGACCACGACATAGAAATAAATGGTAGTGGGGAGCTAGGTTTTTCAAAAAACGTCTTTAATGCCGGCGGTAGGAGTACTATGAGGAAGGAAGCCACCTGGAGTTTTAAATAAATACATAACTCGAGCCTTTATCTCTCTGGGGTATGCAGAGACACTTCGCCATATATTACGATTCTGACACACCTCTTTCGCTTCATCTGCATTCATACACCTTCATGCACTTCCGTTGATTAAAAGTGCTACACACTGGACCATTACGGGGATTCTATTATGGTAAAGGTCCCACATATCTCAGTTCATTTATGCAGGGAACTAAGAAACTTCTAAAGTTTTTTCCCCTGTAAAATAATAATAATTTTAATTTAAAAATACCTTTTTAAAAACAAGCTTTTATAGCAAAAACACAAAAAAATAAATTTTGCTTAGTTGAGGAGTTCCAATGGCTTCCTTCCGGCTCCATCATCAGACCCTGTACACTATCTGGTTATACTTCTTAATGCCAAGCTAATAAGCCTTAACACAAAAGGTTACTTTGTATATTCCACATGTTCCTAAGGCCACCTGCCGACTGCATCATTAGACCAGTTTCATGTTACCATATTATTGCATTGTCATCAGACTTACATACTTATGCCACATTTCAGCTCACTCGGATACCCGCAAGTGCTTGAAAAATGGATCACAAGATTCGAACCGAAAAGACAGACAGCTAAACAAACGTCGCCAGTTAAATAAAAGCTTGTAAAAAAGGTCGAACTAGGTCGTTTTTAACCGACTTCAAAAAGGAGGAGGTTCTATGTTCGGTTGCATGTATGCTTATGTTCAGCGATATTTCCGTCAATTGTGGACCGATTTTGATGATTTTTTTTTGCATTGGGTTCAGTATAGCTCCAAGGTGGTCCCATTTTAATTTCATTGGCATTGGACCTTGGACTTAGAAGATACACCAGGGAACTCCTTAACGACAAACAATAGGCATGTGTAAAATTGAGATATTATGGGTATTACGTCACTCCTATAGGTACCCTACTATAGAACTAAGCAGTATATTAGCCAACTTCAAAAAAGGAGGTTCATAATTCGTCCTTTTTTATAACTCCTTTGCTTATGAACGGATTTCGATGATTCTTTTTGCATTGGGTTCAGTTTAGTTTTGAGGTGGTCCTATTTTAATGTTATTGGTATTGGACCTTGGACTTTGAAAATACAAGAGGGAACTCCTTAACGGCGAAGATCACGAATGTATAGATTGCGTTATTATAGTCATTATATTAATTCTGTAGGTACCTTACTGTAAAACTCAGCAAAATAATATAATATCGGTATATAAATATTACTAAATAATTCACTCGTCACTTAAAATTGTATAATAAAAACTTTTAGTCAATGTGTGTTACCAGTGATGATATATGGATCAGAGACGTGGTCTCTTACAATAGGTCTCATAAAAAAAGCTCAGAGTTGCTCAGCGAGCTATGGAGAGAGCTATGCTCGGCGTTTCTCTACGCGATCGAATCAGGAATGAGGAGATTCGTAGAAGAACCAAGGTCACCGACATAGCCGTTAAGATTAGCAAGCTGAAGTGGCAATGGGCGGGCCACATAGCGCGTAGATCGGACGGGCGTTGGGGCAGAAAGATTCTAGAGTGGAGACCACGTATTGGCAAGCGCAGCGTGGGACGACCGCCTGCCAGATGGACCGACGATCTTGTGAAAATCGCAGGAAGTCGTTGGATGCAGGTGGCATCGGACCGGTTACGCTGGAAAGCGATTGGGGGGGGCCTATGTTCAGCAGTGGACAAGTATAGGCTGAGATGATGATGATGAATAAAAACTTTAAAAAAAAAAGGTAATCCGACTTCAAAAAGCAAAAAATAAATATTTAAAGTCGGTGCCAAATAACCGACTGCACCAACCAGCACCGACTTCAAATATTTATTTTTTGCTTTTTGAAGTCGGTTTACCTTTTTTTTTTAAATGTTTTCTACTGAATTCTCGTATGAATTCTAGGATTGCGACCGGTGTAATGGCAACAAGCTTACTGCATATTACATTTGGGCTTAAGGGGCTACCGTGACCGGCCATTCATCGACCGGAAGAGTGACAGTGATGCAATTACTTTGCAAATGAAAAATAAGGGACGGATATATTGAGCGCCTGCTCAGAGATAAACGACGTATGTGCAAAAATAGATTTATTGAACTCAAACTCAAATCGCTTATGTTGCATAAACCCTGCGGGGGTGTTTAACTTACCAATTTATCACCGGATCGGAACCCTGCCTCCACTGAGAAGATCCGGCGAGAAACTCAGCGGGCTTGTCTTTTTTGCCTAATCTCAATTCATTTTTCATCATTTTTTGTATACAAGGTGTAACATAATAAACGCAAGACCTCAGACACCCCGATTAGAGAATTGCTTCATAAATTCAAAACGAAAACCAAATTTCCAAATTTACCCATTTTTTAAGCACTTTTATACCCCAATTAACAAGGAAACTTGTATGTGCGCATTTTGAGAAATACGGGTTAGGAATGCAATTTGTAATCTCCTTATTGCTATGAATCAAGACTACATTTAGTTTTTTATAGCGCACTGAAGGAGTAAAACAATATTACAAATTAAAAAAAAATTAAACGTACATACAAAGCCAGAGAGGTATGTAAGGAAAGAACCTGTTGGAACTCTGTACTCTCTGTCTACCCCGCAAGGGATCTGGCGTGAGGTTATAGATAGATAGATAGATAGATTAAACGTACATTAAAATTTAAAAAAAAAAAAAAAAAAAAATAGTTGGAATCAATTCAGTTACCGATTTAGAACAAACATTACATTCAGGTCTTGCGTTTATTATGTTACAGCTTGTAGACACATACATTTTTATATGCACCTCCAGTGTGATGCCTTACCACTGAGATGTAGGACGAATAATACAGTGTTTAAAAAAAGTGATGATTTTGGGTCGACTAGTCTTCACATGCAGCACCTGTTCACGAGTACGACTACTTATTATTTAAAAAAAAATACACTATGAAATAAAAATTGCTTTACAAGAAAGTTGCTACGATTATTCTCTATGTTTTTAAGTAAATTCTATTGATATTTCTTCAAGATTTCGCGTTGGTATCAGAAAATGTAAAGCGAAAGTGAATTTTTTTAAAGAAATATTTTTGATTAGTCGTATATTCCTTTTACCAAAATGTAAAATATAGAGACAAAAATCATATTTCTAAATACTAAGTCTCTAATCCATATACTTCTAGAAGTGCATGGAGTACCATAAAACATGTTTATCGCAGTAGGGACCACTGCGTCTGCGTAACTTCGTCGGTGTAATGTAGGTGTACAGGGTACGTTTACTTATCAAACCGCCTATAAGCCTTCCGACTCGGAAATAACTAGCCTTACTTTTTGGTCCATATGAATAAATTATTATTGAAAGAAAGAAAGAAAAACGTTTAATGTGGTACATACAAGCAAAACAAAAAATTACAATGGAAATTAACTCAATATAATAAAATAAAACTATTTTTCGGATTTTATGGCGATTTATTTTGACTTTTAGTTCCCGACGTCCCGACGTTCGTAATATAATGAGTTACATAATTATATATAAATCATACTGCCATCAAGCACGTATATTTAGGTATGGTTACCACGTATGGCCCCGCCTCAGCGTTATGCTGGTTAAAGTAACGTCTTGGGATCCGGTAATTAATATAATCAAATCCAAAACCAAGCATAACACTGCAAGACCTCAAGACACCGTGAGCTCATTCTGCGTAGATCGGACCAACAACAACAAAATAATTAAGAAGTTTGAGGGTACCCCGGAACAACTATGCCTATTGGACGTCTAACACCTCAGTCCCTCCCGTGACCATGGGTGCTGCAAAGCACTCGAAACGTCGGGACCTAAAAATAAAAAAAAAATAAACCGCGATAAAATCCGTAAAATAGTTTTATTTCATGTGTAATATTTGCGTAAATCTAAGAACTCAAAAGGCTAATTATTATTATTATATTGATTTTAAGTTGAGGAGTTCCTATGGCTTCCTTCCGGCTCCACCGTCAGACCCTGAACACTATCTGGTTGTATAATACTTCTCAATTCCAATCAAACAAGCCTTAACACGAGGGGGTAACATTCTATAGTTCACATGTTCCTAAGGTCAACTTTTTGACTGCATCATCAGACCAGCTCCATGGTACCATATTATTGCATTGTCACCGGACTTACATACATATGCCAAATGTTAGCTCCATCGAATACCCGCAGGTTCTTGAAAAATGGATCAGATTTGAACCAGAAAGACATACAGACATGATCACGTAATAAGTCACATTAATAATACATCTAGATAGAAAACATTTAGATATCAAGGGCTCAGCGCGAAAAAAACTGACGGCAGTGTACCCACATCGTTTGGATACACCATTCTTGTCTTTACTGCGTCCGCGTGCAGTATAATCTATTCTCTCTCAACTCGATTTGTGGCGAACGCCTTTGACAAGCAATCAGAAAGTATATAAGATTTATAAGGCTCACTCGAAGAGTTATGGAGAAAAGTGTGCTCGGAGTCTCTGCAAGATCGAACCAGAAACGATGAGTCCCACTGAAGAACCCAAGTCACTGCATGGCATCATCTCAGGCTATACTTGTTCTCTGCTGAACATAGGCCTCCCCAATCGCTCTCCAGCGCAGCCGGTCCGATGCCACCTGCATCCAACGACTTTCCGCGATCCTTACAAGATTGTCGGTCTATCTGGTAGGCCGTCCTACGAGTATGTTGCGCTTGCCAATACTTGGTCTCCACTCCAAAATATTTCTGCCCCAACACCCGTCCGATATTCGCGCTATGTGGCCCGCCCATTGCCACTTCAGCCTACTAATCCTATGGGCTATGTCGGTGATGTTGGTTCTTTTACTCATCTCCTCATTCCTGATTTGATCACTAAAAGAAACGTCGAGCTTAGCTCTTTTCGTAGCTCACTGAGCAACTCTGAGCTTTTTAATGAGACCTATTGAAGAGACCACGATGATGATAATAAATCTGCATGGTCGCGGTTCTTTCGATTTCAAGATTAAGCAGCGTTGGGCTTGGTAAGTCTGAGATGGGTGAATGTTTGTGGTATTTCATATTAAAGTTTGAATAAAAGAAAAAACGTAGCCCTAGAATTTCAATTCCTAGAATTATGTCTGTGTCGTGGGTGCGTTTACAACCATGAAATTCACATACACAAACACTTAGACCGAAATAAATATTTCTGGGTTACACAAAGATTTGACCCGTGCCGGACTGGTTTAAGCTCTTAATCTGGACCAAAACATAATAATAATATTAGCCCTGTTAAGAAACTGTCCCATCGTGGAGCACGGGCCTCATCTCAAACTGAGGGGGTTCAGGCCATAGTTACTGGCCCAGCGCGGGTTCGACCTTCGAGACACTCTTAGGCATGCAGGTTTCCTCACGATGTTTTCCTTTACCGTTAAAGCAAGTCATAGTTAATTTTTAATACACACATGCTTTCGAAATGATAGACGTGCGTGCCTGGATTTAAACCCGAGACCTCTGACCTTGCAGTCCAACTATCACAGCCCTAGACCAAGCAATCGTCAATTTATTTTTACTTTATTTAATAATATATTTCTCATTTCCTTCTCTGTAAACGAGGGAGTCATGTAGCCATTCCTATGAAAAGTACAATTTGGGTAATTCAACTTAGACCCACCTGATATACCATTGTTCTCCCATACACCACAAAAAAATGTACACGGATTTCTTTTATTAATTTTAATAGAGTATCCGCGGAGTTTCTTGCTCTTCTTCTCCACAGAAATGCCATTCCGAAGTGGTGGTAGAATCTTTGTTACTTTTCTGATGATTCTTAAATACTAACTGAAATGGTTTATACTAATAAAAAAATATTCAGATACTAATGATATTATTGTGACTGCTTCGTGGAAGTGTCACATTCGGTCCAGACGAAATACTCAGTGCTAAATAATCGAGTATCTTACTCATGAAAGCGCGACCGCGCCAGCGATGTCGAAGAATATCATGCCCGCCAGCTGGTGCAAAACGCCACGCCTTTCCCATAGCGACAGTCCAAGCCGAGGCCGTTCCTCCTTGAGGCACCCTTGAACTAGTTGCCCCCTTGCCCTTCCGGCAGAAGCATAGTTATTGCACGCTCGCCCACTTGGCCGGTTAGGCTGTAAATAGCTGCCGCTCGACCAACAGCGTAGATCTTTAACACACACATACAAAAAATATGTATCGTTTTTCTGATAAACAATTTATTAAGCTAGTAACCTAGACTATCTTACCACGACTATCTTACAAATAGACCGAGTCTTATCTGAAGGACAAGTCAAGGGTCTCCGTAATCGGCGAGCGTGTATGAGACGAACTATGGGAGTGGGGGAAGCCAGAGAGGTATGTAAGGAAAAAACCTGTTGGAACTCTGTACTCCCTGCCTTTGCCGCAAGGGATCTGGCGTGACGACATAGAAAGATAGGCTAATAAAAGGCTCACCTGAAGTATCAGGTACGCCTCTTGCTTACATAATAGGCAATTAACATAATATTTTTAAAGGTATAGTGTATTTATCTATCTTCATCTATACCTTTACGCTAGATCGCTTGCAGGGTAGACAGGGAGAAAAGAGTTCCATCAGGTACAGGTAGTTCCTTACAAACTTCTCAGGCTTCTTCCACTCTCATAGGTCGTCTCATACGCGTTCGCGACTCGCGACCGATACTATCAGGGTACTAAATATACCTGAATAGGATTTTTTTTTATCGCTTATCTTTAGTATTGCTATGACAGTCGCGAACAATAATATTGTAGTGAAGCTTTCGCCTCTGTCCGTCGGAATTGTTCTTTAGCGAAAAGGTTCATTGTCTCAAAATAATTTTAGAAATAACAGGGATTAAAGCAATGGGCCTATAGTAAGACATACATTTTGTGTCATTTTTCTTAAATAATGGTTTAATTATTGTCAACTTAAGTTTATCTGGATATATTCCATGAATTATACATAAATTTATAATATGACTTAATATTGGAAATATCTTTAAAGATACGCGTTTTAAAATCATCATAGATATATGATCTTATCCTGTACTGTTTGTGTTTCTTAGGTCAGTAATAATTCTGTTTATTTCATCAGGAGTGGTAGGGGTCATATACAGTGAGTTTAAAACGCTAACAGGCTTACGAATATTTATATAAGAATTTAAATTATTAATATGGTCAATAAAAAATTATTAAACGAGGTAGCAATAGTAAATGGGCCATCTGTCGTTAAATTGTTGCCTATATTAATGTCATGAATTTCGTCTTTAGGCTATTATATTTTGAATTATTAATTATTTTCCAAGTGGCTTTATTTTCATTGATGGGTGATTTTATAAAATAGTTATTTTGATATTTTTGCGTAAGTTTAATTATACTATTTGGTCTTGTTGAAATATATTTAAATGCCATTTTATTTTTTGTGTTCTTTTTGATCGATATAGCCATAAAAGATGACGCCAACGCTTGCAACACATCTTTATGCCTTTTGTTATCCATCTTGGTCATTTTTTCATGTTTATTCTCACATAAGTAGCAGGGAAGCATAAATTGTAAGAAAGAACAAAGGTTTCATAGAAGCCAATAAAAGCCCTAACGGGATCATCACATTTAAATTCTTCGAAAAACGTTAAAGAGTTTATACAATCAACAAATTTACTAATATTGTCAAGGTTTAAGTCTTGCTTATTAATGAACCAATTATTTACAGGACTCTTTTTTGCTGGACATGACGCAAGCTGAGCTGTGTGATCTGATAAAGCCAATTCTAATAATTTATTACACCCACGTACATTATGTAAAATATTGTCTATGCATGTCCCACTTGTTGGACGTGTAGGCTCTTGGAAAGCCCATTTAAGATTATAACATGACAGCAGTTGTAGAAATTCAGTAGACATTTTTGTTTTGCTCATTAAATTAATGTTAAAGTCACCACAAATATGTAGTCTCACCATGGCAAAATTTACAAAGTAGTAAATCAAATTTTTCAAAAAATATATTTAATTTTTCTTGGCTTACTTTAGGTGGTCTGTATATACAGAAAACCAAGATTTTCTGATCAACAAGCTCTATTCCAGAACATTCAATAGTACCTTTAGTCCAGTAGCTATTTATTTTATTAATTATCTATCTATCTATCTATCTATAACCTCACGCCAGATCCCTTGCGGGGTAGGCAGAGAGTACAGAGTTCCAACAGGTTCTTTCCTTACATACCTTTATTAATTACTTTAAATTTATGTGAATTACGTACAAGAATACAAGAATCGCCATGACGCGTGTTACGAGTAAAAAATGACCCCAGTGTAAAATTGCTAATGTTGAGTAGTTTACAGTCACTTATCAGCATATTGTGTTCCGATAGGCATAAAATATCAATTGTATTATTTTCACTCTCAAGGCTTTCCAAAGACAGTGTCAATAATTCTGACTTGCTTAAAAGACCGGCAATATTTTGATGTAATATTTTTATTTTGTTAGACATGAAAAAGCTCTTTTTTGCTTGCTCGGTAATTAAATCCTAGATTGGTTTGCGTAGATTTATCCGAACAAACTGGAGAGCAAATTCTGAGTTTACTGGTGGTATAGGCATCGTACTTGGTTTTATAGTCTATGTGTAGGATTTCTTTCCGTATTACATTTATACAAGGCAGTTTTACTAAAAGGAGAATAAATGGAGTAATTGAGGTCCAGGAATATAGTATTCATATTTTTCGAACAAGCAATTCTTAATTCACGATTTAACTTAGCTTACTTCACACATAATTATGTTGATATGTTTAACCCTATTAATAATTTTTTTTACTTGAAATAATAATTTAATAGGGTTCGAGTCATTTATACCTCCCATGACTATCACAAAATCGTTTACATTAAGTTTGCTTATTTCATTGACGGACGGCCTAGTGCAGTAGTTAAGAGTTGAAGCTCCCCGGTACGCGGAGCGGCTCCAGTACTCCCGGGTACGATCCCAGCACGAGATAAATCTGTGACCAACAAATTTTTGTTTTAGTCTGGGTGTTTGTATGTGTGAATTTTGTCGTTTATAAACGCACCCACAACACAAAAATAATTCCTAGCCAGGTTCGCTCTAACATCGTAAACCATATTACAGTTTAGCTCTTTTTACCCCCTCGAATGTCGGACCTGAATTAAAAGGGCAACTTTTTTGGTAGGTTTTTGAAAAAGATATATTTAGACGGTATAATAACCACATAAATTGCATATTATATGCATTGGCTTCGTTATAACAATTCTTATGACTTAGATATATCATGAAGAAGTATTTATACTGCCGAGAAATGATTGAAATTATTTTATAGATAAATAATTTTAATTTAAAAAGATCTATTTCAAAACAAGCTTTTATAGCAAAAACACAACGGAGACCGACAAGTACTCTAGTATTTGTCAAGGCAAATGTAACGAGCTTTAACACCTCGGGATTATGTTGAGTAGTTGAATAGTTCCACTGGCGACCCGCTGGCTCCATCATCAGATTCTGGACATCATCCGTGTTTATAGAACTTGTTAAGACAAATCCAATGGCTCAAAACTCGGTGAGGTTATGTTAAGTAGTTCCGTTGGCCACCTTCCCGCTCCATCATCAGAACCTGGACATAATTCGGGTCTACAGAACTAGTTAAGACAAATCACGGCGGAGTTATATAGAGTAGTTGGGAAGTTCCGTTGATCATCTTTCTCATAAGGGATCGGATAAACAGGGTCTACAGAACTCGTTAAAACAAATCCAATGAGCTCAAACACAGCGGGGTCATGTTGAATAGTTGGGTAGTTCCGTTGGCCACCCTCCGGGTCCTTCATCAGACCCTGGAAACCATCCAGTGTAAAGTATGAGTCAAGACAAATCCAACGAGTCGAAACAAGGCGGAGTTATACTGAGTACTTGTGTCACCTTTCGGCTTCATCATCAGACCCTGAACACCGGCTTTATGCTGTATGCAGCCAGCTGTTGCCCGCGACCTTCACCAGGTCATCGGTCCAATAGCTCAAACAAATACAACAAACGCGTGAACCAAATGAACTGTTTTATTTATACAACTGTTAGGGTAAGGCCAAACCAACGCGTTCATCGGCCGCGGTGGCGTGCACGGTGGCGATCAGCTCCTGCAGTAATATTTGTATGGAAATATTTACACCAACGCGTCCTGCGTCCTGCACGCGCTATCTGAGAGGCGTCTGCACGCGCAATTATTTAATTTGCTTCTATTAGGTACATGATTACCAAGCATCCATATATCCATCTTCACGCACTTTCGCGTTACTCCCCTCCAGTCAGCCGCTATCGTCGTCCGCGGCATATTCTTACCGAATGTCCTTACTTTCCCGTTTCGGATACAGATACCGCACACAGGACGATTTATTATTATTATTTAAAAAAAACGTAGCCCCACACAAGGATTTATTCCTGTGATACGTTTACAAACATGTAAATTCTCATACACATATACCCAGACCGAAACAAATGATTGTGGGTCACACAAAAATTTGTACCGTGCGGGATTCGAACCTGCGACTATTAGACACAGTGGGCGTAGCGGCTTAAGCTCTTAACCACTGCGCTAAATCATCCGTCCTGCGCTAAAGCGTCCGTCATGAGATGGATGAGACACCGACCTCGCCGGTGAGCTCGAAGAATTACCACGGCGAGATACTTCGTATATCTTCTCCCTCATAGCGAAAGCTCAAGCCGAGGCCGTTTCTCCTTGAGGCGCCCTTGAGCTAGTTGCCCGCTTGCCCTTCTGGCTGGAGCGTAGTGGTTGCACGCTCGACCTTTTTCCGGTGGAGCTGTAAAGACTTAGCGGCCAACAGCGTAGATCATTAATGCACACACACACTTTTGCGTTTATTATTAATAGGATTAGTGTGGACCAATCCTACTATTAATAAACATAAAAGTTAGTGAAAATGGATGTATGGATGCTTATATCTTTCACGCGAAAAAGACGAATGGATTTTAATGAAACTTTACAGTAATATGTCTTATAGCTGTACCTAAGGAAATATCAATGTAATCTTAAGAGCATTTAAATGAAACACAATTTTCTGCATAGACGGTATCTTTATTTAAATTTTAACCAGCATTCATAAAAACCAAAAAACTTTATTATTATATTTAGACGGTTTCCAAAAAAGTTCCTGCGGTACGAAGGCGCCTGGTCGCTTAATTATAAACCACCTATAGCGTAAATCGTACTTAAAATAAGGGTACGGCCCAAACCAAAGCGTTCGCGGTGGCGATCAGCTCCTGCAGTAATATTTGCAAGGAAATATTTACATGAATGCTAGGATTGTGGTTGGTAACGATGTGCTGGAGCAAGTGAATGAGTTTGTATATCTTGGATGCTCATTCAGTAAGGATGGGAAATACACCGCTGACATAGAGAGAAGAGTGAGTGCAGGGAACAGAGTGAATGGTGTGATGGGAAAGCTACTTGGGAGCCGGCACTTAAGACAAAAGGCGCAGCTGGCCATACATAACGGAGTGCTTGTCCCAACGCAGTTATATGGCAGCGAGAGCTGGGTTTGTAAAAAGGAGAATGGAAGTAGGATAAATGCGGTGGAAATGCGAGCTCTGCGGAAGATGTGCGGAGTGAAGCTGACCGACCCTATTCGCAACAGCGTAATAAGAAAGCCAGTAGGTATGAAAGATAGTATCGGTGTAAAGATGAGAAAGGGCTTGCTCTGCAGCAGCCACATGCTCCCTTGGTTCGGGCATATCAAAAGAATGTCAGAAGAAAGAATGACAAAACTGATATACAACGCGAAAGTAGAAGGATGTAGGTACGGGGGAAGACCTAGACTATCTTACCATGACCAAATATACCGGGTCTTATCTAAAGGACAAGTCAAGAGTCTCCGTAACCGACGAGCGTGTATGAGACGAACTATGAGAGTGGAGGAAGCCAGAGAGGTATGTAAGAAAAGAACCTGTTGGAACACTGTACTCTCTGCCTACCCCGCAAGGGATCTGGCGTGATGATATAGATAGATAGAAATACTCACACAATTCGCGTCCTGCGTCTTGCACGCGCTATCTGGGCGACGGGCGCCTGTACGTGCAATCATAGCGAGATACTGACCGCCACCGTGATCGCCGTCGGAGACGCCACCGCAGCCGCGGCTGAACGCGTTGGTTTGGCTGTACCTTAAGACTTATAGCAACCTAAAGAAAAATACTTAATATCTATCTATATGATCACGCCAGATCCCTTACATCTTCAATTCAATCATCCTTGTGTGTTGTAATTAATTTCGCTTTTTTATTATCTGTACTAATTTTTTTTTTTTTTTGGCTTTCTGTCAAATTCAGTATTGTGTCATATTTTTGTCTGTTTTACTTGTTTTTGTTTTTTAATTTATTTTGATTTTTGTATATTATAATAATTCTAGGAGTTTATTTAGCGTGACAGCGGTCACTCCAAGGGCCTTACCAGAATACCAGCGCTGGTTGCTTCAACCAGCATAACGCTGAGGCGGGGCCATATGTGGTACACATACCTAAATATACGTGCTTGATGGCAGTATGATTTATTTATAATTATGTAACTCATTATATTAAGTTAATTGCCATTGTAATTTTTTTTGTTTTGCTTGTATGTACCACATTAAACGTTTTTCTTTCTCTTTCTTTTCTGGCAGAGGGTACAGAGAATACCAAAAAATTATATTAAATAATCTTTGGTTCCCACTCGAGAACCTTTTTATCTGTTCATATCTGTGACTTTGGTTCTCCTACGAATCTCCTGTTTAACGGAAAATATTTCATAAACAAATTCCCTTCGAAGTCATATCGGTATGATTAACATTTTTTTTTGAGCAAAGAGGTTTTCAATGTTTTAAACCGCAAATTCTACCGTTTGAATATGCGAATATATATAATAGTACGACAAAAATAATATTTTGACCCAAAATAACATGATGATAATAACCTTCTTTAAAAAGCTTACAAAGGAGCCAAAAATATGAATGATAACCGTGTATAAAACTTATTTTTGCCACATGAAACCGTTTTAATTCGTGTACACCATTAAATAATTCAGGATAAGGAAAGATATTATGGGGGTGCGGTGTACGCCGTAGTACCACTTGAGGAACCTTCCCTACATAGGCTTTAATTTATAACGATACTAACTGTACCCGTAATATAGTACGCGTTATTTTCAGGCGAGTATTTCACGTCTTAAGTTTTTTTCCCTTCCTCTGGATGAAATGTATATCCATGCGAAACTTGATGAAAATCTGTTCAGCGGTTTGGACGCAAACAGGTAACAGACAGACAAAGTTACTTTCGAATTTATAATATAAGTGTGGATTACAAAATTTTATTGCAAATCAGTACACTCTGCCTACCCCGCAAGGGATCTGGCGTGATGATATATATAGATAGAGATACAATCTATACATGTAGGCAGAGAGTACATAATTCCAACAGGTTCTTTTCTTACATACCTCTCTGTCTTCCTCCACTCTCATAGTTCGTCTCATACAAATATGCAATGAATTATAATATAAAGGCGTGCGCAACCGGGGGTAACAGCTAGCCTTTATATATGAAATTCGGGATGTGTATGTTCGTAATTCTTCTCCCTCTAAACGGCTTGATTTAATTCAATTCAATTCAATTCTTTATTCACACTAAATAGAGCAGGTAAGGTGTTACATTATAGGTACGTACTTATATCTATTTGGCCTGATTAAGGCATGTGAATGTTATACAATATATATATGATAGTTGGAGATTACAGAAATGTCGTCTATATAATTAAACTTACATGTCATCATTAAAAATAAAATAAAGGAATAAAAATTAGGTCTAAATTATAATCATATGTCTAATTTATATTAATTTGTCAAATTATAACATGGTTCCGGCAGGTTTTAGGTAGTCATATTTTATCAGAAAGATACTCGTTTACACAGTAATAGCATTTTTCGATCAAGAAACTTTGTAGTTTTATTTTAAATGTTTTAATATCATTAAGGTTTCTAATCTCATGCGGTAGTTGGTTGTAAATTTTGACTGACATGCAAAAGACACTGGTATGGAGTAATTTTGTTTTACTCGGCACAATATTTAGTTTATTCCAGTGACGAGCTCGAGTTTGTTGTTTGAATAAATGCAAGTTGTTTTTAGTGAATAGTGCGCATTCATATATATACAGACAAGGTAACGACAGAATCTTTAGGTTTTTAAAATGGGATTGATGGATTTTTAGAATTTTAAAAAGAACGATTTTGAAAGGAGGTTCGACGAATTTGAAAAGATATAAACTACATTTTGTGTCAAATAAAAAAAAATATGCAGACAAAGTAGAGAGTAACAACTAGCATACATTAACTCCTATCTGATATTTGAAAAGTCTGGCCTTAATAACATATACTGACATAGGTACAATTTTTTTGTAATACAATTTTTTTGGCAATTTGATATCAATTGTAATTTCTTGCCAGTCTTCGTCTTTAGTCAGTTCTGTAACGTCCTGTAAAGTCATTCTACACAGAATTCAAGAAAATATTATTTCTACAACTTAATTATAAGTCTAATGGGGGTCTGTCCAAGAGCGTGCTCGTCGCGACCCCTGCCAGTTATTATGGCTGCAATCTTGGACCGAAGACGTACCGCAGTGCGGGCTAGGGCGTCCCCCCGAGGCGACGCGTACCGGCCCGCCTCTGTCGGTACGAATATAGGTGGAAGCGGCGATGGGGGCCGCCACCCATCACGCCGGGCCCGAACTGGCGAGTCGTGGGGTGCAGAGTGCCGAAAGAACCTGTTGGAACTCTGTACTCTCTGCCTACCCCGCAAGGGATCTGGCGTGAGGTTATAGATAGATAGATAGATAATTATAAGTATCTTGTAGGATGTCGTTGGTGTAGCTATACATTAAATAAATTAGTGTTACAAAAAAGAAAATATTTCTTTGTGTTGTACAAAAATGTGTGCGTTTACAAACACATATTTCACATACACAAACACCCAGACCGAAAATATTTAATGGGTCAAACAAAGACTTGCCACGTGCTGGGATCGAACCCGTAACTATTTGATCCAGTTGGCGGAGCGGCTTAAGCTCTTAACCACTGGACCAAGCCATCCGTTATATTAATCATACTTTTTTTTTGGTCTAGTGGCAAAGCGCATCGTTTTGTGATCACGAGGTCCTGGGTTCAAATCCTAGGTCGGACAAATGTAGTTTTTCTAACGAAAAATTCCCAGTATGAGTCCGGAGTCTGGAATTATATGGCAATAGGCTCGCCCCTATTACATGGGACCTAACATCGTCGGCGAAAAGTGTATTCAGTACACCTCTGCCATCCCTGTTGGGGAATATAGGCGTGACGATGTATGTTTTTTTTATTAACCTTATGTGTCCCAATGCTGGGCAAAGGTCTCCCCCTCTTTCGTACAACGATGTATATGCACTGCCAATAACGGCCATTCTGTTTGATACGAGTCGAAGTCACCGCGCCACCAATTTTTAGGCCTGCCTCGGCGACGATGACCTTGTGGGACCCATTCGGTACACAATTAATAATACAGATAAAAAGAAAAACATCTTCAAAACAGCTGAGCTCCAACCGATGTAACTCTTCTCAATCCAACGATGAAAAAAAGGGATTAAACGTAACCTCTATCAGGCTATGTCTGAAACATCTGTAAGATACAGACAAAGCCAAGGAGAGGCTAGGTCAAGATCCCGCCCAAAGGTCGCCGAGGTCATCACACGTCTTCCAGGTCATCACTCATTTTTTCATTATACATCTTGAAGGTCACCACTTATCTTGAAGGTCATCATTTTCAAGTTTGTTGCTTATCTTCATGAGGCTAATAGTTTTAAGTATCCTAGCGAAATTTACAGTAACTGCACTGGCATATCAATCAATAAAAAAATTAGAACAACAACAACTCAACATCTCGCCAGATTCCTTGCGGGGTAGGCAGAGAGTACAGAGTTCCAACAGGTTATTTCCTTCCTCTCTAGCTTCCTCCTCTCTCAAAAATAAACAACTTAAAACAGGTTATTTTATTAGAAGTAAAAAAATATTTATATTATTTACTTGTTTCTGCCCGTGACTTCGTCCGCGTTGATTTTAGACGAGAACCTTACATTTTTCCAAGAAAAAAAGTTCCTATGTGTTAATCCAGGTAATAAATTCGACGGACGATTTAGCGCAGTGGTTAAGAGCTTAAGCCGCTCCAACCACTGTGTCTAATAGTCGCGGGTTCGATTCCCGCACGGGACAAATCTTTGTGTGATCCACAATTATTTGTTTCGGTCTGGGTATTTGTGTATGTGAATGTTCATGTTTGTAAACGACACAGGAATAAATCCTAGTGTAGGGCTACGTTTAAAAAAAAGAAAAAAATATGTGTGGGGCAAATTTCATCCAAAATTCGTTCAGCCGTTTTACCAGATTGAGTGACAAACATCCAAACATTAGGTAATAATACAGTGGGTTAAGTATAATTGTGTGGTGGCCGGTCCCGTGCGGTCGGGCCAGGCTAAAACTTTATTATAATTATATTTTATTTAGACAAAAATAGCTTAAACTATAAAAATAATAAACAAGGTGTTGGAATGGAAGAGGTGTACTGAGTACACCTTCATATCGCCAAAAATTTTAGATCACCCGTACGTTGCTCGGGTACCGGGTACATTGAGAAAATTGACTTTTACTTAAAATTAGTTTTAAAGATATCAACGCGCGCGCTCCTTGTTGAAAGCTACGAAGAGAAGTTTTTACCTGACTGATAGAAGGAAGGTAATGATTTTCGTAAGTATGTACGTATGTCTATTTCTTTAGCACACTCTGTACCCTAAACGGATAAATATAGAGATTGTTGTTTCATATTCTCCCGGAATTTAGTGCAGTAGTTAATTATTCTACTCTACTGAAAGCTATGCTACCCTAGGTTTGTTTTAGTCCATATTTTTACTAGTAATCATTTGCCATTACTGATACACAATGCGAAAGTGGAAGGATGTAGGTACCGGGGAAGACCTAGACTATCTTACCATGACCAAATAGACCGGGTCTTATCTGAAGGACAAGTCAGGAGTCTCCGTAACCGCCGAGCGTGTATGAGACGAACTCTGAGAGTAGAGGAACCCAGAGAGGTATGTAAGGAAAGAGCCTGTTGGAACTCTGTACTCTCTGCCTACCCCGTAAGGGATCTGGCGTGATGATATAGATAAATAGATAATCATTTGCCAGTATCTATTCATTTATAAAGGTAAAGTAAATTATACACAAATTATAACACATTCACCAGTTAGGTTTCCAATAATGAAAATAAACAATTATGCACGCTCAGTAGAATTAAAATAAAAAAGAAACATAAAAATATAATTTAACAAATTTGTTGCCTTAATCTACGAGTAAGTTCTTTCTTAAACCTAGAAAGTGACAAATGAAATATATAAATATCATTAAATTTGTTGTTGTAGCAGCGGGCACTGCGTGTTATAAATTTATTCTTTGCATGGACGGTCCTGGCAAACGGAACATGCGAAATCTCTTTACAGTGGAAAGTCGGCCTTCGACAACGCAGACATATTTTGCTGATTAAAACCCTTAGTTGAAATGGAGAATACCTTTTCACGCGGGAGATATGTAGATCGTATTGTAATGTTCTTTTAGGCTCGACTGTTTAGGGATGTCACCACTCACGTGGGGTAATGAGATAGGCTCGTTTTTTTTATTTCTTGATTTATTTATGAATTTGTGTTCAGTATCAAAAATACAGTTACGAAACAATACTGTAATGCAAGATAGGAGTTTATGATGGCCAGCCGTATCATGGACGACCAAAAAAGCAGTCCACAAACCTTGGGATTGTTCTTCGTTCGTCCCACATACAAAAATCTTTGTTCGGATCATATTCTATTCCTGTTTCATCCCAAAAGTAATTTTTAGTCTATATTTAATATTTTGTTCCTATTATATCCCATGTGTTATGTATATGTTATTGGTTCGTCCCAATTTTTTTGCTTCATTACCATAGTGTGGGTCCTGGCGGGAAACGACGGCGGAGAGCGGACGGAGAGCCCAAAAAGAGGTGGCGAGACGAGCTGGACTCTTATAACAAGGATTGGCATCAGATTGCACTAAACCGAGATGAGTGGGAGAAGGGACGAGGGGGAATAATAAGTACAGACCGACTGAAAAGCATTAAAAATAAATAAAACATTATTTTGATTATAATTGTAACTGCTGTTTGATACAATTTGCGTTTAACTCCGACACCTGAACAGACCAACTAGTTGTACAGAATAAAATCCGATGAAGCATTTTCTTCCAGTCAAATCAATTTGTCGGTCCGTCGATTATTTTTCTATTATTTTAGTAGGATTTTATAGCTAGCGAAATAATTAGGCTCATTTAAAAATAATTGGATTCTACAGATACATCCATGAATAGGGGTTTTTCCGTCTCTTCGATTCCCACTTAACACAAAAGGCGCAGCTAGCCATGCATAACTGGGTGCTTGTCCCAACGCTGTTATGTGGCAGTGAGAGTTGGTTATGTAAGAAACAGAATGAAAGCAGGATATATGCGGTCAAAATGCGAGCTGCGAAAGACGTACGGAGTGAAGCTGACCGACCGTATTTGCAACAGCGTAGTAAGAAAGCGTGTAGGTATAAAAGGTAGTATCGGCGTCAAGATGAAGGGTATGCTCCGTTAGTTAGGGCATAGAGAAAGAAAGACAGAAGAAAGTATGACAAAACAGGTATGCAATGCGAAAATGGAAGGATGTGGGTACTGGGGAAGACCTAGACTATGATACTATGACCAAATAGAACGTTTCTTATCTGAAGGGCAAGTCAAGGGTCTACATAACCGGCGAGCGTTTATGAGACGAACTATGAGAGTGGAGGAAGTCAGAGAGGTCTGTTAGGAAAGAACCTGTTGGAACACTGTACTCTCTGCCTACCCCGCAAGGAAACTGGCGTGATGATACAGATAGAGATAGATAGATAGATTCTCCCACATAGTAGGAAGAATTCATAAATGTTTATATATCTTCGGTCAAAGTACCAGGACGTTTTAACAAGCTAGTAGATGAAACGCTATACATAAGTACTGTAAGAAGATTTTTTGTGTGCGAGTGATCTACGCTGTTGGCCGCGGGGTCTTTATTTGAATGAAATCCCTATTCAAAGGACCAAGATATCATAGCAGTATAGAGGTGTTTAGGCTCATGTAGTGGCATACAATAGAGGCAGAATATCTTACTCATACCACTGTATCGAAAGTTCGCTCAGAAGCTAAGATCTCCTAGTATGTCATGATAACCTGGTACCTACTTTGATCAAGATTTTGTGACACTCATTGATTCAACCTAATTATAATAGATTGACTGGGAATATACTGGGCATCATCACATTATACAGGGTGGAAATATTAAGTTTCACCAGTCGATTATTTCTTTATATCAGTATAGGTTTTTATACCAGTTTAAATTGTGTAGGTGGGTAGAAATTTAATATATGCACTTGTCGAATAAGTTAACGCCTACACAAAAGGAAAAAAGCAGTGATAGCCTAGTGGTTAGGCCGTTGGACTGTAAAGTCAGAGGTCTCGGGTTCAAACCCAGGCACGCACCTCTGTCTTTTCGAAAGCATGTGCATTGAAAATTAAGTATCACTTGCTTTAAAGGTGAAGGAAAACATCGTGAGGAAACCTGCATGCTTAACAGTTTTTCGAAGGTATGTGAAGTTCGCCAACCCGCACTGGGCCAGCGTGGTGGACTATGGCCTAAACCCTCTCAGTTTGAGAGGAGGCCCGTGCCCACCGGTAAGACAGTTTTAATAGGGCTAATATTATATTATTACTTGTCAAATAAGTCAACGCCTACAAAAAAGGGGTTGGAATGTGCATCACATTTTATTACTAACAGCACTTTAGTAATTGAGATGTAATGGGACGAAACAAGACAGAAATTTAGCTTGAATAATAATAGGATTTTTTAGAACTTGGGACGAATGAAGAACAATCCACTATTTCACTGTAGTAGTTCGTAGTTTATGACCTACATATTTACAAAACGTTTTCCACTTTCTGACGCAAGGTGGTATAAATGGAACTGATTGCATTTTAATTTGCAAATCATTAAATAAAAGTTTGTAAAAACACAAATGCGGATAGGACGCAGATGTGGATAGGTTCAGTCACCCACGAGTCACCTCGAATAGCTATATTTGTCCATGTGTTATTAATTTCACAATACAAACATACATTTGGTAATTTACCATCCTTATTCCCTATGACCGATTAAGCACGTAACGTGACGAGTTACGAGAACTTTGTGAAATAACCGATTAATGCAGGGATAAACTTACTAATCTATCATCGGATCGGAACGCGGTCGCCACTGAGAAGATCCGGCGAGAATCTCAGCGTGCTTTGTTGTCTAATTCTCCACTCATTTTTTTCATCATTTTCTGTATAGATATATACAATTATATGCAAAATCATTTATGCGATCCAGCTCCGGTGCCTGCATGGTACAATAAGGTATCTTATTGCAGGACCGATGACATCGTCGACGTTGATCCAGTGGCAAAGCGCATCGCTTCGTGATCACGAGGTCCTGGGCTCAAATCCTAGGTCGGACAAATGTAGTTTTTCTAACGAAAAATTCCCAGTATGAGTCCGGAGTCTAGAATTGTGCCTAGTGTATGCCAATAGGCTCGCCTATTACATGAAACCTACCATCGTCGGCGAAAAGTGAGTGTACTCAGTATACCTATGCCACCCCCGCTTGGGGAATATAGGAGTGACGCTGTTTTATTTTTATAATTGTTCGTTCAACACAAGCTTTTAAATTATTTTTGGAAAAATAAAATGGTTAATTTGCTTTCACTGAAAAAATAAAACGGTTTATTTATTTATTTGGCAAGCTCTATAGCCTAAACCGTTGACGGATTTTGAGATAAATGAAGCGTCGTAAGATTACGTATGAGATCTTAGCCCAGCAGTGGGATAACTTAAGCTCTTCATCATCATCACCCCGACTTAGTCCAATGAACAAAGATCTTCCCCAAAGATCGCGACGACGACCGGCTTTCTTTTCTTAGCTTAACTTCCACCTAGCAACATATATTAAAATAATTTTAATTTAAAAAGCCTTATTTTAAAAACAAGCTTTAATAGCATTACCGGGGAGGACCTAGACTATCTTACCACGACCAAATAGACCGAGTCTTATCTGAAGGTCAAGTCAAGAGTCTCCGTAACCGGCGAGGGTGTATGAGAGTGGAGGAAGCGAGAGAGGTATGTAAGGAAAGAACCTGTTGGAACTCTGATATAGATATCGGTCAAACGGGGGACAAACGGTCCCCTATCTCAAGTCGACGAAGATCTCAAGTCGTGGCATTTTCATATTCGAGCGTCTCTGTACTTCTGAAGACTTCGAAAGGTAGTAGTCGTTAAGCCAACTTGGAATCTTATAGGCGGCTAGATAAGTCCCAACAGCGGGTGGCCAAGAACCTCCACTGCACCGCACTGGGTCCGCTTGGTATGCATGACCTAATCTGGACTTAGATCGACGATTTGGCGCAGTGGTTAAGAGCTTAAGCCGTTTCGCACACTGGGTCGAATAGTCGCGGGTTTGATTTCCGTTCGGGGCAAATCTTTGTGTGACCCACAATTAATTGTTTCGGTCTGGGTACCTGCCTTCACCAATCCAATCCAATGACGGACGATTTGGCGCAGCCATTAAGAGCTTAAGCCGCTCTGCCCACTAGGTCCAATAGTCGCGGGTTTGATTCCCGCATGGAAATCAAACCCGCGACTATTGGACAAATCTTTGTGTGTCCCACAATTATTTGTTTCTATCTGGGTATTTGTGAATGTGAATTTTCATGTTTGTGAATGCACCCACGACACAGGAGTATATCCTAGTGTGGGGCTACGTTCTTTTTAAATCTCCCTCATCTCAATTTGTAAGCCTTTGCCTTTTGTATAAGCTGATATTATTATTATTTTTACCTCTACAATATGCGCTATAAAACTTATCATTTTAAGATAATAAGCACGAAGCATTTGTCTATTTCTAACTTCATTAACATATATGGTAATAACGACCATTATAAATTGACATTTGGCATACCTGCCGCCCCCCCTTCAAGTAACGCGTATTAGTCGCGACTAGAGGAGGGGGGAGGTCTTGGTTAACTGGTTCTAGTCCGTGATAGTGACTAGCCCAAGGTTATTGCGTGTTTTTCCGTTCAAATTGAGGTTTTTTTAATGTTTGCTACATCTGATTTTGTGTGTACGTGTATCTTTACGATCGTGTTCAAGAAGAGGTCGGCAGAAATTGTCAGAACTCTATGCGCATATTATAAAACAATAATAATTGAGGATGTAGGTACAGGAGGTAGGGAAGACCTGGACTATCTCAGCATGACCAAATAGACTGTGTCTTATCTGAATGGCAAGTCAGGAGTCTTCGTAACCGGCGAGCATGTATGAGACTATCTATGAGAGTGGAGGAAGCCAGATAGGTCTGTAAGAACCTGTTGGAATTCTGTTCTCTCAGCCTGCCCCGCAAGGGATCTGGCAGCAATCCGGCTTATTCAGTCCAACTGCTGGGCAAAGTTCTTCTCACACAAATCCAGGTGAGATAGAATTAGTCAAACTGTATCCAGTAGAATTAGTGAGGATTGCTTAAAGCAGGTTTGTGTTGGTGGAACTTATCAAGGACCACTACGGGAAGTGGCAACCGGGGCCAACCTTTTAAATATCTTAGAATCCATTATTTGCAACTGATTCGCATGACGCATTCTAGTGGAGGAAAAGGTGCATTAATCTCCATCAATAGAGCTATCTAGTGGCGGAATAAACAATTATAAGCTAGCTTATATTGTTCAACTGCTGTTAAAGCTTTCTCTCAGAAATCCAGGTGAGAGATTCGGTCATACTTCACTACGCGGATCCAGTGCGGTGCGGTGTAGGCCTGCTTGGAATATATCAAGCCGCCTATAAAGCGTACTTGGGACGTTTAACCGAGACCGATTGCACAACGTGAGTGATCACTTTAAAGAGATGTTTGCAAATTTAAAATATTAAAACTGTTATCCATCTCAAGACCAATTGCTGCTACGAACGTCTGTTTTATAAACTTGACCGCTTATAAATTTGATCGGATCGTGATCTCCACTGAAAAGATCCGGCGAGAAGATCAACAGGCTTATCTTTTTTATTTAAGCCTCATTTTCTCTCGCTACATTGCGGATATTGATGTAAATAAATATCGATATAAAAGCGATTATAAATCGATACCTACATTCTTAATACAATTCCGGATCTGATGTATGACATCATGAGATCAGTAGGAGGCCGCACCAATGTCATTCTAACAAACAGGTCAAATATACTAGTTTTTAGGGTACCGTACTGCATTCGGCAAAAACGGAAATCTTATAGATACATAGATAGAGTACCCTTTGTTGTACAGTAGTGTAATTACAATAAACACTATGCTGAGAAGTCGGTAAGGAAAGAACCTGTTGGAACTGTGTACTCTTCGCCTACCTTGCAAGGAATCTGGCGTGATTATATAGATAGATAGACAATGCTGATACTATAGGATCTAGGATCACTTTGTCTGTATATCCGTTAGTTGAGGCTTTTCTCAGATAGTCGAAATTAAGAAATGTCAAATACTGGTCTATTCCCAGTTGTATCCACCGGCTATGTGACAAATTGGAAGAAAATTCCAGTGACGACGTATGACATATAGTTACCCAATTGTGGCCACGGCTTTGTTTTCACTGGTGACAGATGAGAAAAAAATACCCTACACTAAGAGCTACGGTACCTTGGCATTGTAACAAATTTAAGCTTTTCTGTCAATACAATCAAGATATATGGCCATATAAACTCACTTAACAAAACCTACTTTCCTTTGATTTATAATCACTGAACGAGACAAAGGAAATAAAACCGAAAACTGTCAATTTGGAATATTATATAAATGAATCAAAATTATTTCCATAATTAAAAAAAAAATATACCATATCAAATGGCACAGGTCCCTAATAAAGTAGACCGATGACCTAGTGAAGGACATGGGTAAAATTTAGACGCGTACAGTACAAAGTCGGTCGTAGTGGCAAAGTTTGAGGGGGGAGGGGGGGCTTTTGTCTTGCAGTGGACGCCTTTCGCCTGGCGGCTGAGGACGACGATGAAGACGAAGAGTGGCACTTATACGGGACCCTCATACGAGTTCTACTCGCACTTACCCGGTTTTTTGTTTCATTAAGATAATATGTGAACGCAGCTTAGCGAAACGAATTGTTCGCTATAATTCGTTTAATCCACGAAAAGACACCCTATCCTTTTTCCTAACTACTTATATTTGTACTCTGAGACTGTTGTCTTTCTTTACCCCATATGCGAGGTCGTGATGATATAGCTATCAGTTACATTATATATTATAAAACAAAGCTCCCCCCCCACGTATGTCTGTCTGTCTAAACGCGATAATCTCAATAACTACCGAACGGATTTTCATACAGTTTTCACCAATGAATGGAGTGATTTAAGAGGTTTTTTTGTCTGACTCGAGCGTAGTGGTTACACGGTCGCCCTCTTGCCCCGTGAAACTGTAAAGGCCCTGCTGCTAACAGCGTCGATCATTCACACAAACACACAAAAATTAAGAGTGTTTATGTGTATAAATAGAAATACATAGGTTAGAAGCACTCGAAACGTCGGGAACTTAGCAATTAAAAATACACCGCGGTAAATCCGAAAATAAAATTGACTGCCTTGTTGGTCTAGTGATCACCGCTTTGTGCCCGGTATATGGCAATGGGCTCGCCCCCTATTACATGGGACCTAACCTCGTCGGCGAAATGTGGATGTCCTTAGTACACCTCTGCCACCCCCGCTTGGGGAATATAGGCGTGACGGTGTTTTATTTTTTTTAAATCCGAAATAGTTTTGTTTCATACAATCATTATTATAATCTCATTATCGTGGTAGAGTAATCGGGACATCTAAAATGTCCGAATAAATATTGTGGATGGTTGCTTACGAAAATATACCGAAATCACTATATGGATCGATGTCTGCGCACTGCTTTAGTAAAAAATGGCCTTGTCTCACACTAAGAATTATTCCTGAAGGTATCGTGGATACACTTTCAAACATCAATTTCGCACACACAAACATCCAGACTAAATCAAATCAAATCAAATCAGTTTATTTGCGAAAATGGGTTACAGTGGATGTTAAAATTACAATGGTCGTACGCCATATTCTGCCTTTAGGCATGCAAATATCATTAGGAATAATACAAGAACTTAAAGTACCTAACAATTAAGAAAACATAATAATTGTATCGGGCATTTATAAATTATTTAATTAAAAGTTAAATATATAATAAAATTTGTACAATTGAATTAATACCAAGTGTCTGTTTTAGTGATGACAATTATATTAATGTTAAAACATACTCTTGTAGAATCCTTAAATTCATGCGATTTTTACACAAGCAATAGAACTATTTTACGGATTTTATCGCGGTTTAGTTTTTGATTTTAGAATTTTAAATTATGGAATAAATTTTGATTTATTTCTATAATATTCCTAATTGACAGTTTTTGGATTTTTCCTTTTTCTTGTATAGTGATTATAAATCAAAGGAAAATAGGTTTTGTTAAGTGAGTTTAAAAGGCCATATATCTTGATTGCATTGACAGAAAACCTTAAATTTGTTACAATGCTAATGTACCGTAGATCTTAGTGTTAGATATTTTTTACAGTGCTTTACCACTGTAAATGGTCACGATAAGGATTAAGGTGTTTGAAGTCCAAAAGTCATGGTTATTGATGTTGTGCTAGATAAGACTTTGGGGAAGATTCGGGTGTACCATATCACTTTGGCGACGGTCGCGGGTAATTATTGGATGCTTACAGCATGAAGCCGGTCGTCTTACCCAAGGAATAATGAAGTACTACCACCTTCTCTATTCTGTGGTCTTGGCGGTCTATCAGGAGGCCTCTGTCCTGGAGCGGACATGTCCGCGCCAATGATAATGTCAAAAACACCGTCACGCCTATATTCCCCAAGCGGGGGTAGCAGAGGTGTTCTGAGTACACCCACGTTTTGCCGACGATGTTAGTTCCCATGTAATAGAGGGCGAGCCTATTGCCATGTGTCGGGCAGAACTACATTTGCTCGACCTATAATTTAAATCCAAGAATTGGTGCCACTAGACCAGCGCATGTCAAATAGCATTTATAGCATATTTGATAGATAAAATCGCAGTGGCAGTTCTGGATCAGGAATCGTACCTGACAATAATAATAATAATAACAGATTATACTGACCTACGGCTGGGCAAAGGCCTTTTCTCACAAATCGAGGCGAGAGAGATTAGGCGATACCAGTGCGGATTGGCGGAGGTAAGTTTTTGGCCACCTCCTGTCCCACTTATCAAGCCGTCTTTGAGGCTTCCAACTTGGCTTAATGACTACTACATTACGTAGTAACCTGGACGAACGGCTTAATGTACCTGGCTTATCGCACGGAGACGGTCAGTATCAGAATCAGAATATTATATTCATGAAAACCATTACAGTATTTATGAATCGTCAGAAAAGTAACAAAGACTACCACCACTCCAGAATGTCATTCCTCGAATGGTCGAATATGAAATGCCACAAGCGGTCACCCATCTTAGGCCGACCGTGTCGAACGCTGCTTAACCTTTGTGATCATTGAGAACACCGCAATCGCACAACGCTACGAGCGCCTCATAAGGGCAATTGGGACTTTGTCACTTAATATAAGGGGTGTTAAGTACACTTCTGCCATACGCTTTGGGAAATATTGGCGGGATTGTATTTGTGTTAAACTCCCGACGCAAAAAGAGGAGTGTTATAGGTTTTACATGTGTATCTGAGTGTCTGTGGAATCGTAGCTCCTAAACGAACGAACCGATTTTGATTTATTTTTTTGTCTGAGAGGTGACTTCGTCTAGAGTGTTCTTAGCTATAATTCATTTGAGTTCGTGGATTTTTAAATGTTCTATTTAAGTTATTCTTGTTTATTTTTTCCTATCTATCCTTTAGTGAGTGGATGTGACTGACTATCTACATAGATCCCTTTCAGGGTAGGCAGAGAGTACAGAGTTCCAACAGATATAGAGATGATAATTTAGCGCACGTTAAGCTAAGTTTGACTATAGACTATGTTTTATATATTTGGATTTTTGATTCGATAAATGGTGCAATTAAAAAAAAAGAATTGTTACATAATGCACAATAAAACGAAATAATGAGCAAATATTAAAAATTAATTGTACAACAACTAAATGTTAAAAAAAACGTACGACAGAGAAATAGTTACAAACGATTAAAATATATCGTAAAATTACTGAATAGTTAAAATAATAGCAATAAATCGAACAAAAAGAAACGAAAAAGTTAAATGATTAAATAAATCATTCAATAACGAAAAACTAACCAGTATAATAAATATACAATAAAAACCGTAATCAAAAAAACGTGTTCGGAGACGTGGATATATCAAATCTTAAAATGTTCCGAACGTCTGTGACCACACCGTTAATAAAATAATAATTTACAAAAATAAAAAATATAAGAAGTATTAAAATTAAAAAACTAAATAAAATTGTAAAAACTCACCGAACACAATCTTCGAAAAATTTTTTTATATATAATATTTACCTCCATCACACTATTCGAAGAAAAAAACTTAATAAAAAATAGTAAATTTAAAATGGCAGCGTACACGTCTCCCACACACTAACACAGAATCCATACTGAGATACGTCTAATCACGAACCGAGAGGCGAAATATCGATATGGACGTCCTCGAATCGATTCAAAAAATATCGAAATGAATAAAAAATAAGCGGTCGGTGTAACTTTAATATAATTACAAGCGCCATTTTCGTGGATGATCCAGACATGGGCCGTTGGCGGATTCTAAAAATGAAATACAAAAAAAAATACGAGGCGACTGACGTCTGGCTGTTTCGGTTTTTGGGAAATACAATTTTGAAATAGGGTTCTGTAGAGATTTAAAAAGATTAAAGACTTTTTTTTAAAGCCGCAATGCATTCCCACCACTGTCACTCGAGTGAGTTAAAATCGACAATAGACTCCACTCCATAGATGACACCAAGTTTTGAACATCGGGCTGTCAAGAGAAACGCTTTAATTATCTTGGAACCCGCAACAATTTTTTAATTAAATTAAACAAATTCCTCTTTCTTTTTTTGCTGAGCGAAAGATTAAATACGAAAAATAGACGGACCAGCCGTAGTGAAGGGCAATACAACTAGGATTAGTCTAGCTGTAAAGCATCATGTGTACGAAAAATGCTTAGCAGTGCCAGTTTATGAGCCTCATGTTTGATTCCAGTAATAGATATGGCAAAAACGCTTAAATGTTTGTGTTGTTAGAAGGTTCTGAAATACACGGTAAAAAACGAACTATGGTACACAGAAGTAAGCGCAAAAAATATAGGTTTTCTCTACGATATCTTAAATAACACTGAGATATTATGCCACAATCTTAATTTAAAACATTATTAGTCTATAATGTTTTAAATTGAGATTGATACGTCCAATATGTCGGATGTTACGAAAGGAGTGGGTATCTCTAATTTTTTTTTGCTGTCATGGCGAGTGCGTTGTTAAATAAAAGAAGCAAAGATTTTTAGTTAATAAATATAGACACAGCACAAAACTAAATATATACAATACAAATCCATGGTACGGAAAAACAATTTCACTATATTTTAGTCGGATTACAGTTTTCCAAATATTTCCTTTGTTTTTTTTTTCCTTGTTACCTACCTGCAGCCGTTCAATGTATGTATATAAATTGTTTTTTTATTGGCATATTATTTGTCGTATTCCAGAATATTTTATAGTATTTATCTCGCGCAGTTATTATCTACACGTAATCAGGTTCGCATAGGTGAAGTTGTCGCAAAAAAGGTAGTATGTAACATGAAAGGTTTTCCTTAAAGTCTCAAGGATCTCTAAACCCCTTCTCCGGAATGTCAACGTTCAAGGTTGCGCGCGAGACGCCGAAATGTCAAACGTATTTAATAATACCAATAGAATATTAGCCGGCTGTGCTGAAAGTTAAATACCGATGTTATTTAGATAGTTTCAAGTTTGTAATTAACCTTAACACCTTTCGTCTAAATGTTAGTGTAGTACGACGAACGGCTTGGAACTGGGGCCTAAAATCTCTCAACTTAGCCTGTAATGTATACTGCTGTGTACAGGCCTTCTCTTACAAATCGAGGTAGGAGAGATTGGGTCATACTCTACCATCGGGCTAGAAGCAGAATCAGACTATTTTTTATTTATGTAAACCATTACAGTATTTTTGAATCGTCAGAATAGTAACAAAGACTCTACCACCACTTCGGAATGTCATTCCTGTGGAGAAGGAGGGCAAGAAACTCCACGGTTACTCTTTTAAAATAGTATTTTTATATATTTTCCATCTTCATTTTGTTGTGGGGTATGGGAGAACTATGTAGTATCAGGTGAGTCTAAATTAAATTCATTCATGAGAATGGCTACATGGTCCTCTCATTTACAGATAAAGAAATATGGAGAAATAATGATCAATTTTATTAAACTACGAGAAGGCAGAGGGGGAATAATAAATAATAATAGCTGAACATGTTATCCACATTCAGGTGGAGCTGAAACAACACCTATCCAAGCATTTTTATCTTTTGAATAATCATCTAGAGTATAGTAAGCTCGCTTGCAGAGCGTACGTTTAATACAAGATTTGAATTTTTTTCACTAAGTTGAGTAACGTCAAGTGCAATTTTATTATAGAATCTAACCCCATGGAAGATGTGCGAATTTTAGATAAACGAAATTCTGATTGATATAATTTATCTCCATGTTGCAAGTTATAGCAATGCCTATTACCTAGCTAGGAAGACCAATGAGCTTCGCAGGAATTGGATGAGAGTAGCTGAGGATCGTACTCGGTGGCTGGCAATTAGATCCAAGCTTTAAGCCTTATACGCAGCTTTATAAGTTCCACCAGCAGTTGGCCAAAATACTGCCTCCACCGCATTGTGTCAGCGTGGCAGAGTCTGACCATCTCTCTCAGCTCGATTTGTCAGTAGATATGGGTTTATTGTTATTACAAATAAACGATGTCATTGCCACTGTTAGGTTAAATCAATTAGAATCATGATGTCCTCGATTAATAGTAATTAGTTCGGAAGGCATTCAATAGATTGCAGTCACGACACAAACGGGAAAATGTATTGAGTAATGATATCTATGTACTGGTAGTTACCTTAATTTTTTCTATTAAGAACTAGTCAGCGAGATACCGTAATATACACGTTGTGTAATTTTAGTCGTCCTAAAGCGATAACGCAGGTAATATATCCTATGCAACATAGCAATTCTAATTTAGTGTACTAAAAACAACCAGCAATCAATCAGCCTATCGCAGTCCACTGCTGGACATAGGCCTCACCTAACACGCGCCATTGCACACGAGCCTCCATCTAGCTGGGGGCCGTCCTACCTTACGCTTACCAAGTCGCGGTCTCCACTCTAGGACACGCTTGCTCCATCGGCCGTCGGTCCTTCTGCAGATGTGTCCAGCCCATTGCCACTTTAGCTTACTGAGTCTGCGAGCTATGTCGGTAACTTTGGTTCTTTGTCGGATTACCTCGTTACTCGAAAAACAACTATACTAAGCGCAAAATGACATTGAGCGGCGGGGCGGCCGTCAGCTGGCCGGTAGATACCTTTGGTGTTCGGGATTTTCACCCTGGTTATGATATTCGGATAGGTCAGTAGGTAGATTTTACTTATTGAAGCGTTATTTTCATTAATTTTTTATTACCAGTAGGCATTCGGTACATTAGCTGGGGTTTCGCTCCTGGACGTCATAAATGAATTGCCGTTTGTTAGTATCACAAAAACTCGAAAACGGCTGGACTGATTTGGCTAATTTTGGTTTTGAAATACTTGTAGAAGTCCAAGGAAGGTTTAAAAGGTGAAAAAATATAAAGAAAGTGCAAGGTAAGTAGTAAAAACAACTATTTTATTTTTTTGGCAGTATGAAGTTCGCCTGGTCAACTAGTCGTGTATATTTTTGTAAAAATTTTAGTTCCCTAGTCAATAAATGAAGCACCTGTAAATTTTCGACTTAATTTGATTATAACCAGTGTTTCGGCAAATTAAGTTAAAATATTGTAATTTTAATTTTAAATTATGGAATAAATTTTGATGTATTTCTATAATATTCCTAATTGACAGTTTTTGGATTTTTCCTTTTTCTTGTATAGTGATTATAAATCAAAGGAAAATAGGTTTTGTTAAGTGAGTTTAAAAGGCCATATATCTTGATTGCATTGACAGAAAACCTTAAATTTGTTACAATGCTAATGTACCGTAGATCTTAGTGTTAGATATTTTTTACAGTGCTTTACCACTGTAAATGGTCACGATAAGGATTGAGGTGTTTGAAGTCCAAAAGTCATGGTTATTGATGTTGTGCTAGATAAGACTTTGGGGAAGATTCGGGTGTACCATATCACTTTGGCGACGGTCGCGGGTAATTATTGGATGCTTACAGCATGAAGCCGGTCGTCTTACCCAAGGAATAATGAAGTACTACCACCTTCTCTATTCTGTGGTCTTGGCGGTCTATCAGGAGGCCTCTGTCCTGGAGCGGACATGTCCGCGCCAATGATAATGTCAAAAACACCGTCACGCCTATATTCCCCAAGCGGGGGTAGCAGAGGTGTTCTGAGTACACCCACGTTTTGCCGACGATGTTAGTTCCCATGTAATAGAGGGCGAGCCTATTGCCATGTGTCGGGCAGAACTACATTTGCTCGACCTATAATTTAAATCCAAGAATTGGTGCCACTAGACCAGCGCATGTCAAATAGCATTTATAGCATATTTGATAGATAAAATCGCAGTGGCAGTTCTGGATCAGGAATCGTACCTGACAATAATAATAATAATAACAGATTATACTGACCTACGGCTGGGCAAAGGCCTTTTCTCACAAATCGAGGCGAGAGAGATTAGGCGATACCAGTGCGGATTGGCGGAGGTAAGTTTTTGGCCACCTCCTGTCCCACTTATCAAGCCGTCTTTGAGGCTTCCAACTTGGCTTAATGACTACTACATTACGTAGTAACCTGGACGAACGGCTTAATGTACCTGGCTTATCGCACGGAGACGGTCAGTATCAGAATCAGAATATTATATTCATGAAAACCATTACAGTATTTATGAATCGTCAGAAAAGTAACAAAGACTACCACCACTCCAGAATGTCATTCCTCGAATGGTCGAATATGAAATGCCACAAGCGGTCACCCATCTTAGGCCGACCGTGTCGAACGCTGCTTAACCTTTGTGATCATTGAGAACACCGCAATCGCACAACGCTACGAGCGCCTCATAAGGGCAATTGGGACTTTGTCACTTAATATAAGGGGTGTTAAGTACACTTCTGCCATACGCTTTGGGAAATATTGGCGGGATTGTATTTGTGTTAAACTCCCGACGCAAAAAGAGGAGTGTTATAGGTTTTACATGTGTATCTGAGTGTCTGTGGAATCGTAGCTCCTAAACGAACGAACCGATTTTGATTTATTTTTTTGTCTGAGAGGTGACTTCGTCTAGAGTGTTCTTAGCTATAATTCATTTGAGTTCGTGGATTTTTAAATGTTCTATTTAAGTTATTCTTGTTTATTTTTTCCTATCTATCCTTTAGTGAGTGGATGTGACTGACTATCTACATAGATCCCTTTCAGGGTAGGCAGAGAGTACAGAGTTCCAACAGATATAGAGATGATAATTTAGCGCACGTTAAGCTAAGTTTGACTATAGACTATGTTTTATATATTTGGATTTTTGATTCGATAAATGGTGCAATTAAAAAAAAAGAATTGTTACATAATGCACAATAAAACGAAATAATGAGCAAATATTAAAAATTAATTGTACAACAACTAAATGTTAAAAAAAACGTACGACAGAGAAATAGTTACAAACGATTAAAATATATCGTAAAATTACTGAATAGTTAAAATAATAGCAATAAATCGAACAAAAAGAAACGAAAAAGTTAAATGATTAAATAAATCATTCAATAACGAAAAACTAACCAGTATAAAGAAGCAGAATCAGACTATTTTTTATTTATGTAAACCATTACAGTATTTTTGAATCGTCAGAATAGTAACAAAGACTCTACCACCACTTCGGAATGTCATTCCTGTGGAGAAGGAGGGCAAGAAACTCCACGGTTACTCTTTTAAAATAGTATTTTTATATATTTTCCATCTTCATTTTGTTGTGGGGTATGGGAGAACTATGTAGTATCAGGTGAGTCTAAATTAAATTCATTCATGAGAATGGCTACATGGTCCTCTCATTTACAGATAAAGAAATATGGAGAAATAATGATCAATTTTATTAAACTACGAGAAGGCAGAGGGGGAATAATAAATAATAATAGCTGAACATGTTATCCACATTCAGGTGGAGCTGAAACAACACCTATCCAAGCATTTTTATCTTTTGAATAATCATCTAGAGTATAGTAAGCTCGCTTGCAGAGCGTACGTTTAATACAAGATTTGAATTTTTTTCACTAAGTTGAGTAACGTCAAGTGCAATTTTATTATAGAATCTAACCCCATGGAAGATGTGCGAATTTTAGATAAACGAAATTCTGATTGATATAATTTATCTCCATGTTGCAAGTTATAGCAATGCCTATTACCTAGCTAGGAAGACCAATGAGCTTCGCAGGAATTGGATGAGAGTAGCTGAGGATCGTACTCGGTGGCTGGCAATTAGATCCAAGCTTTAAGCCTTATACGCAGCTTTATAAGTTCCACCAGCAGTTGGCCAAAATACTGCCTCCACCGCATTGTGTCAGCGTGGCAGAGTCTGACCATCTCTCTCAGCTCGATTTGTCAGTAGATATGGGTTTATTGTTATTACAAATAAACGATGTCATTGCCACTGTTAGGTTAAATCAATTAGAATCATGATGTCCTCGATTAATAGTAATTAGTTCGGAAGGCATTCAATAGATTGCAGTCACGACACAAACGGGAAAATGTATTGAGTAATGATATCTATGTACTGGTAGTTACCTTAATTTTTTCTATTAAGAACTAGTCAGCGAGATACCGTAATATACACGTTGTGTAATTTTAGTCGTCCTAAAGCGATAACGCAGGTAATATATCCTATGCAACATAGCAATTCTAATTTAGTGTACTAAAAACAACCAGCAATCAATCAGCCTATCGCAGTCCACTGCTGGACATAGGCCTCACCTAACACGCGCCATTGCACACGAGCCTCCATCTAGCTGGGGGCCGTCCTACCTTACGCTTACCAAGTCGCGGTCTCCACTCTAGGACACGCTTGCTCCATCGGCCGTCGGTCCTTCTGCAGATGTGTCCAGCCCATTGCCACTTTAGCTTACTGAGTCTGCGAGCTATGTCGGTAACTTTGGTTCTTTGTCGGATTACCTCGTTACTCGAAAAACAACTATACTAAGCGCAAAATGACATTGAGCGGCGGGGCGGCCGTCAGCTGGCCGGTAGATACCTTTGGTGTTCGGGATTTTCACCCTGGTTATGATATTCGGATAGGTCAGTAGGTAGATTTTACTTATTGAAGCGTTATTTTCATTAATTTTTTATTACCAGTAGGCATTCGGTACATTAGCTGGGGTTTCGCTCCTGGACGTCATAAATGAATTGCCGTTTGTTAGTATCACAAAAACTCGAAAACGGCTGGACTGATTTGGCTAATTTTGGTTTTGAAATACTTGTAGAAGTCCAAGGAAGGTTTAAAAGGTGAAAAAATATAAAGAAAGTGCAAGGTAAGTAGTAAAAACAACTATTTTATTTTTTTGGCAGTATGAAGTTCGCCTGGTCAACTAGTCGTGTATATTTTTGTAAAAATTTTAGTTCCCTAGTCAATAAATGAAGCACCTGTAAATTTTCGACTTAATTTGATTATAACCAGTGTTTCGGCAAATTAAGTTAAAATATTGTAGCAGGTTGTTAATGTGAAAGTAGACCGTGTCTCATATCGTATCGTACCTTGAAGGGCAAGTCAAGAGTCTCCGTAACCGGCGAGCGAGTATGAGACGAACTATGAGAGCGGAGGAAGCCAGAGAGGTATGTAAGGAAATAACTTGTTAGAACCCTGTACTCTTTGTTTACCCCGCAAGCCATCAGAGACTGGTCAGCGATTGACCCCTATTTCACCAAACGGAAAGTGAAGATGCAGCCGAAGATGCGGCCCACTTATTCAGGTATAGCTTGTAAATAAAACAAATAAACATCGTCACGCCTATATTCTTCAAGTGGGAGTGGCAGAAGTGTACAGAGTAGACCCAAATTTCGCTAAGCTGTTAGGTCCCATATAATAGGGAGCAAACCTATTGCCATATACCGGGCACAATTCCAGACTCTGGACTTATATTGGGAAGTTTTCGTTAGAAAAATTTCATTTGGCCGACCTAGGCTTAGAATAATATAGAAGCCGCCCGAAGTCATAATTGCACGCCGCGCGGTGAAGCCAAAAATTCAGCGAACGCCCCGCGCTCACCGTACTTCCCGGGTAATGTTGGCAGCGCGGAAATATTACCACTTTTTAAGGGGTAAATCATTGTTGCGGTAACGTGTATTTATTAGCAAATTAAACTTAAGAAATAGATATACTTGTACTATTAAGGTTTATAGTCATTTAATGTAGGGAAAATATATTTTCATAATGTTAACTATATATTAAAACCGTTATTTAGTAGTTAAATATATTAATACCATTTAATACTAGAACTTACAAAGTCCTTGGCAAATAAAACTAGGGAACAATGAAATTGTTTTACTAGCAACACTAACAAAATGGACGTCTTTTTTACTATGATAATTACAGACGGAAGAATTAATTTGATATTTAAATAATACGGCACCTGAATGCGTTAGATATATATGAAATGTGATCCTGACATGTTTTTGAGCTTAACAGCATCTTTACAGGCGGTAATGACACTAGACGGCATAATTCAATTTAATTTAAGACGCGCAGAGCACGTTATCTCGCACGACGGTCACAGAGTGACTACCCAACCGAACGTGTGACTACCTGCTTCGCAGGTAGTAATTGTTGCTTCAATGTGATGCGCGCCCGCGGCTTCTAGATTATATATATTTTAAGGACCTAGGATATGAACCGAGGATCTCGTGATCAAGCGATGCGCTTTGCCACTAGACCAACGAGGCAGACAAGTAACAGCCTAATCACACACGGTAGTTAGACCGAGTTCTGAAGTAGTGTGATCTGGCTAGACTCGCCTCCTAAGGCAAATTCGCGCAGGCCGGAACACGACTAGGTCACTTGGCAACATGACTTTGTTGGGAGGTTGGTGACCAGCCTCGGCCATTGCCTACCACCGAAGAAGGTGCTCGTATAGCCCTACCCAGGACTGTATGGTAGTTGTTAAGCTGAGTTAGAGGCCTTATAGGCAGCTTGATAAGTTGACCTGCAGCACACATCAGGTGGCCACAAACCTTCCTCCACCGCATCGCACTGAACGTATGACCGCGTGTTGGAGTATGAACTTATCTGTCTCACCTTCACCTTTGAGAGAGATTAGTGCATATTATTTCATCTGACTGTAAGTCCACATCCTTGTTTAATAAAAGACCACTTACCAAAATGTTCGCTATTCTGCTATTTTATAACACAAAAGCAACACAAACTTATACAAGTGATATTTTGTAGGATTAAATAATCAGCTGTTGAAACTCCGCCATGTTGATTTTTTTTTCTAATAAAACCGGCAAAGGAATGCACGGTTGTGCCAGTCACGGGTATCTTGAATACACATATTATTAACATTATACGGAATGTTTGTCTGTATATAGTAATTTACTAGCTCTTTAATTATATTTATTATAATAAATAAGCAATAATTAGATAGAGTTGTAAAGGAATAAAAGCGTAAAGAAATTTTATGTTAAAAAAACAGACAATATTTTTAAAACACGGCAGGACTTCTTCTTAAAGTTATGGCTTCACACTAATTTTAAGTGTATTTTGCCAGTGTCCAGTGAAATAAATTATCGTGTTTGTTTAAATTAATTCAACTCCCCGATGAACTTGATGACAACGATGATAATGAAATTAATGAAGTACCCCACCCTGGATAGTAAAGCAGTGGATACTTTACATACCAATTGCGACGGCCGTTTTGAGGGAAGTCAAAAAGGCACGTTTTATCACTGTGTTACAATTACCTTCACTCATGCACATATAAGAATTGGTTAATATACCACCAACATTACACATTATAATTCGAAATAACACAAGTTTTGGAAATTAAAACAAATTGACAACATCACTCTTCGACTTCCCGTCAAAACTCTCACGGCAGGACTTACACCAAACTTACTTATAAAAAAACTATCTACCTCTACCTACTAACTACCTCATGTACAGTGCGACAAAGATCTTTTGGCCCATAGATGACATTGCCAACGGGGGTTGGTGTGAAATTAGGGTTAACATTTAGTAAAATTGTCTCACTTCTAAGGAGATATTTGAACATGGAGGAAGGGTGCGCATGGAAACTAATCAAAAAAAGAACTTGGGTAAATTTCATAGCAAACGGCAAGTCTGCGACTGTCATGAAGTGACATTTCACTTGATGACAGCACTAGTTCCCATTTTGGCCGCGGTCCAAAAGATCCTGTACGACTGCAGTTACTTTTACCCCGAAATGCTAGGCAGAGGTGTACAAAATACATTTCGCCGCGATATTTCTGATTCTAATGTTTACAGTGAAAAATTTTTTCGTACTCTAGGAATTATTATGTATTTCTAATTACAATATATCATTTATTTTTAAAAATTTCGCCGTGAGCTGGGAATAATTCCCGTGTCATGGTTGTGCTTACATGTGAGTAGGTAGATGTTACTTATTGAAGCGTTCTTTTCATTAATTTTTTATTACCAGTAGGCATTGGGTACATTAGCTGGGGTTTCGCTCCTGGACGTCATAAATGAATTGCCGTTTGTTAGTATCACAAAAACTCGAGAACGGCTGGACTGATTTGGCTAATTTTGGTTTTGAAATACTTGTAGAAGTCCAAGGAAGGTTTAAAAGGTGAAAAAATATAAAGAAAGTGCAAGGTAAGTAGTAAAAACAACTATTTTATTTTTTGGCAGTACGAAGTTCGCCTGGTCAACTAGTTGTGTATATTTTTGTAAAAATTTTAGTTCCCTAGTCATTAAATGAAGCACCTGTAAATTTTCGACTTAATTTGATTATAACCAGTGTTTCGGCAAATCAAGTTAAAATATTGTAGCAGGTTGTTAATGTGAAAGTAGACCGTGTCTCATATCGTATCGTACCTTGAAGGGCAAGTCAAGAGTCTCCGTAACCGGCGAGCGAGTATGAGACGAACTATGAGAGCGGAGGTATGTAAGGAAATAACTTGTTAGAACCCTGTACTATTTGCTTACCCCGCAAGCCATCAGAGACTGGTCAGCGATTGACCCCTATTTCACCAAACGGAAAGTGAAGATGCAGCCGAAGATGCGGCCCACTTATTCAGTAACAGTAAATAAAAAATATAAACATCTTCACGCCTATATTTTTCAAGTGGGAGTGGCAGAAGTGTACAGAGTAGACCCAAATTTCGCTAAGCTGTTAGGTCCCATATAATAGGGAGCAAACCTATTGCCATATACCGGGCACAATTCCAGACTCTGGACTTATATTGGGAAGTTTTCGTTAGAAAAATTTCATTTGGCCGACCTAGGCTTAGAATAATATAGAAGCCGCCCGAAGTCATAATTGTACGCCGAGCGGTGAAGCCAAAAATTCAACAAACGCCCCGCGCTCACCGCACTTCCCACCCGCGTAATGTTGGCAGCGCGGAAATATTACCACTTTTTAAGGGGTAAATATTGATGACATTAGAGTACATGATAATAAAATAATTGTTGCGGTAACGTGTATTTAATTGCAAATTAAACTTAAGAAATAGACATACTTGTACTATTAAGGTTTATAGTCATTTAATGTAGGGAAAATATATTTTCATAATCTTAACTATATATTAAAACCGTTATTTAGTAGTTAAATATATTAATACCATTTAATACTAGAACTTACAAAGTCCTTGGCAAATAAAACTAGGGAACAATGAAATTGTTTTACTAGCAACACTAACAAAACAGACGTGTCTTTTACTATGATAATTACAGACGGAAGAATTAATTTGATATTTAAATAATACGGCACCTGAATGCGTTAGATACGTATGAAATGTGATCTTAACATGTTTTTTGAGCTCAACAGCATCTTTACAGGCGGGAATGACATTTGGCGGCATAATTCAATTTAATTTAAGACGCGCAGAGCACGTTATCTCGCACGATGGTCACAGAGTGACTACCCGCGTGAACGGGTGACTACCTGCTTGGCAGGTAGTAATTGTTACTTCAATGTGATGCGCGCCCGCGGCTTCTAGATTATATTTATTCTAAGGACCTAGGATCTCGTGATCAAGCGACGCGCTTTGCCACTAGACCAAGACGTAAGGGAAGAACCTGTTGGAACTCTGTACTCGACCCCGCAAGGGATCTGGCATGATGATATAGATAAATATATCTCTATTTATGAAATAAACATTTTTCTTCTTTTATTTCACATCGCACACGACATTACACAAAAAAGTATTCAGAGACCTCCAAGTTTTGGACTTACCATATTAATTTTATTTGTATAAAATGCAGTCTATGTCATCCGGCCATAGGCTGCAGCAAAATCGGATGAGTAGTTTTAGCACTGCGGTGGAACATACGAAAATACAAACATACATATTCTGCTCAAATATAACCTTTCCTTGTCCGAGGACACGCGTACATTTTAGTGCATTACAACTCTACAAGCCGCGCCACCGTCGCGCTCCCGTCACGCTGAGTCGCCTATGTGGCAAAACCTTGTTTTTTTTAAACAGAAATTAGCCTATTTTCTTCCCCTGGATAACATCTATGTCCTTGCCGAATTTGATGAAAATCTGTTTAATCAGTTTGGACGTGTGAAGTTAACAGACAGACAGAGTTGCTTTCAAATTTATAATATTAATATGGATTCCTCAGCCCGTTAAGGTAAAAATAAAAGTTTTTTTTAAGAATTTCTTTTTGACTTTTGCAATTCAATTGTAAGCAATACCAGTATAACTTTTTAAAGGCATTTCTTTCTTTAAGTTCGGCAAGGCGATACCTTTTGTATGGTTTCGGCAGTAATGGTACTTTTTTTTTTGTTTAGCTCACCAAAGTTTCCCCCGATATTTGTCGGAGCCCTTATATAGCGTGTATAGTGCTTTAATTTTTTGTGGTTATTAATGTTTTTACGATATTTTCTACTTAGTCTTATACCAATTATGTTTATGTTATATTTATGCTGTTCATGTTTTCCTTTTGATTTTATGTTTTATTTATGCTATTTATGTTTTCCGTTGACGTGTTTGCTTTTTTATTTGAGTGTCTAATTTTCATACAGTTGTTATTTATTCCCCAAAAGTTTTTGTTTCTTTCCTTCCATATTTCGTTTTTAGGTACTGCGGTCATGTTGGCTACTTTTCATTTTGGTGCTTTATAATTGACTCTCAGTACCTCATTCCTTCAGGCACGGCCTCGATTCCCTATATAATGACATCTTATATGATGCCATTATGTCGACATTATGTTGGCAAGCGACTCGAGGTCGTGCCTGATTTAACTTGCTTGTTGGTGTACACCCCCTTCCCATTACTTTAGCTATGCAACTATGCATAGCTAATGCAAGGGGGTGAATAATACCCTTTCTTTGAAATGATGGCGGAAAAGTCCTGCTAGCGGATTCCTCGGCAATTTCCTTATTTTTATTATGAATTTTATATTCATCTTCAAAATATCTATCCGGGTTTCCGATCGACGCCTGCAGGTCTATTTTCGTTTCCGCTTTCGTTTCATTCCTGCCTCTATCGTTTTCCCTGATTATTGATGTTATATTTTTTGAGTTTGATTTTTTGAAGAAGTCCTTATATGTGAAGGCATTGGGCATGCGACATCTGTCTTTATATATGCGTTTTGATTTCAGGCTCGAGGCGGGCGTGCAGCGGCGATGATGGGGAGCGGCAGGTCGGAGTCTGTGCGTTTGGGTTTTCGACTGCATGGTAAGTATTTTAATTTTATTTTTATGTTTTCCCGGTCTATCCCCCCACACCAGACCCCGATCACTCGCTGCGACTTCTGTCTTTTCCCTGCTCAGAGTGGTGTCCTCAGCAATATGAAATGCTGTACTTTGCATGGTCGTCCCATTCATTGCTGAATGCCCCACGGTCTGTTTCTCTTAGCTTTTCATTTGTACAGTTTTTACAGGTCGTCGGCTGTCCCGTCGCCAGCTTAGGGCAGTCCGCCCTGACGTGCTGGTCACCGCAGTAGGTGCACGATTCCTTCTCCTCCTTACATGCCCTACGGCCGTGACCAAACGCTAAGCATTTTGTACATTGTACTAGCGGCGACTGGTCCTCGACCTGTAAACACTGAAGGTCGACGTGGATTCTGCCCGCCGCCGTCATACGCCGCCACAGTTGAGGCGCCACCTGCAGTACAATATGGCACTGCAGTTGGTTCCTCACCTTTCTGCGGTATTTAACCACGGTGGCAGCGATATCCTTGGCGGGCAGACCCTGCCTGATGGCCTTCAACACCTCTTCGTCGGTGTTGTAGGCCATCATATACTTTTAAATGACTTGCGGGTTTTTATTTTTTGCTTCCTCCACCCTGAGAAGCTGATTTATCTTTAGCCTGGCTGTCGTTTTGGCTGCTTCCTCCTTTGTTTTGAGACTAAGGACCACCTTTTGATCTTTGACCTTACGAAGAGATTGGATTTGCAGGCCGGTGTCTTTCTCCTGCAGGGTGGTCCTCAGTTTCAAAACAACATCCTCGCTGGTATCCTCTATCTGGGTGGAGGACACCAGAATGGAGTGATGGGGTTTTTTATGCGCTGGTTTGCCGGCGGTCAGCATCTCGGCGTACGTCGGCATAGGCGCTTTTTCCCTTAGGGCCGCGACCTGTCTGCCAGTTTCCTCCGAGATCTGACGCAGTCCCCGCACTTCTTCCATCATTAAGTCTATTTGTTGTGGCTTTTCGTGGGCTACTCCATTTTTTACCGCCTTCTCTATGTGGGATATTTTTCCCATCACGTCAAAGGATATTAAGTCCCGTACGGTTTTTGTCATCGAGAGCACTTCTACTATCGGTGCACTTGTGTTAGTCTTTTTTATTGTGTATGTTAAACGAACGAGCTGTTTTGTCTGTTCCGTCAATAGTTTTCTTGTGTCCTCGTCTGTGCCACTCTTCGTCCGTTCGAGTTGTTGTACTAGGTCTAAGTTTTCCTGTTTCAGTTTTTGAATATCCTCTTTCTGTGATGCGATTTCTGTATTTCCCTCTTGTATTGTCATTTCCACTTTTTTGCGGGATTTTTCCGTCTTCTCTATGTAATTTTTCCTTTCGGCCTCCATCTCCTTTACCAATTGGTACAGTCGATCCACGGCCTGCGTAACGGCAGCTTTTATCTCCGTCTTTAATTCCTTGAATTGCCAAGGTGGAGTTTGGCGCGGTTGAGGCAGGCCTTGGCCTCGGCTGCTTTGGTCGGGTAAGTTGCAGCGGACGCCCCCTCTTTCGCGTCGACGACCGTCTCCCACTCGCCGATGCTACGCCTCACGCTTGTGGTCTGAGTCACAGTCGCTTCGTTTGGGGACGTCTGCTTCCCACTGGATGTTCGCTTTACCGGAGTGCGGATGCCAAACATGTTGTGGAATTTGGGGGTTACTCTGGATTCTGTCAAAATCTACTACAACTGTATATGGGCTGTGTAGTTATAGTTTGTCAAATTTAATATAGTAATTTTTTTTTGGAAAATTAAGTTAAATAGCTTTAAAATGTATGTAAATTCAGATTTAATAATTAATAATTTGAATAATTGATTTATTAAAATGTATATATAAATTAAATTTTCAACTTGTAGAATTTAGCTGTATAGGGGCTGTTTGTTATTTTTTATATATGGTTTAAATCAGTGGATTTTTAGTCTAATTTAAAATTTCCTAATTAATTTTTAATTATTGTTAGTCCATAATTTATCAGCTAATCTATAGCTGCGTCTTTAGGTTTTAATTTTAATTAGTTATTCCAACTGTAGAAGGTTTTTTTTTTTATGTATAAAAAGTACCCCCGATATTCTTCGGAGCCTTTGGCTTGGATTTAAATTTTTTTTGGATGTTTAGTTTAGTTTTAATTTCTAATTTGTATATGTTAATTTTTATTTCTGATTTGTTATTAATTATTTATGCAAATGTTTTGATGTTATTTATATAATTTTGTTATTAGTGTTTGTTTGTTATGTTTGTTTACTTCGTTTTAACTTATTTTGCTTAATATGTGTTTTAGTGTAGTTCGGCAGCCTGTTGTCGATCTGTCCAGTTTCTTCTAATAGGTATATGGATATCATTATCTATTTATTTATTATCTCATGGAAGATATAGTTGCCGAGTTACTACAGTTTTTCCAAATTTTGTTTTGTTTCTATGTTTCGTGTTTGACATTATGTTTTGTTCAGTTGCGTGGGTTTGTCGACTAGGTGTTGCATGGTTCTTCCTTCTTCTCTTCCTATTTCCTTCTCTATGTTCTTCTGGTTCCGTGCTGTGTGAGATATATTTGTCTGATGTTGTAACTGCTATTTCAACTTTCCATTCTTTTGCGTACTTTAATGAACAGGCGATGCAAACCTCCATATTTGCAACGTTTGTGTAGCTACGTCTTTTCCGAACTTCGTTTAAAGTTGAATCAGTTCCATGGTCCTGTGTATATCTTTCCATTTCTTCCCGATGTTCTCTGTGTATTTCTTTTCCTGTGGTTTCCCGCTTTCCCATTTTCTTTGTACTCCACACGTTGTCTTTACTGTTAATTGTTATTTTTTGAATTTGTTTTATTCGAAAAATTATCTTTGCTATATCTGAATGGGTTCCAATTGGTTTGCTGTCCTTAGAATAGACTAGTTTTATTCCAATTGTTTTCTTGTCTGTCTTAACTGTTTTTGCTGCTTTATTTTTTAAGTTTGATTTCGTCCTAATGTTTGTGATTTTGTTTATGGTTTTAATATTCAAATTTGGTTTTTGGTTTTTACTTCTGCTTAATTTTTTATAGACTCCGTATGTTATGTGCATTATGAGGATGACTGAGTCAACAATACGAGACGCTAGAAGACTGTAGAAGGGTTGGGTCAACAGGACTGTGTTATATTCCTTATGTTAAAAATCGTTTTGGTATACACCTTTATTTATGTCAATATTAATTATTGTTTTGTTTGTTTCAGGTGCAGCCGTCAATTGCAGTCAAAACTGCTGTAGTTCAAACAACCCTGGGCGATTTTTCGCGCTAGCCCCACAAATGGGGTATCCAGAGATAGGTCTCGTCGAGGCGATCACAACGGTATAATAAACAAACTTTAACTTTAATTTTTAAGGTTTCCGGGTAAAAAAAGTATTTTGCATAATTTAATTGTTTTAGATTTGTAAAGACAAGTTTAGGAGTATATTTTGCGGTTTTCACTTTGTTTGGGGTCGTAGAATTTATGTCTTTAGAGAGTTAGAGTCCTTCGTAAAAGATCGTCAAAGCCAAAGATCTTGCTAGGTGAAAAGTCATGGGAAAGACCTTTGCCTAACAGTGGGACGAAATAGGTTACTAAGAAAAGCGCAGGTCGACAGAAAGCATTTAAAGCGCATCGCTTTGTGATCACGAGGACCGGGGTTCATATTCTAGGTCGGACGATTTAGCGCAGTGGTTAAGAGCCTAAGCCGCTCCGCCCACCGCATCTAATTGTCGCGGGCTCGATTCCCGCTTGAACAAATCTTTGTGTGATCCAAAATTATTTGTTCTGGTCGGGGTAGTTGTGTATGTGAATTTTCATGTTTGTAACGCACCCACGACACAGGTTTTAATCCTAGTGGGGTTACGTTAATGTGAAAAAAATACCCCCAAAGACTAACCACGCGCAATCTGTGCGATTGCAGTGTTCTAAACGATCACCATGTTCAAGCAGCATTCGCCTCGGTCGGTCTGAGATGGGTAACGAGGCAGACAAGTAACAGCCTAATCACACACGGTAGTTAGACCGAGTTCTGAAGTAGTATGATCTGGCTAGACCCACCTCCTCCTAAGACAAATCCGCGCAGGCCGGAACACGACTAGGTTACTTGGCGACATGACTTTGTTGGGAGGTTGATGACCAGCCTCGGCATTTGCCTACCACCGGAGAAGGTGCTCGTATAGCCCTACCCAGGACTGTATGGTAGTTGTTAAGTTGAGTTAGAAGCCTTATAGGCGGCTTGATAAGGTGACCTGCAGCAGCACAGCAGGTGGCCACAAACCTTCCTCCACCGCATCGCACTGAACGTATGACCGCGTGTTGGAGTATGACCTAATCTGTCTCACCTTCACCTTTGAGAGAGATTAGTGCATAATATTTCATCTGAGTGTAAGTCCACATCCTTATTTAATAAAAGACCATTTACCACAATGTTCGCTATACTGCTATTTTATAACACAAAAGCAACACAAACTTATACAAGTGACATTTTGTACGATTAAATAATCAGCTGTTGAAACTCCGCCATGTTGAGTTATTATTTTTTTTTCTAATAAAACCGGCAAAGGAATGCAAGGTTGTGCCAGTCACGGGTATCTTGAATACACATATTATTAACATTATACGGAATGTTTGTCTGTATATAGTAATTTACTAGCTCTTTAATTATATTTATTATAATAAATAAGCAATAATTAGATACAGTTGTAAAGGAATAAAAGCGTAAAGAAATCTTATGTTAAAAAACAGACAATATTATTAAAACACGGCAGGACTTCTTCTTCTTCTTAAAGTTATGGCTTCACACTAATTTTAAGTGTGTTTTGCCAGTGTCCAGTGAAATATATTATCGTGTTTGTTTAAATTAATTCAACTCCCCGATGAACTTGATGACAACGATGATAATGAAATTAATGAAGTACCCCACCCTGGATAGTAAAGCAGTGGTTACTTTACATACAAATTGCGCCGGCCGTTTTGAGGGAAGTCAAAAAGGCACGTTTTATCACTTTGTTACAATTACATTCACTCATGCACATATAAGAATTGGTTAATATTCCACCAACATTACACATTATAAGTCAGTCCGAGTACAAGGGCAGTGCACGAAGGCGATCTCCATAAAATGAGGAGTAAGACAGGGAGACGTCATTTCTCCGAAACTGTTTACGACCACCATAGAGGACGCCTTCAAGCTCTTGGAATGGCGAGGACTTGGCATTAACATCAATGGCGAATACATCACTCACCTTCGATTTGCCGACGACATTGTGGTCATGGCGGAGTCGCTGGAAGATCTAGGACGAATGCTCGGCGACCTCAACAGAGTATCTCAACAAGTGGGTCTTAAAATGTCCATGTCGTACCCACCGCACTCACCGTTGGGAACTCTACTCTTGAAGTTGTCGACGAATACATTTACCTGGGACAGGTAGTCCGGTTAGGTAGGTCCAACTTTGAGAGAGAGGTCAATCGACGAATCCAACTCGGCTGGGCAGCGTTCGGGAAACTGCGCAACATCTTCTCATCCAAAATACCTCAGTGCCTAAAGACTAAAGTTTTTAGTCAATGTGTGTTACCAGTGATGATATATGGATCAGAGACGTGGTCTCTTACTATAGGTCTCATAAAAAAGCTCAGAGTTGCTCAGCGAGCTATGGAGAGAGCTATGCTCGGCGTTTCTCTACGTGATCGAATCAGGAATGAGGAGATTCGTAGAAGAACCAAGGTCAGCGACATAGCCCTTAAGATTAGCAAGCTGAAGTGGCAATGGGCGGGCCACATAGCGCGAAGATCGGACGGGCGTTGGGGCAGAAAGATTCTAGAGTGGAGACCACGTATTGGCAAGCGCAGCGTGGGACGACCGCCTGCCAGATGGACCGACGATCTTGTGAAAATGGCAGGAAGTCGTTGGATGCAGGTGGCATCGGACCGGTTACGCTGGAAAGCGATTGGGGAGGCCTATGTTCAGCAGTGGACAAGTATAGGCTGAGATGATGACACATTATAATTCGAAATAACACAAGTTTTGGAAATTAAAACAAATTGACAACATCACTCTTCGACTTCCCGTCAAAACTCTCACGGCAGGACTTATACCAAAACTTACTTATAAAAAAACTATCTACCTCTACCTACTAACTACCTCATGTACAGTGCGACAAAGATCTTTTGGCCCATAGATGACATTGCCAACGGGGGTTGGTGTGAAATTAGGGTTGACATTTAGTAAAATTGTCTCACTTCTAAGGAGATATTTGAACATGGAGGAAGGGTGCGCATGGAAACTAATCAAAAAAAGAACTTGGGTAAATTTCATAGCAAACGGCAACTCTGCGACTGTCATGAAGTGACATTTCACTTGATGACAGCTCTAGTTCCCATTTTGGCCGCGGTCCAAAAGATCCTGTACGACTGCAGTTACTTTTATCCCAAAATGCTAGGCAGAGGTGTACAAAATACATTTCGCCGAGATATTTCTGATTCTAATGTGTACTGTGAAAAATTTTCTCGTACTCTAGGAATTATTATGTATTTCTAATTACAATATCTCATTTATTTTTAAAATTTCGCCGTGAGCTGGGAATAATTCCCGTGTCATGGTTGTGCTTACATATTAATTAAAGGCCGACCAAAACGAATTTGTGGGTCTCAAGCGGAGATCGAACCCACCCCTACTTTATCTATCCAATAAGCGGAGCAACCACGCAGCAACATAGATGCTTAACTCCCTACTCCCATTCTCATGGTGTTCCGAAGTTGTCCACTACTCTGTATTAACGTCATTCGGACGGCACCCCTAGTAAGCAAGTCCAGGTACAAAATCTAGGTTATATCAAGTGAAGGTATGGCTAAACCAACGCGTTCATCGGCCGCGGTGGCGTGCACGGTGGCGATCAGCTCCTGCAGTAATATTTGTATGGAAATGTTCACACCAACGCGTCTATCTGGGCGGCGTCTGCACGCGCAGTCTTAAGAAGATACTGATAGCCAACTTTGTCCACTCCGATCTAGGTCTCGAACCTATTCGCGCCTATATTAAAAAGGCGACAACACGACACTTCGCGAACGAATCTACCCATGCGAATCCGTTAATCGTAGCCGCCGCCGACTACGATCCCCCCCCCCCGACCCCTGCCGCCACCGCCGGCCGCGACATGTCCTCACCGATCCCCCCGATGCTTTGTCATCCATTCTTTCCGCTCAGAATACGGGCGACGTCGACGTAGTCGTAGATCCCCTCCCATAGCCGGCGGTTGACCGGTGCACTTAGTAGTGCACCCCGTCCCCCCACAGCGACTGTCCCAACCGAGCGCGGCTCTTCAAGGCGCCCGCGAGTATGTCGCCCCTTGATCTTCTGGCTCGAGCGTAGTGGTTGCACGCTCTCCCTTAAGTCCGGTGAAGCTGTAAAGGCCTCGCGGCCAACAGCGTACATCAGTCAAACACACACCCACACACACTGATAGCCACCGTGATCGCCGCCGGGGACGCCACCGCAACGGCGGCTGAACGCGTTGGTTTGGGCGTACCTTTAGTCTAGACTTAATCGCTCAAAGGCCAGTTACCAGTCTAGGTCATTAATATAGATTTGTTGTGGGTAGAATCAATCTGCCTTGTTAGTCTGGTGACGAGTTATGCGCGTAGAGATGACGAGAACTTGGATTGTTTTTATTTTTTTTTAAACTTTCCAGTATCATTATGTTGTTTAAAAATACTGCCTAATATTATTAATGGCAAAACCATCGCCCCCATTACATTGGTAACTAACATCATTGGCGATGTATGGGTGAACACAGGAAACCTCTGCCACCCTCGCTTGGGGAATATAGGCGTCATAATGCTTTTTTTTATCCTAAGTATCATACTAGAGTCTGAAATTGTATCTGGTATCCTCGCAATAGGATTGCTACCTAAATTTGGTAACTGAAATCGGGGCAATATTAGTGTTAGCGCAGTACAGCTTTGCTACCCCTCTCTGTCCATTCCTGGTGGTAACAGTCCGGATACATTATATATGTGCCCCAAGTCTGCTATTTTTTACATGTTACGACATGTTTTATAATTATGACATGCTACAAAAATCGTACAGTTACAATAGGGAATATGCGTGTAATTCAAATAAGGGTCAAATATTTTTTTACAAACTTTATCGCATTAGAATAATGTCTATACCAATATTTTTAATAACATTACTTTTTTATTAAGAAAATAATTATTGAATAATTGAAACTGAGTGGGAAATTCAAAGTAGCTGGAACGCCACGCTATTGGTCAGATCGAATGTGACGTCAAAGTCTACAATACAAATGTCAACAAGTGCATATTTGTTGGATGTTTGCTATTGAGTTACTTTTATTGTTATTTTTTGTTGTCGATTTACACAAAGGCAAAATTTTAGTTTAAATTATTTAAGTTAATTCTTACGTTAAAGTAATCTACTACTACTGAAATTACTTCTACAGCTGTTCACTAGTTAATTGTTTTTATAGACTTTGACGTCACGCCAAGCGCGCCAAAATGGCGGGCGTTTAAAGTGCTCTTATCTGTTTGCTAACTTCAACATTTTTTTTGCCCTTTACTATTTATTTTTGACGCTTACATTTTTTTGCAATTATATATTGATGTAATCTATAGTATAAAAATATAAAAAAATACACGCTTATTCCCTATTGTGCCAATAGGCATGTTTGAACTGGAATAATTATGATGTCAATGATCAACAAATCTATTAAAATTGCATTAACGGTTTGGGGCCCTGTAATAAAGCGCGACAAGGATCTTCTGGCCTATGGATAACATTTACAGGGGGTTAGTGTGAAATTAAGGTTAACATTTAGTCATTTTTCTACTTCCAAGGTGATATTTCTTTAACAGCATGATTACTAATTCAAAAACTGCTTCTGAGACTGTCATGTAGTGACATTTCACTTCTACGACTGTAGCTTACATCGTCAGCGATATGTACAGTATGTGGGCGTACAAAGTACATCTCTGCTCCCTGTCTCTGTCTACTTCTGATGATAACAGTCATGAATATATCTGCAGTATCTCAGACAAAAAGAAACGGAGATAAATTAAACTTTAGTACTCGTATTATCAACAGTTCATGAACGCAAATATTGCGTTAAAAACTTAGCTCACGGTTATTCTATTCCAACAGAACTGAAACTAAACCGCTACCGATTAACGGCGTGTGTGTATGAGTGGTGTACGCTGTTGGCCGCGAGGCCTTTACAGCTTCACCGGACTTAAGGGCGAGCGTGCAACCACTACGCTCGAGCCAGAAGGGCAAGGGGCGGCATACTCGCGGGCGCCTTGAAGAGGCGCGCTCGGTTGGGATTTATTTATTTATTTATTTATTATTAAGGTTTACCAGCGCTTAGACACACTAATACTTACAACTAGGTTTGACAGTATTATAGGTAGAACATAAGTGTGACAAACTATTACAGGTAAACACCACATTCAATTTGTAAAGACGACAAAAATACTTACTTTATAAATTAAAATTGTTAAACCAAAAAAAATAAAAAGTAAAATAAAATATGATCATAAAATAAAGATAAAAATAAAAAATATCAAAATTACTTACTTATGTGGTATCAATAATTAAAGAAAACAGAAAAACCAATAACTTAAAAAAGAAATTACATAGAACATTGTGAATTATTATCTAGAGCGAGCTCACTGACAACTCTTTGATGCATTTAAAAAGCTTTTTTTTTTATCTTGCGAAGTGAGTCAGTTCCCATGTCAATTAGATCGCTACAACTATTCAACAACTTGCACAATCTTGGTATCGGAGAGTTTGCGCCTTGGACCGATTTGCGGAAAGGGGGACATAGAGGGGTTATGGGAGTACGGGGAATTCGCCGAGGAACTCGATACATAAAATGCTCTAATAGGGGGGGGGGGCAATCAATTCTGTTTTTTAATAGTTTAGACAAGAAGATAAGATCTAATAAGTCTCTCCGTGTATCCAATGTTGTCATGTTAAACCATTTCAGTCGTTTTTCGTAAGACCGGACCCTTTTTGCAATCCCATTTTTAAAAGCGAGATAAGAGACAAATTTTCTTTGGATTCGTTCCAGTCTAAGACTATGCGTACAGAAGTGTGGCCTCCATACAATGCTGCAGTACTCTAAAAGGCTCCTTACCAAGCCATTATATAAAATAAATTTTATATTATTTCCTTCAAAATCTTTGGTATTGCGGATAATGAAACCTAACATTCGTGATGCCCTCTTGATTATACTTTCCATGTGGGGAACAAATGTTAGCTTTCTATCGAAGAGTACTCCAAGATCTCTCACTTCGTCTGTTCTTTGTATTATTTGTCCTTCAATTTTGTAATAAGAATTAAAACCACTAATCTTCCTACTGATCTTAATATGATAACATTTTGTCATGTTCAGTTCCATTTTATTTAAGTGACACCATTCTGCCATTCTATTAATATCTGACTGAATCAGATTCATGTCTTGACTTGACCCACAAGTTCCTACTAATTTTAAGTCATCTGCATATAAAAACGGTTTAGTATGTAGAAAACAATTTGGTATATCATTTATAAATACATTAAAAAGGATAGGTCCTAAATGCGAGCCCTGTGGCACTCCTGATGTTATTTTACGCATTCCTGACTGGAAGCCGTTAATGACGACGTAGAATATTCGATCATATAAGTAAGATTTAATCCAATTAAGCAAACCTCCAGTTACACCATATGCTTCCAATTTTGCCAGCAAAATATCATGAGAGACTCGATCAAACGCTTTACAGAAATCTGTGTAGATGACATCAGCTTCCTGATTTGAGTCTAAAATTGAGGCAAGCGTTTCCGTGAAGATGACCAAATTAGTACTAGTGGATCGAGATTTCACAAAACCATGCTGATAGTCAGTGAGATAAAGTTTTAAGTGGTTTTGTAAAGATGTACAAATAATCGCTGTGTGTACGGATAGTCGCTGTGGGGGGACGGGGTGCACTACTAAGTGCACCGGTCAACCGCCGGCTATGGGAGGGGATCTATGACTACGTCGACGTCGCCCGTATTCTGAGCGGAAAGAATGGATGACAAAGCATCGGGGGGATCGGTGAGGACATGTCGCGGCCGGCGGTGGCGGCAGGGGTGGGGGGGGGGGGTTGAATCGTAGTCGGCGGCGGCTACGATTAACGGATTCGCATGGGATACGTTCGCGAAGTGGCGCGAATAGGTTCGAGGCCTAGATCGGAGTGGATCCCGATTAACGGCGTTTACCTGTACCTATTAGTAATGCGAAAGTGGAAGGATGTAGGTACCGGGGAAGACCTACACTAACTTACCATGACCAAATAGATCGTGTCTTATCTGAAGGGCAAGTCAAGAGTCTCCGTAACCGGCGAGCGTGTATGAGACGAATTGTGAGAGTGGAGGAAGCCAGAGAGGTCTGTAAGGAATGAACCTGTTGGAACTTTGTACTCTCTGCATACCCCGCAAGGGATCTGGCGTGATGATGTAGATACTACTAGAATACGAAAAACTTTAATCATGGGGCGGATTAAATTACCTACGTCAGTAAAATTCTCTATATTCAAAATCGATTTTTAAATCGAATGCTAATGCATTCAATTTAAAAATCGATAACTCGATACTCGATAAATCGATACTCGATTAAATCAAGGATTAAAATATCGGTTTCTGATGAATCGAATTGAAGTTGATGATACGAATGTAATTATTATACATTATTAGCTTCTGTCCGCGACTTCATCCGCGTTAACTTTAGATAGGAACCTAACATTTTCCGGGATAAAAAAGTATCCCATGTGTTACTCCAGGTAATAAACTATTTATGTGCCAAATTTTATCTGAATCCGCTCAGCCGTTTTTGCGTGATTAAGTAACAAACATACAAACTTTCACATTTATAATATTAAGTAGGATTTTACCGAGCACAATTCTGGATTACGGGCTGATACTGGGGATTCTTCGATATATAAACTAGACTTTGTGCAACCCAGAATTTGAACCCGGAACCTACTAGGTAATCGCTACATAATACGCCACTAGACGCTAATAGTTGATTTTTCAATTAATCTATTCGAAATCGATCAATCAAAAAATGGACCTCTACTACTATTAAAACTCTCTACTATCTGCCTACCCCACAAGGAATGGCGTGATGTTATAGACAAATAGATAGAAATCTATATCAAAGTTAACATTCGATTTTACTAAAATTTTGTTTATAGAATTGGGGTTCAGCGCGGGAGTTGAACTGTCGACCTTCAGCGCGCCGCCGAGTCACATTTGACAGTCAAATAAACTTGTCAATGTCAAATCTTTAGCCTATAAACGTAAATATCAGTCCCAATATGACATTTATTCGTCATTTTAAAATGTCGACAACTTAGCTTAATAATTCTATATTCCAAGGTTGATGAAGATACTTGAAATAACTATTACGGATTATTTTTAGGGGTTGGTAGAAGTGCATCCATATGGTACACTAACACTAGTGTTGGGCATTATTTAATAAATTTTTTAATTATATATCTATCTATCTATATCATCACGCCAGATTCCTTGCGGGGTCGGCAGAGAGTATAGAGTTCCAACAGGTTCTTTCCTTACATACCTCTCTAGCTTCCTCCATTCTCATAACTCGGTATATTTGGCCATGGTAAGATAGTCTTGTTCTTCCCCGGTACCTACATCCTTCCACCTACCTTTTTTAAATTATATGATCTAATAATTTAAATATCATTGCAATTAAATATGTTGATTGCCTCGTTGCTCTGGTGACAAAGCGCATCGCTTTGTGATCACGAGGTCCTGGGTTCGAAAAATTCCCAGTATGAGTCCGGAGTCTGGAATTGTGCCCGGTATATGGCAATAGGCTCGCCCCCTATTACATGGGACCTAACATCGTCGGCGAAACGTGGCTGTACTCAGTACACCTCTGCCACCCCCTCTGGGGAATATAGGCGTGACGGTGTTTTTTTTTTAGGGGGATTACCCCCTGAGCTACTCTGGAGTAACAATGACTTCAGATGTCTCAGTCCAAAAATAAACGGCTATAAAATCCGAAATACTCTTGCAAGTTAATTTTTTCATAATTAATTTTTGCCCTAGTATTGTAAATTTTTTGGTAGTTTGGGGCCGAAAGGTTTTCTCGGCGTCGGTGGAACAAGTGATACATATTACCTAAGTGAAGAAAATGCTGACTATAATTTGGCTAAGAACTCTAACTTTTGACATTTCTTGCTTTTGACAGTTTCTCAACTATATAATAATAATGATGTACTATAAACAAGTGGATTTTAAAATGAACATGGACAAGACGAAGATCATGTTCAACGTCCATGTAGTGCCCAGTTGAGTAAAGGTTGGAGACTCTACGCTCGAAGTTGTTGACGATTATATATACCTGGGACAAAGAATCCAATTAGGTAGGTCCAACTTCGAGAAATAGGTCAATCGTCGAATCTAGCTAGGCTGAGCGGCGTTCGAGAAGCTACATAACATCTTCTCGTCCAAAATTCCGAAGTGTCTCAAGACAAAAGTCTTTGACCAGTGTGTGTTGCCAGTGATGACTCACGGCACTGAGACATGGTCGCTTACGATGGGCCTCATAAGAAGGCTCAAGGTCACCCAAAGGGCGATGGAGAGAGCTATGCTCGGAGTTACCCTGCGGGATCGAATCAGAAACGAGGAGATCCGCAGGAGGACCAAAGTCACTGACATAGCACTCAGAATTGCTAAGCTTAAGTGGCAGTGGGCGGGGCACATCGCTCGTAGAACTGACGGCCGTTGGGGCAGAAAGGTTCTCGAATGGCGACCACGTACCGGAAGACGTGGAGAGGGCAGGCCCTTACAAGATGGACCGATGACTTGGTGAAGGTCGCTGGTAGAAGTTAGATGAGTACAGCACAAAGCCGGTCGTGGTGGCGGTCTCTAAGGGAGGCCTTTGTCCTGCAGTGGACGTCTTTCGGCTGAACAAGATAATATTTTTCATATAAGATGGGTAGTGACAGTTCTAAGTGCCAAACGAAATTAATATTTAATTCAATGTTATTAAGGCATATAACCATAAGTATAGAAACAGGTCATGACTCTTCTTGCCAGTGAATACCGTATAATTTTCTTGGATACCTATAACTGTCGCAGTACCCTTCCTTCATAAAAATACTATTAAGTGACTTTTGAGTAAAAGTAATTAATTAGACATATTTATAGATACGGGTGTTAGAGCTTAAGCTACTCCGCAGACTGGATCTAGTAGCCGAGGGTTCAATCTCCGCACAGGACAAACCTTTGTCCATTCCGATCTCGGTCTCGAACCTATTCGCGCCTTTATTAAAAAGGCGACAACTCGATAAAATCCGCTAATTGTAGCCGCCGCCGACTACGAACCTAACTCACCTCCTATCAGCCGCTACCGCCGTCCGCGGCATGTTCTCACCGACCCTCTCGATGCCCTTACATCCCTTCTTTCGGATACAGATACCGCACACAGGATCAGACACCGACTTCGCCGGCGAGGTCGAAGAATCCTTTGCCCGCCGGCCGGTGCAGAGCACCACGGCGAGACACCTAGTAGACGCCCTCCCCCATAGCGATTGCCCAAGCCGAGGCCGTTCCTCCTTGAGGCGCCCTTGAGCTAGTTGCCCCCTTGCCCTTCTGGCTCGAGCGTTGTGGTTGCACGCTCGCCCTCTTGTCGAAGCTGTAAAGGCCCCGCGGCTAACAGCGTAGATCATTCACACACACACACCCACAAAGGTTAATTTCCATCTGGATCCCACGACACAGGAATACATCCTAGTCCGGGGCTACGCTTATTTAAAAAATAAGACAGAAGATATAATATAAGAATATAATATAATATAAGAAGAGATAATATTTTTTTGGTTTACCTGCATATTTTGCATAGATCTGTTGTCTGTGTTAAGGTGTGAGCGCGATAGTACACGTCAAGAGCGTCTGTTCTCAACGATATTCAAAATTCTGCGGCCGCGCCGGATGTGTCCGAATGCCGGCGTGTCGCGACTTTTTGAGGGTTTAGGAGCCCGTATGGAGGATAAATAAACCATATGTAGCCTATAACATTTAGCCCTTACATTAAAAATGTGGGTGTACCCAAAACACCTCTAGCACCTAGGAATAATAATAAGACGGTGTTGTTTTTTATTACCTTTTATTTACCCTTCTATCTACAACATCACACCAACCCCCTCGGGTGGTAGGTAGAGTTCCAATAGAGTCTTTTGATTTACCTTTGGGTAGAAGTCATTTCCTTTTTTCTTTTTTTTTAAGCGCTTATAGCCTACGGAAACGCAGTATTAGCGATCACCAAGATTAAGTAGCGTTTGACTCTGTCAGTCTGAGATGGTTGAACTTTCGTGACATTTTCATACTGACTTTGACTTTGATTTTGCATTCGGGCATTTTGGTGAACTAAATAATATTCCGTTTGAATAAATATAAAATACCTAAGTTACGTGACCGAAGAATGTCTTCACTTAATTGTATCTCAGGGAAAGCACGTTT